>CM068371.1:17292996-17424588 GCA_034769895.1 Magicicada septendecula | reverse complement strand
TATTGTGAAGAAGTTGTAAAAGCCTATAATGTGTGCTATCCGTTGTACATAATGTGAAGGGGTCAATATTGTGAAGAAGTTGTAAAGCCTATAATGTGTGCTATCCGTTGTACATAATGTGAACGGGTCAATATTGTGAAGAAGTTGTAAAAGCCTATAATGTGTGCTATCCGTTGTACATAATCTGAAGGGGTCAATATTGTGAAGAAGCTGTAAAAGCCTATAATGTGTGCTATCCGTTGTACATAATGTGAAGGGGTCAATATTGTGAAGAAGTTGTAAAAGCCTATAATGTGTGCTATCCGTTGTACATAATGTGAAGGGGTCAATATTGTGAAGAAGTTGTAAAAGCCTATAATGTGTGCTATCCGTTGTACATAATGTGAAGGGGTCAATATTGTGAAGAAGTTGTAAAAGCCTATAATGTGTGCTATCCGTTGTACATAATGTGAAGGGGTCAATATTGTGAAGAAGTTGTAAAAGCCTATAATGTGTGCTATCCGTTGTACATAATGTGAAGGGGTCAATATTGTGAAGAAGCTGTAAAAGCCTATAATGTGTGCTATCCGTTGTACATAATGTGAAGGGGTCAATATTGTGAAGAAGTTGTAAAAGCCTATAATGTGTGCTATCCGTTGTACATAATGTGAAGGGGTCAATATTGTGAAGAAGTTGTAAAGCCTATAATGTGTGCTATCCGTTGTACATAATGTGAAGGGGTCAATATTGTGAAGAAGTTGTAAAAGCCTATAATGTGTGCTATCCGTTGTACATAATGTGAAGGGGTCAATATTGTGAAGAAGCTGTAAAAGCCTATAATGTGTGCTATCCGTTGTACATAATGTGAAGGGGTCAATATTGTGAAGAAGTTGTAAAAGCCTATAATGTGTGCTATCCGTTGTACATAATGTGAAGGGGTCAATATTGTGAAGAAGCTGTAAAAGCCTATAATGTGTGCTATCCGTTGTACATAATGTGAAGGGGTCAATATTGTGAAGAAGTTGTAAAAGCCTATAATGTGTGCTATCCGTTGTACATAATGTGAAGGGGTCAATATTGTGAAGAAGTTGTAAAGCCTATAATGTGTGCTATCCGTTGTACATAATGTGAAGGGGTCAATATTGTGAAGAAGTTGTAAAAGCCTATAATGTGTGCTATCCGTTGTACATAATGTGAAGGGGTCAATATTGTGAAGAAGTGTAAAAGCCTATAATGTGTGCTATCCGTTGTACATAATGTGAAGGGGTCAATATTGTGAAGAAGTTGTAAAAGCCTATAATGTGTGCTATCCGTTGTACATAATGTGAAGGGGTCAATAATGTGAAGAAGCTGTAAAAGCCTATAATGTGTGCTATCCGTTGTACATAATGTGAAGGGGTCAATATTGTGAAGAAGTTGTAAAAGCCTATAATGTGTGCTATCCGTTGTACATAATGTGAAGGGGTCAATATTGTGAAGAAGTTGTAAAAGCCTATAATGTGTGCTATCCGTTGTACATAATGTGAAGGGGTCAATATTGTGAAGAAGCTGTAAAAGCCTATAATGTGTGCTATCCGTTGTACATAATGTGAAGGGGTCAATATTGTGAAGAAGTTGTAAAAGCCTATAATGTGTGCTATCCGTTGTACATAATGTGAAGGGGTCAATATTGTGAAGAAGTTGTAAAGCCTATAATGTGTGCTATCCGTTGTACATAATGTGAAGGGGTCAATATTGTGAAGAAGTTGTAAAAGCCTATAATGTGTGCTATCCGTTGTACATAATGTGAAGGGGTCAATATTGTGAAGAAGTGTAAAAGCCTATAATGTGTGCTATCCGTTGTACATAATGTGAAGGGGTCAATATTGTGAAGAAGTTGTAAAAGCCTATAATGTGTGCTATCCGTTGTACATAATGTGAAGGGGCCAATATTGTGAAGAAGTTGTAAAAGCCTATAATGTGTGCTATCCGTTGTACATAATGTGAAGGGGTCAATATTGTGAAGAAGTTGTAAAAGCCTATAATGTGTGCTATCCGTTGTACATAATGTGAAGGGGCCAATATTGTGAAGAAGTTGTAAAAGCCTATAATGTGTGCTATCCGTTGTACATAATGTGAAGGGGTCAATATTGTGAAGAAGTGTAAAAGCCTATAATGTGTGCTATCCGTTGTACATAATGTGAAGGGGTCAATATTGTGAAGAAGTGTAAAAGCCTATAATGTGTGCTATCCGTTGTACATAATGTGAAGGGGTCAATATTGTGAAGAAGTTGTAAAAGCCTATAATGTGTGCTATCCGTTGTACATAATGTGAAGGGGTCAATATTGTGAAGAAGTTGTAAAAGCCTATAATGTGTGCTATCCGTTGTACATAATGTGAAGGGGCCAATATTGTGAAGAAGTTGTAAAAGCCTATAATGTGTGCTATCCGTTGTACATAATGTGAAGGGGCCAATATTGTGAAGAAGTTGTAAAAGCCTATAATGTGTGCTATCCGTTGTACATAATGTGAAGGGGTCAATATTGTGAAGAAATGTAAAAGCCTATAATGTGTGCTATCCGTTGTACATAATGTGAAGGGGTCAATATTGTGAAGAAGTGTAAAAGCCTATAATGTGTGCTATCCGTTGTACATAATGTGAAGGGGTCAATATTGTGAAGAAGTTGTAAAAGCCTATAATGTGTGCTATCCGTTGTACATAATGTGAAGGGGCCAATATTGTGAAGAAGTTGTAAAAGCCTATAATGTGTGCTATCCGTTGTACATAATGTGAAGGGGTCAATATTGTGAAGAAGTGTAAAAGCCTATAATGTGTGCTATCCGTTGTACATAATGTGAAGGGGTCAATATTGTGAAGAAGTGTAAAAGCCTATAATGTGTGCTATCCGTTGTACATAATGTGAAGGGGTCAATATTGTGAAGAAGTTGTAAAAGCCTATAATGTGTGCTATCCGTTGTACATAATGTGAAGGGGCCAATATTGTGAAGAAGTTGTAAAGCGTATAATGTGTGCTATCCGTTGTACATAATGTGAAGGGGTCAATATCGTGAAGAAGTTGTAAAAGCCTATAATGTGTGCTATCCGTTGTACATAATGTGAAGGGGCCAATATTGTGAAGAAGTTGTAAAAGCCTATAATGTGTGCTATCCGTTGTACATAATGTGAAGGGGTCAATATTGTGAAGAAGTTGTAAAAGCCTATAATGTGTGCTATCCGTTGTACATAATGTGAAGAGGTCAATATTGTGAAGAAGTTGTAAAAGCCTATAATGTGTGCTATCCGTTGTACATAATGTGAAGGGGTCAATATTGTGAAGAAGTTGTAAAAGCCTATAATGTGTGCTATCCGTTGTACATAATGTGAAGGGGTCAATATTGTGAAGAAGTTGTAAAAGCCTATAATGTGTGCTATCCGTTGTACATAATGTGAAGGGGTCAATATTGTGAAGAAGTTGTAAAAGCCTATAATGTGTGCTATCCGTTGTACATAATGTGAAGGGGTCAATATTGTGAAGAAGTTGTAAAAGCCTATAATGTGTGCTATCCGTTGTACATAATGTGAAGGGGCCAATATTGTGAAGAAGTGTAAAAGCCTATAATGTGTGCTATCCGTTGTACATAATGTGAAGGGGCCAATATTGTGAAGAAGTTGTAAAAGCCTATAATGTGTGCTATCCGTTGTACATAATGTGAAGGGGCCAATATTGTGAAGAAGTTGTAAAAGCCTATAATGTGTGCAATCCGTTGTACATAATGTGAAGGGGTCAATATTGTGAAGAAGTGTAAAAGCCTATAATGTGTGCTATCCGTTGTACATAATGTGAAGGGGTCAATATTGTGAAGAAGTGTAAAAGCCTATAATGTTTGCTATCCGTTGTACATAATGTGAAGGGGTCAATATTGTGAAGAAGTTGTAAAAGCCTATAATGTGTGCTATCCGTTGTACATAATGTGAAGGGGCCAATATTGTGAAGAAGTTGTAAAAGCCTATAATGTGTGCTATCCGTTGTACATAATGTGAAGGGGTCAATATTGTGAAGAAGTGTAAAAGCCTATAATGTGTGCTATCCGTTGTACATAATGTGAAGGGGTCAATATTGTGAAGAAGTGTAAAAGCCTATAATGTGTGCTATCCGTTGTACATAATGTGAAGGGGTCAATATTGTGAAGAAGTTGTAAAAGCCTATAATGTGTGCTATCCGTTGTACATAATGTGAAGGGGCCAATATTGTGAAGAAGTTGTAAAAGCCTATAATGTGTGCTATCCGTTGTACATAATGTGAAGGGGCCAATATTGTGAAGAAGTTGTAAAGCGTATAATGTGTGCTATCCGTTGTACATAATGTGAAGGGGTCAATATCGTGAAGAAGTTGTAAAAGCCTATAATGTGTGCTATCCGTTGTACATAATGTGAAGGGGCCAATATTGTGAAGAAGTTGTAAAAGCGTATAATGTGTGCTATCCGTTGTACATAATGTGAAGGGGTCAATATTGTGAAGAAGTTGTAAAAGCCTATAATGTGTGCTATCCGTTGTACATAATGTGAAGGGGTCAATATTGTGAAGAAGTTGTAAAAGCCTATAATGTGTGCTATCCGTTGTACATAATGTGAAGGGGTCAATATTGTGAAGAAGTTGTAAAAGCCTATAATGTGTGCTATCCGTTGTACATAATGTGAAGGGGTCAATATTGTGAAGAAGTTGTAAAAGCCTATAATGTGTGCTATCCGTTGTACATAATGTGAAGGGGTCAATATTGTGAAGAAGTTGTAAAAGCCTATAATGTGTGCTATCCGTTGTACATAATGTGAAGGGGTCAATATTGTGAAGAAGTTGTAAAAGCCTATAATGTGTGCTATCCTTTGTACATAATGTGAAGGGGTCAATATTGTGAAGAAGTTGTAAAAGCCTATAATGTGTGCTATCCGTTGTACATAATGTGAAGGGGCCAATATTGTGAAGAAGTTGTAAAAGCCTATAATGTGTGCTATCCGTTGTACATAATGTGAAGGGGTCAATATTGTGAAGAAGTTGTAAAAGCGTATAATGTGTGCTATCCGTTGTACATAATGTGAAGGGGTCAATATTGTGAAGAAGTTGTAAAAGCCTATAATGTGTGCTATCCGTTGTACATAATGTGAAGGGGTCAATATTGTGAAGAAGTTGTAAAAGCCTATAATGTGTGCTATCCGTTGTACATAATGTGAAGGGGTCAATATTGTGAAGAAGCTGTAAAAGCCTATAATGTGTGCTATCCGTTGTACATAATGTGAAGGGGTCAATATTGTGAAGAAGTTGTAAAAGCCTATAATGTGTGCTATCCGTTGTACATAATGTGAAGGGGTCAATATTGTGAAGAATTTGTAAAAGCCTATAATGTGTGCTATCCGTTGTACATAATGTGAAGGGGTCAATATTGTGAAGAAGTTGTAAAGCCTATAATGTGTGCTATCCGTTGTACATAATGTGAAGGGGTCAATATTGTGAAGAAGTTGTAAAAGCCTATAATGTGTGCTATCCGTTGTACATAATGTGAAGGGGTCAATATTGTGAAGAAGTTGTAAAAGCCTATAATGTGTGCTATCCGTTGTACATAATGTGAAGGGGTCAATATTGTGAAGAAGTTGTAAAGCCTATAATGTGTGCTATCCGTTGTACATAATGTGAAGGGGTCAATATTGTGAAGAAGTTGTAAAAGCCTATAATGTGTGCTATCCGTTGTACATAATGTGAAGGGGTCAATATTGTGAAGAAGTTGTAAAAGCCTATAATGTGTGCTATCCGTTGTACATAATGTGAAGGGGTCAATATTGTGAAGAAGCTGTAAAAGCCTATAATGTGTGCTATCCGTTGTACATAATGTGAAGGGGTCAATATTGTGAAGAAGTTGTAAAAGCCTATAATGTGTGCTATCCGTTGTACATAATGTGAAGGGGTCAATATTGTGAAGAAGTTGTAAAAGCCTATAATGTGTGCTATCCGTTGTACATAATGTGAAGGGGTCAATATTGTGAAGAAGTTGTAAAAGCCTATAATGTGTGCTATCCGTTGTACATAATGTGAAGGGGCCAATATTGTGAAGAAGTGTAAAAGCCTATAATGTGTGCTATCCGTTGTACATAATGTGAAGGGGTCAATATTGTGAAGAAGCTGTAAAAGCCTATAATGTGTGCTATCCGTTGTACATAATGTGAAGGGGTCAATATTGTGAAGAAGTTGTAAAAGCCTATAATGTGTGCTATCCGTTGTACATAATGTGAAGGGGTCAATATTGTGAAGAAGCTGTAAAAGCCTATAATGTGTGCTATCCGTTGTACATAATGTGAAGGGGTCAATATTGTGAAGAAGTTGTAAAGCCTATAATGTGTGCTATCCGTTGTACATAATGTGAAGGGGTCAATATTGTGAAGAAGCTGTAAAAGCCTATAATGTGTGCTATCCGTTGTACATAATGTGAAGGGGTCAATATTGTGAAGAAGTTGTAAAAGCCTATAATGTGTGCTATCCGTTGTACATAATGTGAAGGGGCCAATATTGTGAAGAAGTTGTAAAAGCCTATAATGTGTGCTATCCGTTGTACATAATGTGAAGGGGTCAATATTGTGAAGAAGTTGTAAAAGCGTATAATGTGTGCTATCCGTTGTACATAATGTGAAGGGGTCAATATTGTGAAGAAGTTGTAAAAGCCTATAATGTGTGCTATCCGTTGTACATAATGTGAAGGGGTCAATATTGTGAAGAAGTTGTAAAAGCCTATAATGTGTGCTATCCGTTGTACATAATGTGAAGGGGTCAATATTGTGAAGAAGCTGTAAAAGCCTATAATGTGTGCTATCCGTTGTACATAATGTGAAGGGGTCAATATTGTGAAGAAGTTGTAAAAGCCTATAATGTGTGCTATCCGTTGTACATAATGTGAAGGGGTCAATATTGTGAAGAAGTTGTAAAAGCCTATAATGTGTGCTATCCGTTGTACATAATGTGAAGGGGTCAATATTGTGAAGAAGTTGTAAAGCCTATAATGTGTGCTATCCGTTGTACATAATGTGAAGGGGTCAATATTGTGAAGAAGTTGTAAAAGCCTATAATGTGTGCTATCCGTTGTACATAATGTGAAGGGGTCAATATTGTGAAGAAGTTGTAAAAGCCTATAATGTGTGCTATCCGTTGTACATAATGTGAAGGGGTCAATATTGTGAAGAAGTTGTAAAGCCTATAATGTGTGCTATCCGTTGTACATAATGTGAAGGGGTCAATATTGTGAAGAAGTTGTAAAAGCCTATAATGTGTGCTATCCGTTGTACATAATGTGAAGGGGTCAATATTGTGAAGAAGTTGTAAAAGCCTATAATGTGTGCTATCCGTTGTACATAATGTGAAGGGGTCAATATTGTGAAGAAGTTGTAAAAGCCTATAATGTGTGCTATCCGTTGTACATAATGTGAAGGGGTCAATATTGTGAAGAAGTTGTAAAAGCCTATAATGTGTGCTATCCGTTGTACATAATGTGAAGGGGTCAATATTGTGAAGAAGTTGTAAAAGCCTATAATGTGTGCTATCCGTTGTACATAATGTGAAGGGGTCAATATTGTGAAGAAGTTGTAAAAGCCTATAATGTGTGCTATCCGTTGTACATAATGTGAAGGGGCCAATATTGTGAAGAAGTGTAAAAGCCTATAATGTGTGCTATCCGTTGTACATAATGTGAAGGGGTCAATATTGTGAAGAAGCTGTAAAAGCCTATAATGTGTGCTATCCGTTGTACATAATGTGAAGGGGTCAATATTGTGAAGAAGTTGTAAAAGCCTATAATGTGTGCTATCCGTTGTACATAATGTGATGGGGTCAATATTGTGAAGAAGCTGTAAAAGCCTATAATGTGTGCTATCCGTTGTACATAATGTGAAGGGGTCAATATTGTGAAGAAGTTGTAAAAGCCTATAATGTGTGCTATCCGTTGTACATAATGTGAAGGGGTCAATATTGTGAAGAAGTTGTAAAAGCCTATAATGTGTGCTATCCGTTGTACATAATGTGAAGGGGTCAATATTGTGAAGAAGTTGTAAAAGCCTATAATGTGTGCTATCCGTTGTACATAATTTTAACCAAGTCTGAATTTAGCGTTCAGTTTTGGAAAATTTAAAATACTAAGACACCAGGACACGAAAAGGGATAAAAATGTGAAAAATTCAGAAAACAAAAAACTACATGCCGGATATCAGATCCAAATACGAATCTAATGATATCTCTCATAATTTTTTATCTTTTACAGGCCAAAAATGGGAGTGAAAATTTTGAAAAACTTGTAGAAGTGTGTGAGGCGTCAAACAGTGAGGAATATTATTCAAAATACTAACTCTGTATATTTAAGAATTTGACAAAATCTACAGCCCTTCCAAATTTCCACCGGTTTCAAAAAGATTGTAACCTATTTTTATAAAAGCTTTACATACTGGTTATCAGTTACATAGATTTTTGACGACTTATAGATACCGGCATGTAGAAATTAAATATACAGAAATTTAAAATCTATGACTAAATTATTTATCATTTAGGCATTATGATTAGAAATTGAACTAAATAACCAATGTAAATTTAATATATAAACGATTATCACACCAGTTGTTACTTATGGAGGCGAGACATGGACACTGACAAAGAAGGAACTAGTAACACTCAGAAGCTTTGGAATAAACATCGTACGACGGGGCCCGGTTAAAGAAGATGGCAAATAGAGTATCAAAAATAACTAGGAGATAGATGGGCTATTGAATCATGAGGACATTGTAAGATTCATAAAGGCTCAACGAATACAATGGCTACGTCACCTAGAGTGGATCGGTTATCAGCGTATGTCAAAGAATATCCTGAGGGCACGAGTCTGTAAAAGCAGAAGGAGGGGCTGATCTAGGATAAGATGGTTGGATGATGTGCTACAAGACCTCAGAAGGGGTTACAATAAAATGACCTGGGGAAGACTGCGGTTAGAAGCCAGGGCTCACGTTGGGCTTAAGTGAAGAAGAAGAAGAAGAAGAAGAAGAAGAAGAAGAAGAAGAAGAAGAAGAAGAAGAAGAAGAAGAAGAAGAAAATAACCAATGCAGCAGTCGAAATAATAAGTGTTTATTATATTCATAACAGTGGCGTAATTACGGGGGGGAATCAGAAGGATCAAACTCCCCCCTCCAGAGCTTTTAAAAATTTCAGAGGGAATTCCACAATCAATTAACGTAGGCCTATTTCCAATCCAGTTGTGTTTATAGAATAAGCCTCATAAGTAATCGCAGAAATCAAACAAATTACAATAGTTGTACGTCAATAAAATAATGTTATAGTTAATAGTTAATGTCATAGTTACTTATGAGGCTTATTTTATAAACGCAACTGGCTTAGAAATAGGGCTACGTTAATTGATTGTGGAATTCCGCTGAAATTTGTAATAGTTCTGGAGGGGGGAGTTTGATCCATCTGACTCCCCCCCCCCGTAGTTACCCAACCGAATATAATAAATAATGACTGATCAGTCAACCTTTCCTAAATGACGAACATATTTGCAGCCTTAGATAACATTTACGCACACGACAGAAAAAAAGAAGGCAGAGCCTATTAATCTACATTTATTTTTTATAAATTGAAGTACGAAGGAGTAATAAAACTGAGTTTTTTAAAGTATCATCAGAAAGATTCATTTTTTAAAGATCTACTAATAATACAAATTTAGATTTAAATTGATCCCTAATGACAAGAGATTTATTACTTTTAATTTGAACAACAGTTATTCAATATAGACTATTTTGGAAGTCTGTGCTTTTCCATTCTTGTTTTCAACTCTTTTACTTCACTTTGGTTTACTCAAAACTTGGAGACGCAAAGGGTTTATACAATGTATTTACAAAATTATATAGAAAAAAGCATTGTCGTAGGAAAATGGGATGACAAACCTTCAAGCTAGTCTCATCCCCCCTCCACCCAAGAGATGCTCCTAGTTATGCTACTGATTCACAATAATGAAAAAAAGTAATAACGGTTGTCTGATTTACATTTCAACTCTTCATAAAAAATAATAAAATAATTTGGATTTTTGCAGTTTAACTGATGACTGAAAAATTATCTAATATTTACCATTTTTCTAATAATAAATATATTTCGTTCTAACAAACATTGAGGGAGTTCTGCAGCAAAGGGATTTTCCTGGTTTATGTTTGACTTTATAGTTTTTTTTTTACTTTTGTAAAAATACGTAGACATTTCGTTACCATGAAACAACAAAAATATTAAGTTATGAATCGCCAGGGGCGTATTAATTTTTAGGCTGTTTTATTTTATTTTTTGCAGCTGTGTACGCTGTTATAGTAGCAGCTCTTTTTTAATTGTATAAACATGTTTATTACACAGCATTTTCTGTATACGTTTAAAATATGAAATACAAGAAAATCAATTCAGTCAATAAGTATCTTTTAGCAATGTTTCACCCCGTATTTTTATTGTATTATTAATGTCTAACGGGACTGATTCCAGGGTGTTATTAGCGTTTTAAGCCACTTTAATGATATTGATTAGTATTAACTTGTTTTTTCTTTGTATGAAGCCGACCCGATTCCGGACCCCGCCAAAGCCAAATTCTAGATACGCCACTGTGAATCGCAGACCTGTATGCACAAACTATGAGGCTTATTTAAGATCTGAATAAATATTGTTTTTTTTCTTATAATATTGTTATTTGTCTACAGTGAAAAGCGCATTATAACGTGTTCAATTGGTTAGCAGCGACGCACGTTCTAAAATATAAACAAAAACAGTTAATTACTACATTGTACAGATATCATTTTTCATATCACGAAATGATAGCAAAGCTGTAGGCGTTGTTGTTATTAACAATTAAAATGTTAAAAATTTATCGAAGCGTCGAATCCATTACCACGATAAACTTGGCACCGCTGTCATGACTTATACTGTTGCCGCTGGCTGTCTCCGCGTTAATGTTAAAAGTAAAATTTCCAAGTGAAAGTAAACAGCAAGAAGAAGAAGATTCACCTCAGTGCTGGCAGTGGCTGTGTGATAGACGTGTGTCATTGTTCCGCCGCCTTCTGTATCCAGTGGTGGCGTGTGACATGATAAACGAGCACTCAGTTTGAATGCTGTCCAGTGCGCGCGTCCAGTAAACAATGTTCGCGAAACGAGAAAAGCCGCTCTATAAATTCGACTATCTACCTGTACCGACGACGGAAACGAACCCACGACCGACGTCGCTTCGGAAAAAGGTAGGTCAGTGGCACAGCCAGCTGCATTTCTCTCTGTTAAACTAAACGTAACTAGAGTTTTAGGTTAGTTTCTTAAGTTTTTACTTCTTTTAATTTTTCTTCATAATTTTGTTTATAAATTTGTACTTTACTATTCAATTTTATTAATTGAATTTTATAAGTAATGTAGTTACAGCATATATTGCAAACATTATTTTATTTAAATAAATTATCTGTTATTTAAATCGATTGTTAAAACGCTACCGGTATTTAAATAGTTTATCTGTTAATTTTATTCAGTTCCACTTATTTAAAAAGCATTTAATTTTATTTACCATTGAATTATTTTGATTTTTTATAATTGTTTTTATAATAATTATTATTGTTGATTTACAACAATTGACTTACAAAAATTTTTAATATTCATTTAAATCGATTTTATTTAACATCGTTTAGTGTCACTTATGATGTTACTTAATTAACGATTGGTTAGTATAGAGATTACATTTGATTATCATTTTATATTTGATTTAAATAATTTTGTTTTGTTAAAATTTCGTTAGAAAAAAAGTGGGAACGAAAATAATTTTTCCCTGTTTCACTAATAAAGGACGTGAAAACGGGAGAATTTAATAAAATAAATAATAAGGTTAATTTAAAAAATGAATTAAATTTGTTTCCATTTGTATTTTAACGCAAGGAAGACTGCTGTGTACCAATAATAATAGTAAATAGGCTATGTTGGGTAACTGCAACACATACTGTGTCGTTCGTATTGAATGAATGAATAGTTAAATATAACTGTCAGTACGTCCGCATTGTGCTCGCCAGAAAGCATTATTAGCACTTTGGAACGAGTGTAAATTCTTTGAGTAAACATGTGCACACCTGTGTGTATTGTCAGTTTCGATGACAGCAAGGTATCTAACCTTTGTCTTCTGTAATCGATTCTTTGTCAACTAATTTAATCCCTATGTTACCGGCAGTAGCGAACTAAAGGGGGCGTGGGGGCGGCCGCCCTGGGCCCCACTTAGTAGGGGGCCTCCAGATCTGGAAAATTATGATTTTTTTGGTAAATTTTTTAATTTATTTGCAAATGTTCTACTGTCCCGTTCTGAAACGCAACACTAGATGTTCGTATATGAGGCACAATCCCCGCTGTACTGAATTCTCTTCGCCCTGTTTTTCGACAAGTTTCCTAAACTTATTCTAGTATAAACTTATAGTGTATTATAGTTTATTGTGATATTTTCTGAAATACTACCATGAAGCGTCTACATCCTAGCGGCAGCTTCCTGAATCATTACTACAGCATCTTTAAAGTTTCCTAACTAGATGTATCAATCCAGTAATCACACAATAAATATATAACAGTAAAGAGTTTTTGCTATATATTACTTAAAAATAAATTGGATTATAAGCACCCGTCTTATGGGAGGGGGGCCCCAGAAAGAAATCCGCCCCGGGCCTCCAGTGGCCTATGTATGCCACTGGTTACCAGTTCGATTCAGGCACGAAATTTTGTGTCTTTGGTCAGCATATAAGTCGTATTCTCACGTAGACTCCCGCGGTCGGATTCCATTTCTGTATTTGAAGTCTTATTCCGGTTTGGACAGTGTCTTGTCTTCTGTTGTGTCACATAGACGTGAGAATACCCATTGTAATATGCATAGGCGTATCTAGAATTTGACCTGGGAGGGGGGGGTTCGGGATCGGGTCGGCTTTATACAAAAGAAAAACTAATCAAGTTAAGACTAATCAATATTACTATCTTTAAAGTGATTGAAATCAATCCCATTAAAGTAAACTGTAATTACACGGCAAATGTACGCGTTATTGAAACAATGTTAACAAGATACTTATTGACTGAACGGATTTTCCTATATTTTATATTTCAAACGTATACACCGATGCTGTGTAATAAACCTGTTTGCATATTAAAAATGTAAAGTACCGTTTACCAAATGGTAAAAGCTTAAGAGCATGATAATGTCTTTCAGCCGCCAGCTAAACGCAACATTATTATGGTTACTGACTGACTGATTGGTTACATACCTATCTACAGCTATGCAGTGTTGTTTGCTTGTTAGGTCTTTAATCTGCGACGGACGTTAGCACGTTAGCGGTCGCGGTTTTAGTTAACGATTCCCGGCTGGTAAATGATGACGTCATGCAGCGTGATGCGTTACAGAAATTTTCAAATGACCCCCAGCCATAAGACATTATCATGTCAAAAAGAGTTACTACTATGTTACACCTGGAAAAAATAATAAAACAGCGTAAAAAGTAAGAGAATAACAAAATTCATCAAGTTTTCCGACCCTCTGAGAGGGAGGTCCGGTTCCGTTCGCCCCCCCCCCCCCAAAATACGCCCCTGGTGATATGGGCGAAACGTTGACAAGACACATTCGACGCTGTCCATACCGAAGAAGATTTAAATTATATTTAAATCTGTTTCCACGTATTTGTGTAGACTCTAGTGAAATATTTCATTTTTAATTACATAATTTAATGAGTCAGAGGCGTATTTACGGGACAGAAAAAAGTTGATCCTTTCCCAAGAGGGTCGAAAAAGTTGACGAATTTTGTTAATCTCTTAATTTTTAGACTGTTTTATTATTTTTTCCAGATGTGTACGGTACATACAAACCGTAACTCTTATATAAATATAACTCCTTATAATATAAATACATACTTATGATATAAATATAAATCTTTTTAAAATTATACAAACATGTTTATTACAGAGCATTAGTGTATTCAATAAGTACCGTATAAACACTGTTTCAATAACGGGTATTTCTATTGTGTTATTGTCGTTTACTTGTCAAGCCGGACGAGAAATCTGAGTTCCTGGCCGGGCGCTTGGAGATTCAGTTTGCTCCTAACCCGTCCGGGGACCCAGACTCCGATGACGAGATAGAAGACGAAGTTGAGGCTTACCTCGGCAACCCGATCACCTCCGAACCCGCACTCACTTCAGTGGAGGAGGTCACGGACGGTGTTACTAACACCACCCTACAGGGACTCCGGACCGGGGGGTTCGCTTCCTGGCCGACTTGTTCAAAACCTGCTTCCGTTTCGCCTGCTTTCCTCTCAAGTAGCGTACGGCTACGGTCACGATGATCCCGAAGCCGGGCAAAGACCCCAAGTTCGCCGAGAATGTCAGGCCTATCGGCCTGCTGTCTTCCACGTCGAAAGTCTTCGAACGACTAGTCCAGCGGCGGCTAGCAGATCACCTTAAACGGTTTGACATTCTGGTCCCCGAGCAATTCGGCTTTCGAGCCGGGCACTCCTCGACGCATCAGTTGATGCGTTTCGTGGAGACAGTGGTCGAAGTCGGTTGCTCGCGGGAGCAGACCGTCGTCGTTTTCCTTGATGTCGAGAAGGCGTTCGATCGTGTTTGGGATCCAGGCCTACTATACAGACTCACGGAGATTCCTACACTCATTTGATTGCTAGCTTTCTTTGGAACAGAACCTTTCGCGTGAAAGTAGGTAACACCCTTTCTTCGAAAAGGGCTATTACGGTTGGTGTACCTCAGGGAAACATCTTGGCCCCTCTGCTTCTCTCTGTGTACGCCAACGACGTGCCCAAGTTGCCGGGATCCAGATTTGCCATATTCACCGACGACACGGCGGTGTATGCCGGCGGTCGTCGCGCTGAAACGGCAGTTATCTGGCTCCAAGACTAGCTTGACGTTGAGTGGGCAGAGAGATTGAGGGTTGCCATCAACGCAAGCAATACACTCCAAGCAAGTAGCCGCGAGACCGCCCATCGACTATATAAACTCCGTCGCTTGCTTTGCAGCAATTCTATGACCCGCCGCCTAGGGAAGCTTATCGTCTCCACCTATGTGGTGCCGATGGTTACCTACGCGATTCCCGTGTGGGGCTACTTGGCCAAGACCCATAACCAAAAGCTTCAGTCTCTCCTGGACGGAGTATTGCGCTGGGCACGCAAAGCCCACTACCTGACATCTAACAAAACCATTACAGACTCCTTACGTGTTCGTTCCCTGAACGCCACTATACGGACACTGTCCCGGAAATTCTATCGGCGCACCTCCCGCTTTGAGGGCAATGACCTCATTAGCCCCCTCGGTCGCTACCAGTCTGTGCCAGGTGAATCTTGGCCTCGGCGAACAGTCACCCTCAATTAATTAATCAATTTAAAACCCACGGCCGGTAGCAGGCCACACTCTAAATATCCAGCAACATCTGTGGTCCCTGCTGCGGTAGCTCTATTTGAAGCTCAGGACGCAGCACGCGAACGGGGGACGGGGAAGCCCTTCGCTTCGGACAGCCCTCTGGTCAAAAAGGTAGAAGTGAGCGTGTGTAGGAGTCAGCTCAGTTCAGTCCGTCAGTCCTTCTCACCGAGTAACTAGTGAGGGCAGTTTTAAATAAGTTTCTTCATCTATCCTGAAATAATTGTGCCAGTCTGTAGGATGTAACTTTAGCCCTCTCAAAACAGTTATATATGTGACGATTTTGCTCGTTTCGAAAGTCACGGGTTTCGTTTATTCTTTTTTTCTATAAGCGCACAGAATACAGCACCCCACAGCAGCATTTCCTCTTCCGTTGACATGATAAACTACAAAAACCAACTTTCGGCAAAATTTCACAATTGCGACTACACGGCGAGTGCGTTCCAACAGAGGACAGCGGTTGACTGATAACATACCGATGTGACCGTGTGTAGGCAACGCATCACTTCAGTCCGACGTGGTACATGGAAATGAACACTTTGGAATATTACACCGAAGCCGCTTAAGTTTATTAAATGCTTGACTCACGTGTAGAAAGTTTGCTGAACGAAAGTTTTCATCTGTGACTTAATCGATTGTGTACGCTATGAGAGATAGCGTTGTTGGATAGTTGAATTCCAAAGTACTTACACTGCAAACGAAACGTTCTAAGAATACACGGCAATCCCCCCCCCCCCGTACCAAGAGATAATTAGTTGTTTATTGAATGTTTATGGCTCTAACAATGATATGACTAAATATATCTTTGTAAAACAAAATAATGCAAGCGGTAGATAACGTTAAGGGGTTTCCCGCTTTTACAACTGAAAGAAAATGCGAATTGTATTATAATGTGACCGATTACAGGTATCTAATTGTAGTCTCCTCACTTTATCCTTGCGATAAGATGTGTATAACGTTTTTACATTTAAAGTATAAGAAGGCCAATTTATTTTAGTAAACAAATACTTATTTTAGATAAATAAATGTAGGAATATTTGTGGTACGACTCATAGTAATCTTAGAAATAAAACAACACACAGCAGAAGGATTAAATTTTATAAGGCAATTGCAATACCCAGGTTGATTTATGCAAGTGAGGCGTGGGTCATGAGACAAAAAAGGAAAGTGGCAAGATTCAGTCAGAGTGCTGAAATGCAGTTTCTTCGAAATACTTTAAATTAAACATTGCAAAATAGAATAAGGAATGAGGATATCAAAGCAGAACTCGAAGTTAAGTACATAAATGAAATTATTTTAATTTACAGAAGATAATGGTGGGATCATCTGCAAAGGATGACAGAGGATCGATTGCCGAAAGCGGCACTGAACTATAAAGCCATTGGTAGAAGAGACGTGGGTCGTCCGAGGATGAGATAGGTGCCGGAACAGGTTTACATAACCTAATCCTTGAAGAAGAAGAAGAAGAAGAAGAAGAAGAAGAAGACGAAGAAGAAATACTTATTTCAATGGCTACGTTCGTAAAGTCAAGAAACGATTTTTTTTAACATCGCCCCGGCTTTTCTCAGTTAGGTTCTTCTTGTCAACAGCCTTCTTGATTTCGATGTTGTTGTAACCAGTGGACGAGTCCTTTCGGCGTTTCCACCACTACCAAGTACTGAACAATGACCAGATTTAAAGAGTCCTAAATTTACTCGACAAGGTCTTTGATTAAGGGACTTTTTGGTATCGAATTACTGCGCACTCAAGTCCTACACTGTACACTACGTCTTCTTCCGGAGCCTGGAATCCAGTTCTTGGTTGATTTGTTCAAAAAGTGTCTTAGATTGGCCTACTTTTACAAGAAGTAGTGAAAGTCGACGGTCATAGTGATCCCGAAGCAGGGAAGGGACGCTTCCCGCGCCGAACCTCCGGCCCATTAGTCTTCTCTCCGCTACGTCTCACACAGCGTCATGTACGGGACCGTCTAATTAATTTTGACGCCCTGGTCCCCGAACAGTTCAGCTTCTCTGTTGAGTATTCCACCACTCATTAGCTGATGAGAATGGTCTAATATATCACTGACCCTGGGGGTCGGAGGGTGCAGACCGTTGTGTGTTTCTTAGATATAGAGAAAGCCTTTGACAGTGTATGGCACGATGGACTTCCAAGACTGTTATCTTCACCTGATCGCTAGCTTTCTGTCGTAGAAGACTTTCTGCGTGAGAGTAGGCGACTCTGTCTCTTCCGAGAGACGAGTCACTGCCGATGTCCCTCAAGGAAGTGTTCTGGTAAAGTAAAATAACAATTGTAGAGAAATCACGCAATAAACGCTAAAAATATTCCAAACAATCGGATTTATGTTAAAATTCCCTTTAGTCTGACATCCGGCTGGATTTTTTCAATTTTTTCAAATTTTTGATCCCATTTTTGGCCCTGGGATAAAAAAATTAAAATTTCCAAAAACCGTACATTATATTCATTTTTATGAATATGCACATCATACACATTATGAAATTTTTGTAGGTGAACAACAATTGAAGAACGAGTATCCCACTTCCCACTTCTGGGGTGTGACATCATGTATACAGTGCCGTATCTAGAATTTTCCTGACCGGATCGGTTTCATACAAAAGAAAAAACAATTTAATGCTAATCAACATTACTATCTTTAAAGTGGCTGAAATCAATCCCATTAGAGTAAACGATAATAACACAATAAAAATACGGGTTACTAAAACATTGTTTACACGATAGGCCTACTTATCGACTGATCTGATTTTCCTGTATTTCATATTTCAAACGCTAATGCTGTGTAACAAACATGTACACTTAAGAAAGAGTTACTACCATATTAGCGTCTACAGCTGAAAAAAATAATAAAACAGCGTAAAAATTAAGAGATTAACAAAATTCGTCAACTTTTCGACCCTCTGGGCTGGGGGGGTTCACAGTCCCGTTCGTCTCCCCCCCCCGTAAATAGTAGTGACACAAACGCTAAACTTGCAAAGTTCATTATCAGAAGGATTAGGTCGGACAGTGACCATCGTAAAATTTATCTCACAGCGTTTCGACCACTAGGCTAAACAATCTGTGGTCGTCTTCAGGTGTAAGTAACACTAGTACATTAGCTATAAATATAAACAAACATATAAATATAAAAAAAGAATGAAAGAAAGATTCTTGCAACGGAGACGGAATACTGGAGGAGGTGCTGTGGAATAACGAGAGCAGACCGAATAACAAACGAGGAGATCAGAAGAAGAATGGAAACGGAAAGAAGTGTAATTGACTACATCGAAGAAAAAAGATTGGTGTGGTACGGTCATGTCCGGAGAGCCCAAAATAGGTGGATCAACAAAGTGACGGAATGGAGTCCATTAGGAAGGAGAAGAAGAGGAAGACCGAGAAGATCTTGGAGGGACGAAGTGGATGAATCTGTGCAACGTATAGGACTTGAGGAAGGACAATGGTAACTTCGGGAGAATTGGAAAGCCAGGTTGAAGGAAGGGAGACGGCACTAGCTGTAGCAACCCTATTATATATATAGCTGGAGTACAACCATGAACGGTACTGTGCATTGCCAAAATAAATGAAATAAATAATAAAAATAAATAAATATGAATTAATAAACATGATTCAGATTGCATAAGCTGGATCGTAGTTAAAAATAGGAAGCGCAGAATTCATGCATGGACATACATTTTCGACACACCTGTCGCTAGCGTTGTGTACACGCGTATTTTGTTTGTGTGTGTGAAGCCTGTCCGTTCCTGAAATGTAACCAACCCTTTTCAAGTAGAATGGTTGTATGTTTTATTTTAATTATAAGAAGACTATGTACGATAGGTTAAAACAAAAGACACCAAAGTGTATAGAAATTAAAGGTGAATAAAGTGTTAAAAGACCGTACCGATACGACGAAAGGTGCAATTACTATACGTAAAAAATGAATAGCTCTTTTTGTGATTAACATAAAGAAGTGTAATTTACGTATAGTAAACATATAAAAATTAGTGATCGATTGAGCATCGAGTGATGTGAAACAAACTTCGTAATTCGCGAAGATAGGCGAAAATTGTGAATTGAACAAGAGTGGGAGAAGTGACGCTTCGATAGAATCTGACAGGTTAAATATTGTTCAGAAATGAGTTTTTGCACGACCTGACTATAAATACCAGGTCGCGCTAATAAAGTATCTTCTTCTCGATGCAACCGTTGCCACAGTCGACGACGCTAATTCACATCTATAGTAAGAGTCACAGGACAAACTAGATGTCCAACCAGAGCAGCAGAGTACACACGATAAGGTCTATGGGAACATCGGCAGCATATGATGTGAGGCGAGACGATTATTAAACAATACATGCAGTGGAACACGACCAGATGACCAGAAGGACACGGAGAACACGACCAGAGGACCAGAAGGACACGGAGGACACGACCAGAGGACCAAAGGAGGACGTACGGATGATTAACCACGTCACATGAGGTGATAAAAACCATTGTAATTATAGACATTTGAAAGACGCTAATTAAAGTTGGAATAAAAGACATTCAACCAGTATGAAAATAAATAAATTGTACATAAATGTAAAAGCAGAATAAAAGTTAGAATAATATTTCTTGTATTAAAGTTAGTAATTGAGAGTAACGTAAATGATAAGAGAAATATTTAATTTTTGAATTAACGTAATTAGTAAAGTCTTGTTGATAAAGGAGAATGCCTATGCAGTAGACAGTTAAAACAAATTAATATAAAAGAAATTTGAATACAAGTAAACTCATTATTGAAGCAAATTAATCAGCAATTGAAAAAAGATGAACACACAATGAGTAAGCCGAGAGCAAAATAAATATTTAAATAATTAAAATTAGATAATAAGATTTATGTATAACTTGTGTATGTAATTTGTTAGCAATAAGTGTGTACGAAAGATTCGTACAAACGATATAATAATGAGTCAATATTTAATATGCGAAATGAAAGATTTTGTTTAATGAATAAATAATGGAACAATTTTAAACTTAAATAACGTATCATCTTCTTATTACGAGTACACCCATGAATTCCATACATTATATAAATGCAAATTGTGTTATATAATTTTGTCTCACAAAAGCGTGGGGCTACACAATTTAAATTACATTTAAATTGGTAAAATAGTATTGTTATAATATATATATAAATATAAAAGCCTACTAGAGATTCGTTCGCTAACAAAGTACACGTGAAGCCTGTTCCAAATTTAAACCCTACTGTTTCGTCTATTGATCTATCAAAATTAAAAATGTTTCTTCTTCCGTTTTATGCAAAAAACAGCGGCCTCAAGTCCGTTCCGCCTACACCTGTGAATACCCTTTGCAGATCATAATATGATAGTATCGTAATATTATTGTTTAGACTGTTAGACTGTGAACATTAAAAATATTTCTTCTTTTTTCTGATATTCACTCGCACAACGAGTCGCCTCAACCTCGTTCTGTTGAAACGTATTCAATTTATATTATTTCGAAGATTGGACTCTATGAAAACCCAAAAATAAAGTAAACGATGTGTTAATACTTCTGTTTAAATAATAAAATTAATATTTTGTGTTACAAAAATCGTCAGTATTCGAATCATACACACGCCATGTGCAACACATAAAAGGAACACTGCATATGATATGACCTAACCTTAGCCGCGAGGCACCAAATAAAAATTTATCTAAATCTCAAGTGGTATAGAGTTTATTTGTTTGTTGTGTTTGTGTATTGGGAGCGCGCGATTAGCTATCTTATCAGCAGTGTTATCTGTATGTTATTATAATTAATGGTTTCAAACACCAGACTCTCTGGTTATGAATAACGTGCTCGCGTGCGGGCCCCTTTGCGTTGAAAAGGTTCAGTCATTTGTTAGATTCTTTGTTACAGTGCACAGTGAAAACTTTACGAAAGCCGTTTTTTTTACGTAATAAAAAAGTGTGAATTGCAGAAAAACATAAACGACTGATAATGGAGGAAATGTCACGGTGTTTACAAAGATTAGTCGTGCTGAGAATATCTTCTGTAAAGTATGTTACAATTACAACGCACTTAGCATAAAGTTTACTGACAGATAATCAGATTTTCGTCATGGAAAAAACCTTTTATAATAAGTTCAACGGACGGTTGATGGAAAATATTAACTGCAATTAATTTGCAAATTTCAATAGAAAAAACTAAGACCATGGCATTCCTATGAAAAGATTCGATTCGGAGAAAAATTGTAATTGAAAATAAAATTTTGGAACAAGTATCACATTTCAATTACCTAGGATGTGATGTTACATACGGAAGAAGACAAAGATATTCTTAATAAAACATACAACTTTCAAAGAATATGTGGGACATTACGGAGAACACTCAAAGGAAAGACCACGAAAGAAACACAAATAAAATTCTATAAGGTGATGGCAGTCCCCATGCTATTATATGCGTCCGAATCATGGGCACCATGAAAGAAAGATTATAGACAGATGAAAACGTCTGAAATGAAATATCTTAGATCTGTGGAAGGTTGTAAAAGATTAGGTCACATAAAGAATGAAGATTTAAGACAGGAATTAAAAGTACGACCAGTAACGGAAATACCGAAAAACTATAAAAAAAGATGAAAAGAGCATGTTATGCGCATGTCTCCAGAAAGAATTCCAAGAAAAATCCTGAATTATAAGCCAACCGGAAGAAGAAATGTTGGCAGACCGAGACGGAGATGGTAAAGCCGGAACAGGCAACCTGCCTAGTCCTGGACAGATAGATGATGATGATTAATTGTAAAACTTATAGTGTTGTTTTATCTTATTCTCCCACAAGCATCATACCAGAAATGGGAAAAATCGTCGATTTCCATGAACCGTTCTTGGGCAGATACGGTCTACCGAGTCTCACTCGTCCTCGCGGTTCCTTCCGGCGCTCGGAGAATAGCACGGCGGAGCTCTTGGTCTCGTTGACGGCAACTTTCCAGTTATCCGTCCAGGCTGCAAACGAATCGAGTGCGCGTTGAAGTCGTATGATCGCCCTGTCAGCGTTCCCCTCGGCAGTATAAACCGCCGTGTCGTCGGTAAACAGGGCGAACTGGACTCCAGGCTCTCTGGGTACGTAGTTGACGTAGACTGAAAACAGGAGAGTCCCTAAGACGCTACCTTGAGGTACCCCGGCTGTAATACGTCACTCGGAAGAGACGTAGTCCATCTATTCTCACGCAGAAGGTCCTCTGCGTCAGAAAGCTAGCAATCAAACGAATGTAGCTGTCTGGGACCTGGATTTCCCGGAGATTGAATAAGAGGCCGTCGCGCTAGACACTGTCAAATACCTTTTCCACATCTAGGAAACAGCTGTTTCCGACAACCGGCGTCCGTGATGTAATCCACCACAGTCTCATCAGCTGAGAGTGGCCTGTGCAGAAGCCAAACTGTTCGGAGACCAGGATGTCAAAGTTTCTTAGATGACCTTCTACTACCCGCTGTAGGAGACGTTCGAATATCTTTGACGTGGCTGACAGGAGACTAATGGAGCGGAGGTTATCGGTACAGGAAGCACCTTTCCCTGCTTCGGAATCACTATGACACAACATACGGTGTATTTGTAGGCCGCTTATAACTCTGCCAGCTAATGACGCCACAGACCCACGACCACTGCTCTAACTGTCATCGGCGTCTGTTTTATACTTTTCTTTATTTGAAAACTCTACTGGATGTTCAGAACGGTGCTCGTCAGTCACTAAATTTCGAGCATTTTAAAATTCTTCTACGCATTTAAAAAAATTTCCGCGGTTCACACAGCTTTTTTCATATTGTTTAGTCATACGAGAGTAAATTTTAGCCGGGTTTCACCTTCAGATAGCACAAAATGGATCACTGCACGTTGTACAACTGATTCTGAACCTTCAAGAGGACTCGTAATCGTTAAATTAGAATTTGGGGTTAGAAATAAAAGAATTAAAATCAAACAGCTGATCAGAACTCATCACAGGGATGCCATCTTACGGTTTTGAAACTATCGTACTCCGCCTATCAACTGTTTTTCCTCTACAGTTATTTGTCTCTTTATTTACTGAATGACCCACACATTTGTATTTGTTTCTTATGTTTAACTTTGCACAGTTCAATATAGCCGCGATATTACTTATTACGGCGTGACACGACACAGTATATACAACACGTACTTTCGCTGAGATACAACCACTTTCGTCATACTGCAACGGTTACATTTCAGGCAGAAGAAGAAGAAGCAGAAGAAACTGGTAAAGCCGTTGTGCAATGTTCCATTACAACAACACTAGTAGTGGTATGTACTGTATTGTTGTGATATGTTCAATAATAAAAAGGTTTAGAAAGTCTCTGATTGTACAGAACTACAGCGGTTCTGTCGTGTGTCGCAAAGCTGTCACCGGAACGAATAGTTTCGTTCGTTCGCGACATTTTTAAAACGATTCGATTTAACTTCTCTACAACAATTTCTTTGTTATTTTCATCAATACAGGAGGAGGTCCTCTACTTTCGGACATTCCGCTCTTTCGGACATTCAAAATTGCTACCATTATCCAAGTTTCGTACTGCAGCTTCGGACTTTAGAATAGTGACGACGTATCCTCAAAATTATTAAATATCGGGCTGCTGGACTGTGGCCGGTTGCTGTAAATTCTCGACATTGTCGGCAACGTTCCGTATCCCACCCTTGAGGAACTTCTTCAGGCCGCAAAAAGCTACAGAGTGTTACGAAAACAGTTACGGCAGTTCTTGGGGGGGGGGGGGTTGCTTTTACCCGAAAAAAGTTGTCGGGTATCGTTCGCCCTTAGGTCTGCCGTAACTGTTTTCGTAACACTCTGTCGCTTTTTGCGGCCTGAAGAAGTTCCTAGACGGTGGGATACGAAACGTTGCCGACTACGTTGAGAATCTATAGCAACCGGCCGCAGTCCGGTATTTAATAACTTTGAGACTGTGGACAACGGCCGTGTGAGTTTAAGACAATAATTAGTGACGGAGGTGTGAGAAAGTTAATAAGCGTTAAGACAAGTACACATATTCGTTACTGTTCCCGCTACTATGCTTTTATAATTAATGTTAGTCTGCTTATACAAAAAATACAAAGTATTAAAGTGATTAACTTTTCACAAACAGAATTATCACTGTTGCTCACCACTATAGAAAAAGTATTCCGATTAGCGCTTTCAAGCTTCTCAGTTCATCGTCAGATCGGAAATCCGATCTGATGATGAGCTTGAAAGCGCTGGTCGGAATAATTTTTCTATAGTGGTGTGACACTGTGATAATTCTGTTTGTGATTATAACCACTAACACAACTTTCTTAAATAAACTTCTGATTAATTTTTGTTTATGTACGAGGTTATAAAGAAGAGGTCTCTATAAGAAGACTGTTCTGTAGGCAGTTCCACAAACACTAGGTACAAGCTTTACTAATGTACGAATTGTGTAATTTAGCACGTTATTGTAGTGTATAGTTTTTGTAGTAAGAGTGATCATATGATGTAAATTTAAGCGAGAATAATATCCGATTTCATTGCAGTACAGTGTATTATTTTTCCGGTTTTGTTAGTTTTATTAACAACCATCTTAACTCCAAAACTTTGTCACTATTTATTGCCACGCTGCTAGATACTTCGTTCTTGACGAGGCCTTTCGGTGTCTCCACCATCTTCAGGTCTTAAACGATGGTGAAGATACCGAAAGACCTCGTCAAGAACAAAGTAGTGTGGCAATAAGTAGTGACAAAGTTGATGCAGTGTATTACAATACACAGAGCCGATACTACTAACTTACGTGCACAGTACACCTGCAGTAAATACAGCCTAAGTAGTGTGTTGCAGAGGATACTGAGCCACCGATGGACGGTGGTGGTGGAAGGGGATGACGTCACGATCAGCTGATCATGACGTCACAAATGGCGTCACGAACAGCTGCCCTCTTGAGGGCCATTGTTCTCCACCAGGGGCGGTGGTCCCTGTCCATTGGTGGCTCAGTATCGTCTCCAACACACTACTAGCCTACTGTACAGTACAGTACTTGACTTTTGGACAATTTGAGTTAGTTTCGAACAAATTTTTGGAACACATTATGTTCGAAACTCGAGGACCTTCTGTATATGAGCTCAATGTGATTCACAGTATGCATAATGTACTCAGCTTTCTCACGGGAAAACGTTTAATGAACACACATTTTTAGTGTTTCTTGTTGATTAAGTGATTTACCTAATTGAGTAAGGAAAGTCCATTTAATTACGGGGATATGGAACTGAAAGTCACAAAAAAATTCAAAATTTTCAATTTATTTTAAATTATTTTTTTAAATCTATGGAATTTAGAAAACAGGGAAATGTGATGAAACATGTTTCTGAATGTAGTAAGTGTCACATTTTTATAGTTTTTTAGAATCGTACCAAAATGCGTAATTGGCGGTTGGCGAGTAATTTGTTCAGTAATGAACACAATATTAGGCTATACACTACTAAACTCTGCTCTAGTATGTTATTATATTGAACTACATGTATATATATATATATATATATATATATATATATATATATATATACATACAGATTATTAGCCACTAACCAAGTCATCACTGCAACTATAATCAGCTGACATGAACAAAAAAATACAAAAACAGTCAGCTGATGTTCTCAGTAGTGTTGTCCTGCTGCTTGTAAACAGTGAGTGAATATACCATTATCGTGTTTAAGTATTATATTAAGTGTTATAAGTATGGGTAGACTATCCAAAAAAGACAAAACATCAAACAAAAGAATATAAGTAATATAAATAAGCGGTATATCCAGTTTTTTCAATTTAGCAGTCCTAGGCCTAAATGCTTATTATGACATAAAAAAATTTTTAAATATAGGCTACATAAGACTCTTATAAAAATAATGTTATAGTACATGTCCAATTTATAAATAAACTAATGTTAAAACTTGTAAAAAAATTATTGATTGGTCTATTATCTCAATACCTTGTCAAATTCAACAAGGTAACTTTCAACGCGTTATTTCTGCGAATCAGTTTTTTTTCATATTTTTTAATATTCAAATTGATATTACTCAAAAACTGCTAATGTTACGGGGTTCAAATTTTTACCATTCACTCTTGGGTATTTGACCTAAATATTTTGGTAGAATTATATATGTCACATTATTAGAAACTGAGGTAATTTTTTTTTTAAACGTAAAGATTTTTTAAAAATAACTTTTAATTGTCTGTATAAAATCCAAATATTAAACTACTTAATATTAAGTTTCTGCTTAACTTTTTAGAGGATATCCTTACCTATAAAATGACACTTTGTTCATGAAAATCCAATTGTTAGAAGATGAGTTATATCAAATTTTATGTATTACATATATTTAAAAAAAAAAAATCGTACTGTATATACTAATGAGAAAAAAAACTTTTATCCATTTATGGTCATTTTTTTATGACTAGAAAACAGATGAAGGTAGTCTGAAATGTCTAATATGTTTAATATAGAAGTCAGCATTTTCAGTGCCATATCCCCTTAACATTGGGACCAATGACGTATCTAGAATTTGGCCTTGGGGGTGAGGTCCGGGGTCCGATCGAATAGGCTTCATGCAAACACAAGAAAAAGCAGTTAAAACGAATGGACAACAATAGTATTGTTATGACGGTCTAATCTATCGTCGTAGGTACAGTGGAAACAAAAATACAAGACACCAATTAAGTCACTAATCACACCTTTAATTTTTACAGTTAAACAGTTCGTAATTAACAACACAGTCTCTACAACAAATCAAATGAAAATTGTTCACACGCAATAAAATGTCCACTAAAATTAAACACAATTGTATTACAATTATACCGTCCGAATATAAAACGCAACACTTCACTAATAACTACTTGAACGTACACATTAATAACACGAACCGCTCTGTAAATATATCGCACTAATACTGAAACTGAACGTCGTTGAGTACTGGTACTTATACCGCTCCAAATTACTAGATTATTCGATAGCGTCCAGTATAGTTAGGCCGCGCCAGTAATTAGCCTACTTGCTGCCTTGACAACTACCGTGCGCCCGAGCGAAGTCTGGCACAGTCTAGAAAATGCGTCAACAAGCACGTACGCCACACACGTTACATTCCGGATCACTCTGGAACATTCTATAAACACGTAGATTGTTCTGTGACGTCGTAACAGTATCTTTAAAATGGCTGAAAAACGTGAGATAGCATCTGAAATCAAACTCATTACAGTAAACGGTAAAACACAATAAAATCACGCGTTACTGAAGCATTGCTTAGAAGATCACATTGCTTATCTACTGAATTGATTTTTGTATATTTCATATTTCAAACGCATACACAAATGGTATGCAGTAAAACCTGTGTGCATATGCTACGACGGTGTTCCTGATCGTCGTATGGTACAGTGGAAAACAAAATCCAAGACACCAATGAAGTCACTAAAAACCAGCTTTAATTATCACAATTAACAGTTTGTAAACAACAAGTTATTCAACAAGATTATACTCGTACACTAATTCAAGTTATCTGTCCACATAAATAATAAATGTCAACTAATAGAATTTTGCACAGTAATCACTTTCCACTAATACACCACTTGAGACGCACTGTGTAATCGCCCGAAGTAAAACTGGAACCTCTGGAACCTCACATTCAACTTTCGTAAAGTATATGACTGCGTATATAAAGTGAGAGAAAAGCGATGTAGAGTTGCAGTGCGTAGCACACACGTGTGCATGTGAAGAAAGGACGTATTGTATTAATAATAATTTAAAGATTTATAGTTTTTTTTAATGAAAGTAATAAACTAGAAATGGTACAGTTAACTATAACTTGAGATTAATTTAGAAACATCGAAGAGTAATTGTATTGGAATTCTTGTTGAAATAAATATACTGTTACGACGGGCTCACTGATCGTCGTATGGTACAGTGGAAACAAAATACAAGACACCAATGAAGTCGCTAATCACCAGCTTTAATTATCACAAGTAAACAGTTTCTAATCAACAAGTTATTCAACAAGATTATACTTGTACAATAATTCAAGTTAATCTGTCCACACAAATAATAATGTCAGCTATAAAGCCTTCCGCACTATAATCACTTTTCACTATTACCCCACATGAGACGCACTGTGTAAATCGCCCGACATAAAACTCAAATGAGTAATCGCTAACGTAACACTGACTCTAAGCGGCAGCTATCGTTGTTTAAATAGATAGCACAAGTGTTCCAGAATAATCCATAATACGCGGCTCGTTGACATACGTTAAGAATTTTAAGAATCACGTACGCACACAGCATTACAGCTGGGCTCTGCTGGGATAGCCGGGAAGCATGTAGAACGTTCTGCAATGCCGTAACAGTATTTAAAAACGAGTTACCAGCTGGATAACGCAGATGAGAAACTAACAAAAACGAGTTACCAGCTGGATAACGCAGATGAGAAACTAACAAAAACGAGTTACCAGCTGGATAACGCAGATGAGAAACTAACAAAAACGAGTTACCAGCTGGATAACGCAGATGAGAAACTAACAAAAACGAGTTACCAGCTGGATAACGCAGATGAGAAACTAACAAAAACGAGTTACCAGCTGGATAACGCAGATGAGAAACTAACAAAAACGAGTTACCAGCTGGATAACGCAGATGAGAAACTAACAAAAACGAGTTACCAGCTGGATAACGCAGATGAGAAACTAACAAAAACGAGTTACCAGCTGGATAACGCAGATGAGAAACTAACAAAAACGAGTTACCAGCTGGATAACGCAGATGAGAAACTAACAAAAACGAGTTACCAGCTGGATAACGCAGATGAGAAACTAACAAAAACGAGTTACCAGCTGGATAACGCAGATGAGAAACTAACAAAAACGAGTTACCAGCTGGATAACGCAGATGAGAAACTAACAAAAACGAGTTACCAGCTGGATAACGCAGATGAGAAACTAACAAAAACGAGTTACCAGCTGGATAACGCAGATGAGAAACTAACAAAAACGAGTTACCAGCTGGATAACGCAGATGAGAAACTAACAAAAACGAGTTACCAGCTGGATAACGCAGATGAGAAACTAACAAAAACGAGTTACCAGCTGGATAACGCAGATGAGAAACTAACAAAAACGAGTTACCAGCTGGATAACGCAGATGAGAAACTAACAAAAACGAGTTACCAGCTGGATAACGCAGATGAGAAACTAACAAAAACGAGTTACCAGCTGGATAACGCAGATGAGAAACTAACAAAAACGAGTTACCAGCTGGATAACGCAGATGAGAAACTAACAAAAACGAGTTACCAGCTGGATAACGCAGATGAGAAACTAACAAAAAAGGCTAAAAACTAAGACAAAATTTAGCCTAAAAGCCCTAAAGGGTTAACAAAATTTATCAACTTTTTTAACCCTCTGGGTAAGGGGTTTGGTCTCGTTCGTCCCCCCCCCCCATAAATACGAGCCTGCATGGTACAGACTTTTTCATGCCTACAAATTTCCTTTGTAAATATTGTTTAAAAATGTTCTTTGAAATAGTGGAGTTTTTGACGAATATTAAGAATGTACCAAGAATCAGAATACGGAAGAACCAACAAAGTAAAGTGTAGTTTAGGTATCTTGGATAAATAGTACAACCCATCAGTTTAGACCAGCAGACGTATAAGAGAGTGCTGGGGGGACTCGCGCAAACGTTTCCCTTAATTTTTTCCAAATGGGTATAAACGATTGACGTTAAGTAAAGACAAATTTCGCAGTACGTATTTAACATCGAAAACAAGTAGGCCTATGGGTATTTTGACGTCTTACCTTTCAGGCCAGCAATAGGCACCCCCAACCAGAAAATCGAGCGTTACGTTTTCATGTCACGTTTAAAATTGAAATATTATCTAAACGACAAAAGATTCACGCTTATATCAGGTACCATTCGACAGATAAAGGAACAAAGATAATAAATAGCACAATATAAGCGGGCTATTGCATCATCCAGAGCGTGGTGAGCGGGGGGAGAAATAGAAATGTTTTGCGCCGCTCGGCGCGCACTAAAATTAGTATTTCTCTGGTTTACGATGCGATAGAACGTTGAGTGAGGTGTCGTTAAAATTGTCTCATCGAGTACTATCTACATAGTGTACCGTAATAGCGGTGATATTATTAAGAGGTTTGAATAATCGTAATTCAAGTTGTAAAAATCGTGTGTTCGGACAAAATGTCGCGGTATATGGATGCTAAACGTGCTCAAAAGTATCGCAAATGCATACAGGAGAGTAGAGAAAATCATGGGGAATTCAAAAAACTTAAAATGACCAATGCCGAACGTCAGAGGATTTACCGACAACGCTTAAAAGTACGCCAGGCACATTTATTTCGGACTGTTCTTCCCCTAGGGAGTTGCCTTCACCTCCGCTCACGACCGTTCCTTGCCCGGTCGCAGTAGCTTATCCTTGTGTGCAGCCGTTAACCCACTACTGGCTCCACGCTAGGTGTACATCCAGCTGCCGATGCACACCATCCTACCACGTCAGGACCCCACATTACCTCAAGACTGCCTTCGCGTCTCATCTGCTTACCGACCCACTTCGCCGAAGAGATTGGTTACCGCACCTTGGAATGAGTTACTCGGCGTAACAGGGCCCACCCACCTCCTGTAGATGAGAGTGGAGCTGGAATGGAGTGGCTACGGGAAACCTTTTTTTCACTGAAGTCCTAAATTACGCGTCACATTCCCGTAAGCATCCAAGCTGTAAGGAGCTGACGTAGTAAGGTTTACAAAGAGTAGAAGGATAGCGTGACTGGGACACACAATGAGGATGGAACATCACAGGGTTCCCAGAAACATTCTAGAATAGTTAGTCCAATTGAATAGGAGATCGAGAGAAAGGCCAATGAAGAAATGGGTCGCGATGATATTGAGGAGGTCTGAGGAATATGTGGATAAGAAGATGGATAATGGGAGGGAGGCCGACTGGAGAAAAATCATTAAAGAGGCCAAAACCCATACTGGGTTGTAATGCCAGTAGAAGAAGAAGATGAAGAAGAAGTAGAAGAAGAAGAAGAAGAAGTAGAAGAAGAAGAAGAAGAAGAAGAAATTAGGTATTATTTAAGAACCTTAGATAATAACTCGTCGTCATTGAATGTAGTCGACTTAAAGGTGTGTTCTGGTAGTATAAAAGTGCATTGACCGTTTTGCCAACCGGACTCTCTGCACTGTAATATATTGAGAAGATTGGAACAGACGGAAGTACCCAAGAACTAGCGGATTGCAGAACATAATGATGGTTTTGTTTGCTAAAGTTGTTCGAGAAGGTCACACCGCGTTGTCGTAAGCTGACGATAAGAATAAGGAAAATTCTTTGTAAACGTGAATGCATATGTAATTACTGACTGTTGGTGAAGTGAAATGTAAACAATGAGGAGGAGGCGCGAACAAACCACGTCACTGACGTAACCCATAACCCATTGTCCGGCCGAGATAACCAGTCTTTTGGGTAACGCGTACCGAACTTACACTCCGCTAACATTTATGTGTCCTTGTTTATTAACGATCGCATCAATTTTGATCAAACATTTACTCACATGCAGTGACGTAACTACAGGCGATCAATCCCCCCCCCAAACTAGTAAACATTTCAGCGAAATTCCGTTATCACTTAAAGTAGATGCTAGTTACGTGTGTTAGGACAAGGCTTAAATATAATTGTAGAAGAAAGAGAATTATAACACTGTAGAACCTCGTTAAGTCGGCCCCCTTTAACTCGGACCTCCGGTTTGAGATTACAGGTACCATTAATAAGCAATAAGTGTGTGTATATTATAAATACACCACATTTTCATTAGAAATAATTTAAATAATTTGTGTTATACTTTATGACCGATCCTTGCAAAAATTTCATCGTATTGATTGACGGTCCCTACAAAGTAAGGGACAATTCTAAAGAAAGTATTGATAACGAAGTACTGTTTTTATGATAATGAACAGGCCCTCATGAGTATCACTTACAAATGCTATAGTCAGCCAGTAAGCGAAATGGAGGCCATAATCAGTTATTTTGGGTTCACGACCTACGTAAGTGAAAGTGACCGGCGCAGACTAGTGACTGCAGTCGTACAAATCCGCCTTTAGAATGTAATTTACACGTACTTGACGACGCTTTCCTACTGTAGACGAGCATATTTATAATCCACACACTCTTTTTTAGTTCCATGATCCACAAGGAAATGGAAGTATGGTGATGGCGAGAAAAATCGTGTTCGAGATAAGGGCTGATTCTGATTGTACTACCCTCAAACGTGAAGAAAAGTCATTTTCTGAAAAGTGTCTGTGTGTCTAGTGTAGAAATGTTACTATAACGAACGATAACTGCCGCAAATTTAAACAGAATTAAATAATGTTTTGCATATGTGCCCAAGTTGTAGAAGACTCAAGGTGTATTAATTTTCGTAAAGATCGGTTGAGAGGAAGGGGTAGTTTACCTGCAACGTTTTATGTTTTAACAAGAGTAAAGTACTTGATTTTGATAAATAAAGTATTCTGAAAAGAAGGTCATAATAGTACACTGTAGAAAGGTAGATGAAATATCAATAAATGAAAAGGGTAGTTGAAGGGGGAGGGGGTAATTTTCTATAAATGAAAATGATAGTTGAAGGGAGAGGGGATAATTTTTTATATGTGTACTACGTTATCGGCAACAAAGAATTAGTTTGTTGTTAAAATTCATTCCCGGGCTGTTTGGTCGTAGTCTAATGTTTTCTGCACAACCAGACGTTTCGGCACTGCCATCGACTGCCATCGTCAGTGAAAATTGAGTGGGCTAACGTGAGGTGGTATAAGTTAGTGACCACAGTACTGTGGTTAAGGCTGAAGAAAAAAGTAGTTTCTATGGAAATATTTCATTTCAAAAATGATTTTAAATATAAATGTTAGAACATGGAAGTCATGTGTGGTTCTCCATACCGATATTTTAATTAATCTACATAAATCATTCAGTAGAGTAAGTATTCTTCTACAAAAATTAATACTGAACTTGGAAAATGTTGTCTACCTGTATTCATAATGTACACATTTCCGTTGTCCGTAACAAGAAAAGGTCCAGGAAAATCTACGGTAATTCTCTCGGACGGAGGTCCAACATTGTTCTGTCTTATTTGCCCCTTGGTTCTGGTTTGTGGTGCCTTATTTCAGAGATCCGTCAGTATTCCTCTTCTTGTCGACGAAGATGAGAATAATTTCCATATTTTGTAAATTGTTATATTGACACCAAGATGACGGGTGTTGTCGAGGTCAACAGAATGTAGGAATAGGAGGGTCGAGGTGCGCCGGCGCGGCGGTCAGACCAAGGAGTACGGTCGAGTTGCGCCGATTCAAAGTGTTTCAACTTTTAGTTTACTTTTGAATAATGTGGACCCACTTTAATAAACAGTTGGGCGTTTGAGTCCACGCAAAACAAGAAAAATAGTAAAATTTATTAAAATACAAAATTTTTACTTTTTACATTTTTACTAAAGTTTAACCCATAATTTTTACTTTTATTGTGATCAAGCTTTTTAGGAAAATATAATGTTAATTATACTCTTTAGTCTTTTTGTATACATTGCTTTTTGAAAATAAATAAATATATGCACTTGATTTTCGCTCTAGCGCTGACAATATTCCGAGAAGTATTTGAAGCATAAAAACTTCCATTGAATAAACTATCCGTTTATACAGTAAACCAACCGTCCCTTTATAATATCACAGGACAGTATGACGAATATATTGAGCGACCTTTCAGGCTTGTCAATTACTTTGTTGCAGTCAGTGTTGAAAGCGCTCTGTCAGTGAATAGGCCTAGGCCTATATTTAATTTAAATGTTTACATAAGAAGACTTTTGTCTGCTGTCCACTGGTTCGTTCTTTAAGACTTCTTGTAGTGATAGGACGCGCATTTTATGAAACACTTTGAAATCTGCCCAGTGGAATATTGAATGTAGTGGTTTTCCAAGAATTGTAGTTCCGTTTTTTGTATCGACAGTTGAACATTTTCCTTAGATTTGAAGAGCTACAAATAAATTATGATTCAGTAAATAGACATATAATTACATTATGTCCATTATTTGTTATTCTATTAAAGTCGAGGAAAATCGATTATTCGTTAGTTTTTATATCGAAATCGAATAAAAAATGATTGTTCGTTAATTAATTGGAAATGTCTGAAGATACTGATACAGTGAAACATACGTAAGGTTAATTACAATGATAAAAATAATACAATCTACTTGTAGAAGTAATTACAATTTGATAATTTTACAATTATATATGTCTGCACAGTATTTTGTATAAGATATAAATGTTTTTTATTGCTATACCGTCATCTGTTTTACATAAATGTAGTAAAATAAAGAATTACTATTTTTATCCATATAATGTAAATGAGTCATATCTACAGTCTAAGGAAGGCCAACTTGCTATATATAGTTACAAGGGACACCACAGAGCCCCTCAATCAACCGTAGCTCTACAACCCTTGGTGGGTCTTGCCCTGCTCCAAGAGTCGATTCCATTCCTCCCTATTGCATGCCCTGGCTTTCAGCTCAGCTTTCCGAGGTCCTCCTCTATCTGGTCTTTGAATCTACTTCGGGGTCTTCCTCTTTTTCTACTACCCATTGGTTTCTGGTAGAAAATATATTTCGTATACTGTCCTTCCTCCATTCTCTCTATGTGTCCAAACCACCTTATCCTGTATACTTTGATTACCCTGACAATGTCCGGCTCTTTGTAAAGATGGTATAGTTGATAATTATAGCGCCTGCGCCACATTCCATTTTCTTGTACTCCTCTAAATATTGTTCTTAGAATCAGTCTTTCACCGCAACCTAGAGGTCTCTCGCTATTTGTTGTCATTGTCCAGGTTTCTAAAGCATATGTTGGCACTGGCCTGATAAGTGTTTTGTAGATTTTACATTTCGTGCTTCTTGAGATGAAGCTAGATATCAGGTGCTTTTTTAATCTATAATATGTTTTATTTGCAAGATATATTCTTCTTCTTATTTCAGTGTTGATGTCGTTAGTGTGCTGTTTATCTGTGAGCCAAGATGTACGAAGTCTTTTACTGCCTCTATATTTTTGTGTGCCTATTTCAAGGTTTTGAAAGGTTGGGTTTAATGGTAGTATGTTGGCAGCATACATATATTTTGTTTTCTCCAAGTTTATCTGCAGACCAATTTTATTGAGGACCTCATACCTCAGTATTAGTCCGTTATAACGGGGCATTATTGTATTTAATTAACACACACACACGCGCGCGCGCACGGAAAACGAAGCATTTTTCAGCACCTGCTTATTGGACAGTTTTCCTCAGTGGCGTATCTAGAATTTGATCTTCGGGAGTGGCCCCGGGGTCGGGTCGGGTCAGCTTCATACACAATAAGAAACAGGTTAAGACTAATCAATATTAATAAGTTTAAAGTTGCGGATTTTTTTTTTTTTTTTTTTTTAGACTAATCAACATTTCTATCTTTGAAGTGTTTTAAATCAGTTCCATTAAAGTAAACGGTAATAACACAATAGAACTACGCGTTATTGAAACATTATTTACAAGATACTCATTGACTGATTTGGTTTTAATATACTGTATTTCATGTGTCAAACGTGTACGCTGATGGTGTGTAATAAACCTCTTGTAGGCCTATATTAGCGTACAATATCGGTATGGAGAACCTTACTTGACTTCCATGTTCTAAGATTTACAATTAAAATCATTTACTTGAATCGGTGTGTTAGGTGTGTTCCTTGTAAGTCGAGTTTTATGTTTGACAAATTGAAATGAAATGTTTCGATAGAAACTACGTAGTTCTTTGTTGCCGATAACGTACAACGTAGTACACATTATCCCCTTCTCCCTCCATCTATCATTTTTATTTATAGCTAGCTTTCTAGAGTGGATTATGATGACCTCCTTTTCAGGATACTTTATTTATCAAAATTAAGTATTTTACTCTTGTTAAAACGTAAAACGTTCCACGTAAACTACCCCTTCCCCTTAACCGATCTTCACCAAAATCAACAGGCCTTGAGTCCTCTACAATTCACGCACATATGCAAAACATTATTTGATTCTGTTTGAATTTGCGGCAGTTATCGTTCGCCATAGAAAAAATTCTACACACAGACGCTTTTCAGAAAATAACTTTTCTTCGTGTTTTGAGGGTAGTACAATTAGAATCAGCCCTTATGTCGAACACGATTTTTTCGCTATCACCACACTTCCATTTCCTTACGGAATATGGAAGTAAAATAGAGTTACTACTATATTAGCTTACACAGCTGAAAAATGATAAAACAGCCTAATAAGTAAGATATTAACAATTAGTTTATCGACCCTTTGGGGTCCCGGTCCGGTCCTGTTGTTCCCCCCCCCCGTAAATACGGCCCTGGTTTTCCTTCAGTTTAATTTTTTTTTTCCAATGGTAGGTGAAAATCTCTGTAGACAGTAGGAACCCCGTAGTTCCTAGTAGTGTGGGACTCTAACTCACTAAAAACACCTCTCTTAATGCTACAACTGAGGAAGCTCATCCAGCAGCTTCTCCTTCATGTTTCCTTAACGGGTGATGGGGTGAAGCCCAATGGCTAATCCCAAGGTTATTCAGTCTTTCTCTCACGTAGAGTTTTATGGATCTATACATATTAATTGCTTTCTATTGCGATACCAGATCATGTGTCTTTGGTCTTTTGAGTCGTCTCAAGACGTATGGAGCTTCTTTCACCACGTGTCGCATTATTGGGTTATCGTGGATCTGAATCCTCTGATCATGAGTGTCTGCATATTTTGTTATTATTCCGCTGACATATTCTACATTGAGATCTCTATTTAGGTTGTCGTTCCTTATATACCAAGGGGCATTCACTGTGCTTCTGAGTACTTTGTTCTGAAAGGTTTGTATCTTTTTTAAGATTGTTTTATTTGTACAGCCTCACAGCTGAATTCCCTAAGTCCACACAAGCTTCAGAACTTGTTTGTACAACAGCAGTTTGTTTTCAACTGTTAGTTGCGAGTTTTTCAGTTTAATGAGTAGAAAGATATTCCTAAGTTCTGCAAGACGTTTTATACAGTGACCTCACGCTGATAGGGGAGGGGGTTACTACGCCAATGACTCCACACGTGCGCGACGGGGACGCCTCCGCGTTACGAAGGCGACAGCGCGACATTATGCCGTGATTCACTTATATTATACTTTCCCTGATTCAATTACTGTGCTTTGTGTATACATAAAACAGCAGAGCGCTGCCCACGCGGACGTAACCTCAGCTTGTCAATGAACACGGGGGAAAGAGGGTAATTAGTGACGTGGGTCTCGGCAACTACTGAACGTAACACTGCACACACGTGTCTGTCTGTGTACACGTGTGGTAAAAACGTTCGTGTGCAATTTTTGTATTTCCCGCTCACTAATTCTAGTTACTGAGGACAACATTATTATTATTATTATTATTATTATTATTATTCACGATATGAATTGATGAATCGTTGGGCACTTGGTGAAACATATTAATAGAAAGGTTTTTAAAAATATATATTATAAACACTTGGTATGTTTCACAGTTTTTATTTAACTATGACAGCTGTTTCGACTTTTAAGCCATTGTTAAAGAGATGAGCGAACACCTAAACAGAGGATGTAAGGGTGGTGGTGGACATCTGTTTAGGGCGTATATCGGAACATTTTTGAAATTAAATTTTTGTTAAATGGAGTTTATGAAATACACTGTGCAGAATGCGATGCTATTTATATCGGACAATGTGGCCGTGCTCTGAAACATCGCGTTTCTGAACATAAGAAGGCGATATTAACCAATACAGCCAATACAGGTTTTTTTACTATTTCTTTTATGAATTTGCTAACTGCTATAATTTTTTATTGTTCGACTAAGCTTTTCGTCATTACTGACATCTTCAGGTCTTAAACAACCTGTTTAAAATGGTCGTTTAAGACCTGAAGATGTCAGTAATGACGAAAAGCTTAGTCGAACAATAAAAAATTATAGCCGTTAGCAAATTCATAAAAGAAATAGTAAGGATGGCTGCTAATTTAAACAATACGAAGAATACAGGTTTTGCAGATCATTGCTTACAACACAATCACTTTATAGATACAAAAAACATAACGCTACTCCACAACATACAAAAAGGTAAAACAAAAATATTTGTTAGAAACTCTAGAAATTAAAAAAAAAATTAAAAAAATTTAACAAATGAACAAACTGAATTCTGTGTATCCCCTTTTATTAAAAGCTGTTATTTAGTTTAGTTAATTTTATATTTTGCATTCAGATTATATTTAGTTTTTACAGACACTTGACCTTCCCTTAGCTCCTGCAACCCCCCTCCCCACCTGCACACCTCACACATGTTCCGATACACCCCCTAATCAGATGTCCACCACCACCCTTACATCCTCTGTTAGGTGTTTACTCATGTCTTTGACAATGGCTTAAGAAGTTGAAACAGCTGTCAGAGTTAAATAAACACTGTGAAACGTACCAAGTGTTTATATATTTTTAAAAACCTTTGTATTATTATTATTATTATTCCGGCTGTACAATGTTTACACATTTTCTGGGACTAAAGATTACAGAAGTGATTTGAATTCTCATCTTCCACTGCTGCTTGTCCATCCAAAGATCTTCTTCAATTTCTCGTTCCCTCAACATAGTCTGAATTTCTTCTATCCAGGTGATAGGTGGTCTTTCTCTTTTCCTTCTTCTTGGTGGGGTCCATTCCAAAACTCTCGTTAGCAATTCTTTTCTGCACTTTCCTGTGCAATTCTTTTCGTGTGTCCATACCACTGTAACTTTTTGTTTGAATAAATTAAACAATTGAACTTTTCACATTCATTCTGTCTTTAATGACTTCATTTCTAACATTCTCATGTCTGGATACTCTTGCCAAACGTCTCCAAAAGTCCATCTCTGCTGTCAATAATTTTATCCTTGTGTGCTTATTAGATGTCCAGATTTGTGAGCCGTAAATTTCTGAGGACAACATTATGGCCGAATAAATAAAGGCAAGGCTATTTGGTGGAAACAGATGTTACTTCTCCCTGCAAGGAATATTTAAATGTAAAAAACATTGCGCCAGAGCAAGCAAGATTCGTCTCTATAAAACAGTTCTTAAGCCAGTGGTCATGTATGGGTCCGAAACTTGGACAATGACAGTGACAGAGGAAGAGTGGTTGGGCGCAGGTGGAAAGGAAAAATCTTCAAGAGGATATTTGGTGCAGTGAACGCCCAAGGAACGCGGAGAATAAGGACGAATTCAGAAAGCCAGCAAATCTATGGAGAACCAGATATCGCCACTGACATAAATAAAAGTAAAATCCGATGGGCAGAGAGGGCATGTCCAGATAATGTTAGAGACATCCACATTTAAGAAAAGTTTTAATGGGAGACCTGGTGGAAGAAGAAGGAGGGGTCGGCCAAGAAAATGATGGTTGGATGATCTTGAGGACGACCTACGCAGGGTCGGTGTAAGAAGGTGGAGACTGAGAACAGAGGATCGAGACGACTGGAGGCGGATTGTCCAGGAGGCCAAGGTTCTCCAAGAGCTGTAGCGCCAATTAAGAAGAAGATGTATAAAAACAGCATAGCACGCGGTAGCAATCTCGTCGTCAATGAACACGTGGGTGGGTGGGGGGGGTAATTAGTGACGTGGGTGGCGTCAACTACTGAACGTAGTTACACACACGTGTCTCTCTGTGTATATCTTTAGACTGAACTCTATGTCCCTGAGAGGAATGTCACTTAGAGGGAGAGCGCGTAGACACGCGCATTATGTAGTGGTTGTAAACAAAAAAACGACTACTACTGAGAAATACCGATTCACATCACTTTATCAAAACTCACTTAACGCTCACTTTTCTCACATCTAAAAAAAAATGTTTTCCCAGATTCCCAAAAACTTTTAATTTGCACAAGGTATTTATAACGCATCATTACAATTTCTGATTTCTTTAATTAAGACTTTGCTTTTATTTCTACATTTCTTCCACTTGAATAAGTAATAGCTAATTATTTCGAGACCTTCACTGTGAACAACGAAACTTCTTTCTACTTCCATATTCCATAAGGAAATGGGTGTATGGTGATGGCGAAAAAAATAGTGTTCAAGATAAGGGCTGATTCTGATTGTACAACCTTCAAAACATGAAGAAATGTCATTTTCCGAAAACTCTCTTTGTGTGTGTGTGTGTGTGGAATTTTTTCTATGGCGAACAACAACTACCGTAAATTCAAACAGAATCAAATGAGTTTTTGCATATGTGCCTGAGTTGTAGAGGACTAAAGGCGTATTGGTTTTGGCGAAGATCGGTTAAGAGGAAGGGGTAGTTTAAGTGCAACGTTTTATGTTTTAACAAGAGTAAAGTACTTAATTTTGATAAATCAAGTATCATGAAAAGAAGGTCATAATAATCCGCTGTAGAAAAGTAGATGAAATATCTTTGAATAAAAAGGTTAGTTGAAGGGGGAAGGGATAATTTTTTATATGTGCACTACGTTATCGCCAACAAAGAAGTTGTTTGTTGTTAAAATTCCTTCCTGGGCTGTTTGGCCGTGGTCCAATGTTTTCTGCAAAACCAGACGTTTCGGCAATGCTATCGACTGCCACCATCAGAGAAAATCGAGTGCGCTAACGTGAGGTGGTACACGTTAGTGACCACAGTACTGTGGTTAAGGCTGAAGAAAGAAGTAGTTTCTATGGAAATATTTCATTTCGAAAATGATTTTAAATATAAATCGTAGAACATGGAAGTCATGTATAGTTCTCCATATCGATATTTTTTCCTATCGATGACGCTTGAAGAGACACTGAATAGACAGCTACAACTAAACAAATAACAGGATAATTCACTTACTAACTCAGAGTAACTAAGAGTACACTAATCCTAAACGATAGGTCAACAATTTTTAATGTTACTGTAATAAACCTACTTGGAAAATACTAAGCTGTAAACACAAAACCAATAATACGTCTTTGAACGCACTTAATTCCGCAACGGTAGAAACAAGACTGCAATATAATTACAAAGCCTGTAACGTCTGATCGCCTTTGTGAGTGGATGCCAGTCTGACTGTGAACAGGGTCATGTATCATTGGCATTGACCAACTAACGACACTAACGCAGAAACACTCACTCATACTCCCCCCCTCCCACCATAACAGTGACACGGAGTTCAGTCTCGGTATACGTTTGGTAAAAAAATTCGTGCAAATTTAGGGTTTTCTGCGCTAGAAGTGTCTGATTAAGGTGATCACGTCGCCTAGAAGTGTCAGATTAAGGTGATCATGTCGCCTAGAAGTGTCAGATTAAGGTGATCATGTCGCCTAGAAGTGTCTGATTAAGGTGATCACGTCGCCTAGAAGTGTCAGATTAAGGTGATCATGTCGCCTAGAAGTGTCAGATTAAGGTGATCAGGTCGTTGATATCTCGCCCACGTTAAATTTACTGTTTTTTGGTACACTCTCATAAAAGAGCTACTCAAGATATCTTGCCAAAATTTTCACAGCGTGATATGTACTCATACTTTAGTAACTTCTTCTTCTCTTCTCCTCCACGTTAAGGTATGACTGTTCCGCCTTCACTGAAGCCGTCTCTTCTTTGGTCTACCTATATCTCGTCTTCCTTGAGGTGTGTATCCTATTAATTGTTTAGGTAGTCTCATATCTTCCATTCCCTCGATATTCTGCCTTCATTTTATTTGTCCTTCCCTTATTCTGCTGGCCATTGAATATACATTTAAGGGTCCAAATTATAGAAAAATCTAATGGTGCAACCTTTGGTTTTCCTCAAAACTTCATTTGACTTGTTTGTATTCTTCGCTCATCATTTCTCGTCATCGTCCAAATTTCACTTCCATAAGTTAAAACAGGTGTGGCCATCACTTTATAGAAATCATTTTATCTCGGTGTCTTCCCTTGTCTTGTTTCTTATACGTTAGATTGTACTAGGTTATAAATTGGAAGTAAATTCCGGTACTTCAAAGTGTTCTGTATATAGTACTACATATCATTTGAAATCTACTTATTTTTATATCAATGTCGTTGTCAGAATCTTAAGTTAATCTCACCCTAAAAAATTGAAATGAGATACCTGTTCTAAAGACTGTTTATAATTATCTTAGAAGAAGATATCGGATTCTTTCCACTAAAGGCCATTACTTTTGTTTACTGGGTTGATATTCCAAGATTATATTCTTTGCATATTTGGCTCAAGTGGAAAACTACTAACTGGAAACACTCTAGTAACATTAATAAGAATTATGAAAACAGAAAGTGTCTTATTTCTAAATTGTATTATTTTTTCAATAGCAAAAAAAAAAAAATTCATAGAAACCATTGCATAATTTTTTCTAGGGGGAATATTACAAAAATATTTATTTTTTCTTGTTAGAAACAACAGTAAGATTAAGTGCTAAAAATTTCATTCATATTGGTTGAATAAGTTTGGAAATAATGGTACCCAAACTTAGAAAAATTCAACTTTCGGAAAAACGTTTTATTATGAAACTTACATAATTATAGATGGCATCTGTCTTCCAAGTACTTTCATGAGCTCCGTAGCCGTAATCTGGGTCATCTGACCCTTCGTTATTCTTCATCAATCTTTTGTTTACATTTTATACTGTTTAACGAGCTCTTTTTTCAATTTCTTCCGTAGCTTTTTCTGCGTTATATACGCGTTTGGGATCTCGAGTCTTCAATCCCTACACAGATTGTCAAAAATGTCAGGCGTTTAGGACTGTGAAAAAAAAAACTCTAAAGCTCATGTGGAAAAAACTCAAAATATGGGATAACAAATTAAAGTGAATGTAAACCACAAACTGAATATAGTGTTCACTTTTGAAAATTTCAAAAGTTTCGGACGTCAGTGCATAAAAAATAGGTGAAAATTTTGATAAAAATTACCAAAAACTCACGTGGGTTATCAAATTAAAAAGACTTTAATTAAAGTTTTAATGTAGTGTTAAATTTTGAAAATTTCTAAATTTTGGAACCCTAGGGCTCAGTTAAAATGTCAAAAGGGTAGTGAGAATTCGGCAGAGTGTCAGACTAAAAGAAATTGTAACCCGATGCCGAATGTTTCAAATTTTTAATTTTTATTGTATGATTATATAATCTACAGTTGTTCAATTACTAAAAAAATAGTAGCGAATCGGAAAATTTTTTGCATACCTGAAAAATTATTTAATATCGAAACATGTGTAATGATATGTTCTGCGTTCTCAAAATAGTTTTTTATTGCAAATTTGTGATCTGTTCGTCTTGCGAACATTAAACAAATTTTATGACAGGCACATACATGATCTGAAGAGTTGTCCATTGACAGCTTCTCTTATAATTGTCTACAAATACTATAATTAAAAGGATAAATGTCTAAAAATGTAAACAAAAAGACACTTCCACTTAGTGGTGACATGAACTGAGAACATTGCTTCGATATATTAACACTGAGCACACAGGGCAGAAACATCAGTTCACATTAACGCTTAATGTTGACATGAACACAAATGATACGGAGATTCGGGTACAGATAACACAGACATTATAATACAGATAATACAGATAACACGTTATTTGTTGTACCTGAAGGGTAGGTCTAACAATTTATGTCTTTTTAGTCTATAAATGTGAAAAGGCGAGAGCAGTGTACACCAGAAGGGGCAGTTTATTCAGAAGATACGATTTAACAATTAAAAAAAGCTCTGACTTTTACGCTGCTACGTATTTTCGGTTCTCTTCTACGGTGTAGAATCTTGAACTCTGACTGAAGCCACAACTAAAAAATTGGAAGCTTACAAAATGTGGCTTTACCGTAGAATACTGAGCATTTCATGGACAGCACATATAATTAATGTTGAAGTTCTTAGAAAGATGAAGTAAGATAGGGAAGTTATTAACACAGTGAAGATAAGAAAGCTTCAGTATCTGGGACATCTCATGAGAAATGAACAGAGATTTACTTATTGCAGTCCATACTACAGGGAAAAGTACTTGGAAAGAGAGGAGTTGGGCGACCGAGAATCTCATGGCTGAGAAATTTAAGGACCTGATTTGGCATGAATACAACTGAGTTATTCCGTGCAGCAGTGCAGATAGTTAAAAACAGTCTGTATGATAACCATCATCCAAAACGGATAGGAACTATCAGAAGAAGAAGTCTATAAATGTCTTCACTATTATCTAACAAATAAATTTCTAGGGTTCTCAAAATATTGAGCGAGTACTGCAGCTGCCGGTGTCATTGAGAAATAATTTAAGTAACAGAGGATAAAAGAGTAGGCGGACACCAACTGCAGTTAGGTAATTAAGTGCTTCACACCCAGGAAATCAGTTTCACTAGAATGTCACGGCCGTCTATAGCGGTAACGGTGCATTTTATGAACATCTTCGCACTCAACGGCAGGGATGCCAGGTGTGTGGGAATTTTTCCCCACAGTGGTTAAACTCAAAGGCTCAAAAATCCTATGTGGGGATTTTATTTCAACAGTAATTATGTTCAAAGTCGCAAAGTTTGAAATTTCTTGGTATTCGGTCACTGGGTTGAGTACCAGCATCTTTGAGAGAGAAAAAAACACTGAAATAGGCAGTGTAGGTCTAACCACGGACTGGAGACTGAGTTGTCGAGTAGATTAGTCGGCAAAATGTCGGGGTGAGTGGAGCCCTATAAGAAAATTATTTATTATTATTATAGCGTGAGTGATTCCCATAGACCTGTTGGCTCTAGAGCGGAAGCATTTATTCGAAAGAAGAGACGAAATTGGAAGGGATGCGGCAAAGCATGAACCCAGGGAACTCACTCTCCGCCACTGGCGAGATCGTTGGGATAGAGCGGATAGAGGAAGATGGACCGCAGGCTCATACCAAACGTGAAGGAATGGATTGACCGCCAACACAGTGAAGTGTCAACTACCATCTGATCCAGTTGCTCAGTGGCCACGGCAATTTTAATGCCTACCTCCACAGAATGGGAAAGGTGCAGAGCCCAGTATGCCAATACGAAGACTGTTCCCATGAAGATGCATCGCACACACTTTTTTTCAAGTGCTGCAGACTCGCAAGACAGAGGATGGTACTGGAAGTGAAGCTCGGGGAGTTCACGTCCGAGAGCATAGTTGCGCTTATGCTTCGTGGTAAGGCGGAATAGGACCGCATCAATACATTTATTCAGTGGCTCCTACTAGAAAAAAAAGACAAGCCTAACTTGCACCCAACGGGCAGAAAAAGAAGAGGAACAACTAGAAGGAGCCCGATAAGGGTGCAATAGGCTCCATCCTGAAGTAATACGTTAAGTGGTTCCAGGATGGATATGAGTGCCTGAATTAGAGGTGGGGTTTTTAGTGGCTGAGAGTCCCACACACCAGAGGAAGCACGACCTCCTCTGACGGTGCATAAAGCATCCCCTCCCCCCCAAATATTATTATTATTATTATTACATTGTCTCTCAATTATTACTGTTACTATTTATTTTGTGTTACAAACTGAGCTTGTATGACAAATTGTAGCATATGTTGGTGTATTAAAACGTGACTCGGTATGTTTCAAGTTGTTAAACTGTAGTTTAATTAATAAAGTTGTGTTAGTGGTTACGTATAATCAGTTACGAACAGAAATAACACTGTTGCACACCACTATAGAAAAAATGATTCCGGTTAGCGCTTTCAAGCTTCACAGCTCATCATCAGATCGGAAATATACAATAATGGAACGAGACAACTCGTTTATACCCCCACTTGGCCTACAGCGCTTACACATTTTTGTAAACAAGTCTTAAGGTAAACACCCTTACTTACTGGCGGGTTCAGTACACACAGAATGCACTAGAAAGAAATGTAAAAAAATACCGACACGGGTGACTGAACCCGCCAGAATTTAATAGCCGTTATCAATCGGAATTCGAATATTATCTACTAAGCCCGGATAAAAGAATCGTTAAACATTCCGACCTTGTAAATGAAAATATTTGTCAGGCCTACTGTCTAAGTTGGTTGGTTTGACAAGAGCGACCTTAGAATACAACCAACTATTTTTAACAAGACGTATCAAGGAGACATAAATAAATTGAATATTTTAATTGTTCTTATGCCATTTTCTTTCTTTTGCAGTGTTTAAGATTGTGCATCAAATGTCGGTTTAAGGTATGTACATACAAAATGTGTGCGGTAATTGTTTGGTAACGGTGTGTGGTTTGTTCCTTCCGTGTGTCAATGCTTTGGTTTCTTTTTCTGGCAGTGTTTAAGAACCTGTTCACCAGCTGTTTGTGTATGGCATGCGTTTTGTTGGCTAACGGCAGTGACGTAACTTAGGGGAGGGGAGGTTGGACACCCCGTTTTACTTACGACAAATGATAAATTCATGATTCTTCCTATAGGCCTACTTATAATTTTAAACACTCTTTGCTACAGTCTGTTTCTTGATGTATATAATAAATTTAAAATTTATAATAAATTTACCTCAAGATATTTTATTCTTATTTGGAACATGTTTCGGGAAGGATTGTGTTCCCATCTTCAGTCTTCCTGATTTTGAGTTTAGTGAAGTACTTGTGTGTTGGTTGGTTGTTATTGTGGTTTCCTGTTGGCCTCTGGTACTTTAAATTGGTATTATTGTGAATGATTGTGGTGTATGTATTAGTATTTTGTGTATTTTCGATGTTGAGTGCTTTGAAAATTGTGTCATGTTTTGTATTGATTTGTATTTGTTCAGGTATTAGCTTGTTTTGTGTTTTATGTATGTGTATTTGTAAATTTTCCCACATTATTGTGCCTTTGTGTGGTATGTGTTTTATTAGTGTCATGTTGGTTATGTCTGCGAATTCAAACAAGAAACAAAACAAGAAACAGACAAAGAAAGAAATATAATGTACCAAATTGCTTATGAAAATAGATATAATAAAAATACTGGAAACAAAATAGAAAATAAAATCAAATATAAAATAAAAACTGACCAATTAAGAATTAATCAAAATGAACAAAACATAAATAATAACAACAATAAAAAATGGGCCACATTCACATACATAAATAATAAAGTGACAAAGTTAACAAAACTATTTAAAAACACATACATTAAAATAGCGTACAAAACTAACAAAAATGATCTACAAAAACTAAATAACCCACACAAAAAAGATAATACAACAACTAATGGTATATACAAAATTGAATACCAAGATTGCAATAAATGTTATATAGGACAAACAAAAACAACTGAAAAAACGTTATTTTGAACGCCTAAGCGGATACAAAAAAACAGAAATATATAAATCTAATTTGGCCACACATGCAATAAACACGGGACATGAATTCCCAGACATAACCAATATGACACTAATAAAACACATAACACACAAAGGCACCATAATGAACATTTGGGAAAATTTACAAATATACAAACATAAAACACAAAACAAGCTAATACCTGAACAAATACAAGTCAATACAAAACATGACACAATTTTCAAAGCACTCAACATTGAAAATACACAAAATTCTAATACATACACCACAATCATACAAATTTAAAGTACCAGAGGCCAACAGTAAACCACAATAACAACCAACCAACACACAACTACTTCACTAGACTCAAAATCAGGAAGGCTGAAGATAGGAACACAATGCTTCCCGAAACATGTTCCAAATAAGGAGAAAATATCTTGTGGTAAATTCATTATAAATATTAAATATATTTATAATTTTATAAATACATTTAATAACATTATTTGCGTTTCAAAGTTTTTGAGTAAACCATGTGATTTACAAGGGTCGAGAAAATATGAAAACGTCCTGATTTAAAACTGTTCCATCTTGAGTAATTGTTACTGAAATAAAATAAAGCTAATAAATCTTATGTCATTAGCAATCACTTGAATACTACATTTTTTTAGCCTTAATAAATCTTGTGAAAATAAGTGTTTCTGAAGATATTTTGAAAACCCACTCCATTACTCCTTTGCGCTTCAATTTAATGATGTCGTCTTAAGAACGTTTTAAGCAGCCTATAGTCTGTATTAAAGTACGTTAGTTTTATGTAAAATCCATCAATAAAGTCTTCTCATTTTTCCGAATTAAAGTCAAGAAACTGCTAGTTTACTTGTGCAAAGACGGCGGTTCAAACCATAGACATATTAGACTAGAGGAGTCATGACATAGACCAGGGGTGCCGATCCCTCCCCAACCTCTATGGCGCTCCCCCCCAATTTTATAAAAAAACCTTTTTCTGACAAGACCTTTCTCTCTTTCACAGTATTTCTTACCTAATCGAACAAAGGCCGAGGCTTTCTAACTCAAAACTATTACAAAATATTACCTTTTACCGAAACGATATATTGATTGTAGGTAGTTATAAACTAAAAAAATCAGGATTTCTAATAAAAAATCACAAATTAATATTTTCAGTAAAACGTGATTTATTTTACAATACCAGTACTCTATGACTTTATTGAAAAGATACTTAGTTTTGCAACTTAAACTTCTCACTTAAATCTGCTTTATCGATAAAATGCTATACAAATTTCAGACTGTTTTTGGACCTTTTCGTAGTGTACTAAAATGTAGTAGAAATCAAGATAAATAAAAAATATAAACACAACGTTCTATTGGACACTGTACTTTATTAATACAGTAAATAAAAAATAAAATGTATTTCAAAATTACATTATCATAATATGAACAATGTAATATCTTAAGCTTACAATCACAATATTTGTGGTATCTGAAGTTGAAACATAACTTATAAGTAAGCAAAAAAACTAATAATAATAATAAGTAAGTGTTTTTAGCTGTTCAATAATATTTTTTGTGTTTGTTTGATGGAAAAGGCAAACTTGTCAATGATTACTTCGAGCGAAATCTTGCTTAAAACTTCAGACTCACTGCATAAACCCCCCAAATTTTTTAAATGTCCCCCCTCCCTGTAGGCACCCCTGGCATAGACAACCCTGTAAATGGAATTGTGTCTCGGCGGAAAAAAATAAAGGTAGGTTAAGAGGCTCTGCCCTCGTTTACTGGCGCGAGTGTAACTGTTTTTAAGGCTACAAATACGCATGTTATTTACAAATGTTAAATGATTGTCATTATTAAGAAAACTATTTTATTGATTTACAAACATTGCAAGTCCTTTTATTTCTACAATTATTTAAAGCCTTATTTAACACACAACTGGTTTAGAAGTAGAGTTACTTAAGTGATGGAATTTACCAGACATTTTCATTAACTCTGGGGGAATTGACCCCATGGTCATAGTTACGTCACTGGACAACGGTGTGGTCTGTGTGTGTGTGTGTGTGTGACACTGTGTTTATTGTTGCACAAACGATTTCGTTTCATTGTTTGCAGTTTGCAGTTTGCAGTACAGCTTGTAAAGTAGCTCCTGATTGTAACGCAGAGTTTCAGTTTACGTGGGAATCGGAGCCGTCAGCTAACGTTATTATTATTTTTTTTTTTTAATAAAACGTGCAGTGGAAAAGGATATTACGTCCTGTATGGTTTTACATAAAGAGATGTTATTTATTTAATGTAATGTTTAAATCATACAAGAAATATGCTGGTAAGGAGTTGATTTGTTATTCACGGTGTAGAGGGCGCCGTATATAGGCTACTGTTATTTATTCATTAAGGTGAAGGAGTCGCCTCTCCTCTCGTCGCAACAAATTGTTTTGCAAATTCGTGTCAGAGTCAGTGAACCCGTACGAGATGTATTCTTGCACGTGGCGACGTCCCGGCGAATCTTTCGGCGACAACAATTACTTTCTCTGCAGTATTGTTGACAACAATTACTTTCTCTATGATATTGTTGACAACAATGTGCCTCTCGTTTGAAACTAGTGTACATTTCTAATTGTCGAAATATTGTCGTCATTCACATAATCATCATCACGTCACCACCATCAACATCATTATCATCATCGCCGTTGTCATCATATAATCATTACCACCACCACCACTACACCACTACCCCATCACCATCAACATTTTCGTCATCGTCGTCATCATCAATATCACCACCACTACACCACTACCCCCATCACCATCAACATCTTCGTCATCGTCATCATCATCATCATCATCATCATCAACACCACCACCACCACCACCACCACCACCACCACCACTACCCCCCATCACCATCAACATCATCGTCAACTTCGTCATCGTCTTCATCGTCAACGCCACCACCACCACCACCACTATCATCGTGACCAAGAACGAAACTGCTCTTGAGTGTCACGGGCTTTTGTCGGAAAAAAGAGATAAGGCCATGACAGGGAAACTCTGGTGCTTCAAACCAAACGGTTGTTCTGGTATGGAAGTAAAACAAAACAAGGAAATGAGGAAGATCTAGGACGAGTGGGGGTCGTGAAAGATCAATGGCTAGACAGGATTAGATGTAGAACAGAGTCGGAGGTCGCTAAAAACGTTTTAAACACACACACACACACACACACACACACACACACACATATATATATATACAATTATACTACGTAAATTAATTTGTATCATCATCACCAAGGTTTAAATAAAAAATGGTTTGTTTCGGTCCCAAGCAGATAGACTTTCTGATCACTCCAACGCCCCACACCTCTCCGCCCATTTGGCTTAAAATTCCATAATAGTTTGGAGACGCGACAGTCATCCATTCGGTTAAGACGTTTCAACCATTTTAGCAGATACTGAGCAATCCTATCGAATATACTCATTTTATTCAGTCCCTGCCGTGTACTTGCTCTTCTTTTGCGATCTTGAAGAGTATATCCAGCCACGTGCGTAAGAAATCTCACTTCAGCTGCTTAAAACGACTGATCTGGGTCGTCCGTCCACAGTGCCCAAGGAGTTAATGGAGTGCGCAATGGATCGTAAGGTCCGCAGTCTGGAGAAGAAGAAGAAGAAGAAGAAGAAGAAGAAGAAGAAGAAGAAGAAGAAGAAGAAGAAGAAGAAGAAGAAGAAGAAGAAGAAGAAGAAGAAGAATGCGTGTATTTTATTATGTTATTGAACTATATACTTTATACATTGCATGTATTTTTATTACAGTAATTACTAATTGCACTGAAGGAAAAAATCGATTTCTTTTTTTTGACACTTAGTTCTGGTACTTGCTATTTTTACAACTGTCTACCATTTACAAAATTTTTGCATACTGTATTGCTGTGTTAACTATTCGTGTTAGAGATACAATATTTTACCACATAATATGTTGCTTGCGACAGTTTATGTTACTGGCACGTCGCCGGATAAGACGGTGGTGCGACTGCCACCTTCGAGCATAACGTCCACGTCGTCTTCCATAATCTGGCTTATGTCCACGTCGTCTTACCACACTAAATGGACCGGTTTTTCCTGTACGCAGTATTGTTACCGACTAAATGCAGCTAGATTTACTTCCGTAATATTCCAAACATAAACCGGTCCAGGATGACTTCCCTTACTCATTAACTTGGCACTAGTGGCTACTGCTGCCCTCCGCCAGGAATATTTATCGACCTTCCTGTGTAGATCCGTACTGTTCTGCATCAATGGGGTCACCTCTTGTAGGATGTGGCATTTCACCACGCAGTATGATCTTGGCTTGAGAGAGGCTGAGGCAGTGGCGTGGCGTGGGTACATAAGACCTGTTGCCGGTTGTGATAAGCCTAAAACTTAACGTAAAAATTAATTGGAATTTTTTCTTTTACCAAGTGTTTTTTTTAGAGCATTTTCTATCATTCGCTGGGAGGAGAAGAGGGTCCCGGTTCAACGGGATCTGACTCTCATTATACTTAAACAGAATACGTAAATGAGAACACAAATAATCGAATTTACAATAATAAAGACAAACAGAGAAACACATGACTAAAGGAACTAAACACAAATAGGTACGTAGTATCTGCTGCACGTCAGTTCAGAAAACGAACATAGATGCTAACTGAGCGTTTTGCCGGTTTATAAAGCGGGAACACATTGGACGGACAAATGTGTCCCCCCTCGACAGTTTGTACAGTGACAACTAATACGAGGTCAATGACCGTAAGCAGTAAAACATTGCCTATGTCTGAGCCGGCAACACAAGGCGGTGCAAGTTGAAGTGATTTAAAATTATTCAATAACTAAAGTATTCATTTTGTAATATAATTAATATTATTTTCTATTATTTCCAGTACTGTTGCCGCCGGCAACAGCGGTTACATGGACGCCACGCTACTGGACTGAGGATTGTAATCAGTGACTTTATCTGGTATCAGTTATTCTGTTTCCAATGTACAATACGACGGTCTTTGTGACTTATTTATAGTAACTAGAGCTTGTGTGACGAGCAAACAAAAGATGGCCTGAATATATTTGGTTGTGAATATCGAATCGATCGGCTGAGACGTCAGGTTACATGGTAATACACACACACACACACACACACACACACACACACACACACACACACACACACACACACACACACGGCCGGAAGTCTGTTGTGTTTGTAATAAATATTTACAATCGCTTTCAACGAACCTATCTGTGTCGCGAACGTGTCGTATACTGAAATTACTCGTCCAGATTAACTTGTTATCCGATAGATAATGACACCCTTTTATGCAGGAACAAATTAACTTCAATCAGTCAACTGTATTCTGATTTTATCTGGTAAGTGTGTAAGATGCAGTCAGAGAATTCAGAACAAAGGAAATCTTTGTCGAAAGTCTTTAGACGGATAAAGGAAATCTTGAACATAATTTTGTTAAAAATCTTTTTATAGTTTTTTTTTTGTAAATTAAAATTTAATTTAAACGTCATTGGTGATATTTTGCATTCCGTCAATTTTTCATTTCAAATTCTCATTACTTTCTCCAAGATACAGTTGAAAAGAATTGGGGACAAACCATCACCCTGTCTTTATTTTGAACGGCATTATTATTATTATGAATATGTTGCTGAAATCTTAAATTCCTTTACACTTAAGCAAACACAATAACAAGAGTATATGTGAAGCAAAAATTTGAAATAAAGAAAGGGATCAAGACGTAGACATTTCCAAGGCGTTCAAGAGAAGATGAATTTTAGAATCTTGATGGGTGTAGGAAGTATATTGCTGTAGCAGTAGCGTGGCGTCAATGTAACCGCTGTTACCGGCGGCAACAATACTGGAAATAAGAGAAAATAATATTAATTATATCACAGAATAAGTACTTTAGTTATTGAATAATTTGAAATCCAAACAATATTAGTAGGGAAACTTGAAGAAAAGCATACCATTGCTTTCGAACGGCTGGGCACTTGCACCGTCTTGTGTTTTCGGCTCAGAAATCGGCAATGTTTTACTGCGTACGGTCATTGAGCTCGTAGTAGTTGTCACTGTACAAACTGTTAGGAGGGGGGAACACATTCGTCCGTCCAATGTGTTGCCGCTGCATAAACCGGCAAAACGCTCAGTTAACAACTATGTTCGTTTTCGGAACTGACGTGCAGCAGATACTACGTACCTATCTGTGTTTTGTTCGTTTAGTTATGTGTTTCTCTGTTTGTCTTTATTATTTTTAATTCCATTATTTGCGTTCTGATTTATTCTGTGTACGTATAATGGAGTCAGATCCCGTTGAACCGGGACTCTCTACGTCTGCCAGCGAATGATAGAAAATGCTCTAAAAAAATATTTTGGCTCTACAAAGAACATTTTTACCCTAAAAAAGGACACTTGGTACAAGAAAAAATTTGAATTAATTTTTAGGTCAAGTTTTGGGCTTATCACAACCGGCAACAAGTGTTATGTGTCCACGCCACGCCACGCCACGCCACTCCATGTCATCATATTATTCCTTCTCCTGGAGTCGTCAGTCTTTCGACTGGTTTGTACCTTCCTCGCATGTACCCGTGGTTCGTGTGTTACGGAGTCTCTCACAGGTATATGAGACATTATATTATTATTATTATCATTATCTATATGTTGATGGAATCTTAAATTCCTTTACACTCAAGCAAACATGATAACAAGGGTATATGTGAAGGCAAAAGTTGGAAATAAAGAAAGGGATCAAGATAGTCTTTTCGAAGACGGTCAAAAGAAAATGAATTCTATAATTTTCCCAAGAAATAAAATCTTTTTGGACGTGAGAGGTGTACTGCTGTAGCAACTAAGTTATACATGTATTGCTTAAATCTAAACTTCTTTTATACTAATATATATTTGTTAAGTTGTGCCTCAGATATTCAATTTAGTTTTTGATCTTTCCCATATAAAATTTTTCAACTTCATCACAAAAGCTGCTGATTTATGTTGTGCAATGTTCATCGCATCTCACGGTAAATACATTTCCTGTACAAAGATGGTGTCGGAAATATATAACGTGGTGAATCGATACATGGGGGGGGGGGGGGTGTTGGAATTGCGTGCAAAGGCGTACTGTTTGCTCCAAGTAGAACAATAGAAGCAAAGAGGTCACTTGATTACGTCGCCGGTAACATAGTTTGTGTTGGGATAACACGATTTAAGAAGGCTGTGGCGCGGCTTAACACGCGACGGCACACCCAACGGGTTATCATTACTATTTTTGCTTGCTATTGTCGTAACTACTGTTATATACTCTCAGGTGAGCTGTACATACATGTAATGAAATCACGCTCTCTTCCTTACATTATCAGTGCCTTAAGAAATTAATGAAAACAAATGAGGAAAAGATAACTAGAGTAAGTCTAAAAGTATTTAGTATCTCATTATCTGAAAGAAGAATCATAATCTAAAGAGAACAATATAAGCGAATAAGTCAATGTAAAAAGAAAAGCACCCTAATTACACCCTAAACACATGTTCACCACCCTAACATTCTTTGTTAGTTTAGTTGTTCCTTGATTCTCTATGAAAATAGCCTAATAAGCTGTAACAGCTAATAGAGTTAAATAAAAACTGTGAAACGTTCCAAGTCTTTATATATTTTTAAAAACCATTATATTAATATGTTTCACCAAGTGTCCAACGTCAATAAATATCGTGAAGAGAAAATAATTTAAAATACATAAAAGTCGCTTGAATTTGATTCCCCCACCGCGGCTAAAATAATATAGTTTTTAGATGATCGGCCTGAAGGTGATAGACAAGCAAGAGCTACATCTGTCTGATAAAGGCGGTAGAAAAAGTATTGTTTGAAGTAAAAATATTCTGTAGATTAGAGACTAATGCTTTAGAATGAAGAAAATAATTGTTTGTTTCTTGTATATTAATGTAGATTGTGTTAATTTGTTCATTAGTGTAAAGAGAGTTAACTTTTTTTATTCGCATACAATGGTGTGATTTTTTTTTACTTTAGATACAAATGTTATAGAAGTCAATTTAGATGTCTGTATTAAACTTTCATCTTTTAAACAAACCGCTGTGGTCGATGTAACTATTTGTTAATTTATAACTGTTAAAAAAAGTATGTTTTGCACACGTTTTTGGAATAATTAAACAAATATCGGCATGGAGAACCATACATGACTTCCATGTTCTAAGATTTACATTTAAAATAATTTTCGAAATGAAATATTTCTATAGAAACTACTTCTTTCCTCAGCCTTAACCACAGTACTGTGGTCACTAACGTATACCACCTCACGTTAGCCCACTCGATTTTCACTGATGATGGCAGTCGATGGCACTGCCGAAACATCTGGTATTGCAGAAAACATTGGACCATGGCCAAAGAGCCCGGGAAGGAATTTTAACTACAAACTATTTCTTTGTTGCCGATAACGTAGTACACATAAAAAACTACCCCTCCCCATTTAACTACCATTTTCATTTATAGAAAATTACCCGATCCTCTTTCAACTTTCATTTATAGATATTTCATCCACCTTTCTATAGTGGAGTATTATGACCTTCTTGTTCAGGATACTTTATTTATCAAAAATAAGTACTTTACTCTTGTTAAAACATAAAACGTTGTAGGTAAACTACCTCCCCCTTTACCGATCTTCACCAAGATCAATAAGCCTTGAGTCCTCTACAACTCAGGCACATATGCAAAAAATGATTTGATTCCCTTTGAATTTGCGGCAGTTATCGTTCGCCATATAAACAATTCTACACGCTGACACACAGACACACATAGACACTTTTCGGAAAATGACTTTTCTTCATGTTTTGAGGGTAGTACAATCAGAATCAGCCCTTATGTCGAACACGATTTTTTCGCTATCATCATACTTCCATTTGCTTATGGAACATGGAAGTAAAAAGTAGTGTTTTATGTTTTATGTATTTTAATTATTTTAGAACTTGAAAATAGGGAAAAGTGTGGTTTAACGGTTCTTTAAATTTCATGTATTTAGATATAACAGATTGTAATTTAAAAATAAAAAGCGAAGTCTCACAGTTAACCAAACTGGCAGTATACAAGTGTTTATATGCTTCAACATTGATGTACAGTTGAGAGTCATGTACTCTGAATGACAGACATAAAAAAAAGGACACAAGCAGTGGAGATGAGATTCCTGAAGGGAACTGAGAAGAAAACGTAGAGATAGGGTGAGAAACGTTAACATCCGGAAGAATTTGAAGCTATTCTCTTTAAATGATAAAACTGAAATCTCGCAACTGCGTTGGTTTGGCCACGTCTGTAGGATGAATGAGAAAAGAAAGGTACGTGAGAAGTGCATGGGAGGCAAAACCAGATGCCAGAAGAGGAAGAGAACGGCCCATAACAAAATGGGATGATAACGCCAAGAAGAGTGTAGAAGGCAGAGGAGTAGTTTGGGTCTGTGTGGGTTTTTTCGGCACTGAAGAGGACGAGATGGAGAGCTCTCTGGAAAACCCCCACACCCAAAGGATAGAAGATGATAACTAAGAAGAAGAGAAGAAGATTTTAATTTAATGGTTTCTAACAACCATGAAATTTAACAGTGGTGAGACTTCCCTTCAATTAGTCTTTTTCTTCTTCTTCTATGGCGTCACAGTTCGAAGTCGAACCGTCGAACCTTAGCCTCCATAATCATCCGCCTCCATTTTTCCCTGTCCTTGGCGATCGATGTCCATCGTTTTATTTCAAGTAAATTATCAGCATTCCTCGCCACTGTGTCAATCCAGCGTTTTTTTTGGTTCCTCCGACAGGCCTTCTACCCTCGATTTGACTAAACAGTACCTTCCTAGGTATTCGGTTGGCTTCCATCCTGATGATGTGTCCTGTCCATAGCAATCTATGCAGTCGGATGATGGTGGCCAGATCAGTGTCTTTATACAGCGTGTATAGTTCCTCATTGTGACGCGTTCTTCATATCCCATCGACTTGGATTGGTCCATATATTCTCCTCAATATTCTCCTTTCAAAAGTATTGACTATGTTAGCGGCTTGTTTGTTCAGAGTCCAAGTCTCGCTGCCATATATTATCACCGATCTAATCATAACTTTACATAGGCCTAATCTGACCTTGGACTGATGGTATTCCTTGTCTTGAATATAGTTGAATAGTGTCTTCAATTAGTCTACTTTCCCAGAATACTCAGTAAATCGCGTATAAAGACATCGTGGCTAGCACAATTGGGGACTTAGAGCTCGCTACGTGACAAACGTCACGTACGCTATACATGTTATGTATGTAGCATCGGAGTAACGGTAGTTTGTAATCAAAACGATTTGTATTTTGCATCCAATCTGCGGCTTTAAAATCTCTAAGCGATGGACGATGTCTTTCAACAGGGTCTTTCAACGGCCACTCACAAGCTTCTGAGGACGATCTCAAAGATTACAGGGATCGAAACGCCAAGAGACAAAAACATTACGATGGAAGCAGAGTCCGAATAGAGGATTACGATGGAAGCAGTCCGAATACAGGACTTACCCGTAATCTGCGACGTAATCTTCAATAAGAACGAAGTACGTACAGGTTCAGCATTACTCTCTTGCCGGTGTGTTTTCGTTGAGAACAAATGAGTAGTCCAATTGCAAAACTCGTTATGTTCATAAAAACAAAATTCTAAGAAACGGCGAAAAACTGTGGTTCTTTTAATATGTTAACACATGACTTCAATTTTTTCTGTAAATAGGTAAAATTCCTCTCCATATGATCCCTTAATGTAAACAAAATCAAGTTAGTCATTTCGTTGGGAAAATAAAAAAAAAAGTTTGGACATAACGAGTTTTGCAGCTGTTTAGAATATATCGTGTTTTGATTCATATTTTATATTATTTTTTTTTTTAGCAATCTGTTCATTTGTCATTATTTTTATATGTTAGATAGTAGTTTTACATTTCAATACAATGGGAAATATCGCAAAACCCAGTGTATTTTCCCCTCACCAACATTTTGGTTGTAGTTCATTTTCGCTTCCTCCACAAACTTTTCAGTTTGTTTTGTTTTTTATATAATTATCCTTTTGCCAAACGTTGTAGTTTAAAATGAAAATTAGAGATTTTTTTATCATTTCAAAGACCGTCTTTTTCCACGCATATACCTGGGCTGATGACTGTAGCATGTTGTTGAAATAGTTTAATGCAATGTTGGTTTGTTGGAAGAGTACTATGTTTTTTAATATCTTTTTTCTATATGGGTAAACACCCTGTCAGGGGGGATGAAGAAATTGGCCTATAACTGGAAATACGATTTTTATTATCTTAAGAGATGGGGTGCATTGGAAAATTGAATAAACATTGTTACGACGGTCTACTTGATCGTCGTAGGAAAAATGTCAACTAATATAAAACACAATTGTATTACAATTGTACCGCCCGATTATAAAACACAACACTTCACTAATAACCACTTGAACGCACACAGTATCGCCCGACAATAACTCGGACCGCACTGTAATATAGCGCAACTATAACTCAAACTAAGGCCAATGCCGTCTTGTATTTATACCCCCGCTCACAGACCAGAACATTCCAAACTACGCGTTATCTCCTACCTACGACGTAATTAATTGCGGCCTTGACAAAGTCCGCGCGGCTTCTGATACAGTCTAGCTAAGGGGTCGAGAATCACGTTCGCCACATGCATTACATTCCGGATCCCTCTGGAACATTCGATAAACACGTGGATTATTCTGTGATGTCGTAACAATATGTTAATTACAAACAATAGTAACGAAATATTACAAGTAAAAAAAAACAGCTTTTCACACAACGGAAAAAACGAGTTTGGCTGCAGTGTTCTTTAGTTATCATTTCACAATAACGCGACATAACGGGCTTTGCTACTGTTTTCCTACAGTGGACGTAACGAAGTTTGCTGCAGTACGTGTAAGGGACATCACGAGTTTGCTGCAGTACGTGTAAGGGACATAACGAGTTTTCTGCAGTACGTGTAAGGGACATCACGTGTTTGCTGCAGTACGTGTAAGGGACATCACGAGTTTGCTGCAGTACGTGTAAGGGACATCACGAGTTTGCTGCAGTACGTGTAAGGGACATAACGAGTTTGCTGCAGTACGTGTAAGGGACATAACGAGTTTGCTGCAGTACGTGTAAGGGACATCACGAGTTTGCTGCAGTACGTGTAAGGGACATAACGAGTTCCCAGGTTTTACACCTTAAAATAATATGGTTTTAACGTGTTTAACAGCAGTTTCTCTGCACCAGAACATGCGTGCATGGTCTCAGAACAAAATTACGGCCTTAACTTAAAATCAACCAGTTGGACACAACGAGTTTTGCAATTGGGCTACTCAAATAAACTGTGGTGGGTCTTTCTTGCTCATGTTGTCGGTATTACGTGAACAGATATGAAATGTTTTTGTAAAGCCTGTAGGAAAGGAAATGATAAGTTGTCAGGGTAAACACACTGCCTCCTTGATATAACTTACTGCTGCGACGTCTGTTTGCACAAGACGCTGCTGTGGCGTCGTGTCGTGTTGTTTGGAATTTGTGTCCTTAGTTATTGACGGTCATGTCTCTCCCTTCCGTCCTCTTTGTTTGCCCGTCCGTCCGTCCGTCTGTCTACTTTACTTTCTCTTCTCGCGTCTCTCTCTCTCTCTCTCTCTCTCTCTCTCTCTCTCCCTCTCTCTCTCTCTCTCTCTCTCTCTCTCTCTTTCTTTGTCCCCCCAGTCTAGCTGTTAATAATCCCTCGCTCCGTTAGCCGGAATCGTTCCGTATTAAAAAAGATGTTTGTTTCCTTGTGCGCACGCGGCGCTATTTGATATTGCTCAACTCAAGTCAACTCCGTAAAGTTCTGTAGAATAAAGTTGCCGCCCACAGGTGATGGTGTGTCCCCAATTCTTTTCAACTGTATCCTGGAGAAAGTGGTGAGAATTTTCGAATGAAAAATTAAAGAAATGCAAAATATCACCAATCATGTTGGGAAGAAGGAATCAAACATATTGAAATAAACTGTTTGGCATTCGCAGATGACTTTGTTATACTTTCTGAACGTCTGACGTCTGCAGTAACACAAGTTAATTTTTTAGAGAGCATAGCCAGTAGGACAGGCTCAAGAATTTTAGGAGAAGAAAACAAATTCCTCACGAACATTAAAGATGCGTCAAAATTCCTGCTAACGGATACTAGTCGAAGAGAGAGAGGGTTAGAAAATTTCAGTATCTAGGAAAAATAAATCAAGAGAATGATTTATAAAATCTGTTACAGAAGAAAGGATTCATAAAATGAAAAGAGCATAATTATGGTATAACTAAAGATATTTACAATAAATGTGGATATCTAAAAATGCGAAAATAAGGGATTACAGTACAGTAGTGAGGCCAGAATACCTAAATGCAAATGAATGTCTAGCATTGAATTATAATTTAGACAAACTAAAAATATTGGAAAGACAAAATATTAGGTAAATATTAGGCTCACGAAAAACTTCAGAAGGTTGGAAATTAAGAAGTAATGATGAAATGTATCAAAGTATAGAAAATATAACAGAAACAGTGAGAAAAAGAAGACTAGTATTTTTTTGGACATTTATATAGACTGGACGACAATAGGTTAACAAAGCATATATTCAAATATTTGTGGGGAAAGAAGTCAACATCAAGTTGGAATAAAGAAGTCAAAAAGGATTTAGGAAAAATAATATAAACGCAGAAGACGCAATTGTAAGAGAAGTTTTTGGGCAAAAGTGTTAAAAATGGAAGGAGTCCATGATAGGAGAGAGAAAAACCCAGGTTCAAAGTGGACTAAAGACAGGAAGAAGAGACGTAGTGAAAAGATGAAAGAATATTGGAGAAAAAGAAAAGAACAAGGAATGAAGAATTAAAATTGGCATGTGGTCTTCAGATGGCCGATACAAAAAAAAACTTAAAAAAATAAATGAAGTTGCCGTCCTCAGTATAGGCCAGTACCGTCGTAACTTCATTGAGTCGTAGAAGTTCTCAATACACTAAACTTCAGCACCGGAGATAGGTAAATGACAGTAACTCCACTTCAACTAGTTTAGAGTAAACGAAAAATAAAGATAATTACAAACGTAATTTGTTTATCCTTAATGAAGTGACAAATATCGGGGTCAGACAAGGGTGTAGCATTTCACCCACACTTTTTAATTTATATTGGGACGACGGTGTCAGAGAGTGGAAACAGAGGCTAGAAATACTGAACATCAGTGACAGTTGCAGTGAGCGTAATTTCGTCAAAACTATGATGTTTGCTGACGTTTCAGGTCGTAATAGCAGACAATGAAAATAGCCTTCAGAGGGCCCTCTGTGAATTGCAGCAAATAATAAGGATGCAGCAAATGATAAGGATAATAATAAGGATGTATGGTCTGGAAATTTCTGTTATAAAGACTTGTAGTCCATGGCTTTTAAAGGTTGCTTTCCTGCAAGGTGTAAACTAGTACTGAATGATCAACTAATTGAGCAAGTTGGCCTACATTCATTCAGTTTCCTTGGATGTGATTAGTCTTATGTTGGTGAGGTAGATGTGGACAAAAGAATAGAGAAGTTTAATCACATGTGTGGAACGATAAGAAGGAAAGGTCAGAAGAGATACTCTTTTGCAATTTTATAAAGCGATGGCAATGCCATGCGTCCTTTATGGTAGTGAGACTCGTACACTGAACGCAAACACAAAAAGCCGGATACAGGCTAGTGAAATAAGCTTTTTACAATCAGTACTAGGAGTATCACGGACGGACCGGCTAAGAAATTATGATATAAGGAACATCCTTGGAACAACCTAAACGAAAGTATAAAGCAATACAGACATTATTGTACAAACAATGTTGAAAGGATGCATAAGAACAGAATACGAAAACAAATTTTGGTGGTTTATAATCCGAAAGGACGGCGGAATATTGGAAGACGAAAGAATAGATGGCGGACCAAGGGGTGTGCAACGGATCGTAAGGTCTACAGCCTGAAGAAGAAGAAGTATTTGTTTATTTTATTATGTTATTGAAAACCTATATACTTTATAGTATAATGCATGCATTTGTATTACAGTACTTACAAATTGTGTGAAGGAAAAAAATAATTTTTTTTTTTTTACAATTACTTCTGGCACTTGCTACTTTTACAAATGTTTACTGTTTACAAAATTGGACTTACCTCTTTTTCATACTGTACTGCTGTGTTAACTATTCGTGTTGGAGGTACAATCTTTTACCACGCAAAAATATACAGAACAAGAAATTATAATATGTCATTACAGTATTTCAGTTTTAATAAAGTTGTAGTCACGACTATTTATCTCTTGGGTGCTGATTTTGACATTACCGTCGAAGTTTAGTTCTTGTATTACAAGTACTGTATTTGATTGTGAGTCGTGAGTCGAAATGTTTGATAAACAATATTGTTCGACAGATCGTCGTATTGTACAGTGGAAACAAAATACCACACGCCAATGAAATCACGAGAGACTAGCTTTAATCAATCACAAATAACAATTTGAAATCGACACAGGTGCTCTCTTACAATAATTCAAATTAATTTTGTCCATACGCAGTAATAACGTCAACTATTGAAGTTCCGCGCTAATTATAATACAATAATCACTTCCAGCTAGGGTTGCCAACTTTTTTTGAGGAAAATAACGTAACTTGTCTGTTGGAAGAGGAAAAAAAAAGTATTTGTAAGAAAAAAAAAGTATTATTTAAATTTAAGTTTTTATTGCCTTACATACATATTTTTTGTGCTTTTAGCACGAGCTAACAATTTTTGGTTATCTTTGAGAGTTTGATAGCCAGTATTACAATCTAAATCTAGATTTAAATAAATAAATAACTCATTTTTTATTAAATTTATGGACGCTCTGTTTCTATCTTCTCGCCACTTTACATTCATCACCGAGAAAACTCTTTCAGTGAAAGCTGAGGTTGCGGGAACAGAGAGCAGATGAGAAATAATTTTTTTTATATTTGGTAAGTTATCACACGCATTCTTAAGTATATATTGCCACTTTTCAGCAGTACTTTTTTCTGAAAATTCTTTGTCATTATTTGTTGATTGTCTTTGGATTTCTTTAAGTCTTATTGACTGGGAATATAAATCATCCATTTTAATATTTAATCTTTTTTACAACAACGTATAAATAATGATCTAGAAAGGAAACCGATATGGACTGCCATCTGCCGTTTCGTTCAATAATAAATAATCATTGTTAATCGTGTGTGTTCCGTTCTGTTTTATCTTAGGCATCGACAAATCGTTCGGAAATTACGTATGAGAGTGTTTCGTTTCGTGCATTACAGTAAAGACTCAAAATGAAGTATTTTCGCATACTTTATTTTTATGCAAAAGTATAAAGTATATTCACCAAAAATAAAGTAGGATACTTTATTATAAAGTATGGTTGGCAACCCTACTTCCAGCCGATCCGCAACAGTTATTTGATCAGCACCAAAGAAATCGCCCACTGTAACTGACTGACTAAGCCGCCCGCTGTTGTTTATACGTAGCCTATAGATCCCGCAGAGGTTCAAGAATAACTTTCCATATTCCTGGCGGCTGAATGCCAACATATTTTGCCTAGTACAAGAACTAGAACAGTCTGAAGCCTACGCGAGTGCCCAACCTTGACACAGGTCCCGCACGCTAGGCTAGTCGAGAAACGTGTAGCATGACAATCTCGAATTTTTGAGAGTGTCACGTAATTATTGTCGTAACAATATAATACGGATTTTTACTAACGCAGTCTTTAGGTAGCTGGAAAAAATACTATAGATTCAGATACTTTCTGGGAAAGTCTTTGAGAATGTCCAATCAATTCTTTGTTGTTGGACCTCTTTACCTTTGGATACGTTCTGGAAAAGTCCAATCAATTCTAAACACAACCTATTCGGTCTACTAAATCTGAGGCCTTCCTCAGGAGTAAATATATTTTTGTATCATATCTACAACACTAAATGGATATCGCCACATTATAACAAGAAGATTATTAAGTAACAGAAACAAAAAGATTTTATTTTAAAAATTATCAAATAGCCGGCTGTTACCCCGTGGTCGGTTGCGGCGACACCGTCGGCAACGTTTCGTATCCGTGCTCGGCGATCTTCTTCAGGCCGCAATAAGCGACAGAGTGTTACGAAAACAGTTGCGAAACAGATCTTAGGCCGAACGATACCCGACAAACTTGTTTCTTGTTAAAGCAAACAAGGTTTCAACCCGTTGCTTGAAACAAGATTTATTTGGTTGTTGGACGAATTTAACTTGATTGTTGCATAACAGCGCCTATGTTGAATTCCAGCTGATGTTTGCGTCTAATTGAAGTTTGTAATTAGTGACTTCTTCTTCTTCTTAAAAACTACAGCCCAACGTGAGCCCTGGGTTCCAACACCAATCTTCTCCAAAGTGTCTTCTCTTGTCCATCGCCATCTCGGTATAACCTCTCACATCCATTCTTCTGAGGTCTTCTAGCACATCATCCAACCATCTTATCCTAGGTCAGTCCTTATACAGTTCCGCACTCAAGATTTTCTTTAGCTACGCTGACCGCTCTAGATGGCCTAGCCATTGTATTAGTTGAGTTTTCATGTCTTACAATGTCATTGTCCTCACATTCCATGTACCAATCTAATCTACCATTAGCTCGTGTTTCAATCTTGATTTTTTCCATGGTCCATTCCTCATATCCTTATTGCAATTCCGGTTCGTTTTCATGAAAGGCAGTCCTTTCCGAGGGTTGGTTGTTGGTTTCATAACAATTTTTTTTACTTGGCCGGGATGTTAATCTGACGCAAAACCACCAACCTGAAGGACCAGGTGATTATTTTATATGGGTTTTCTTCGTCTAGTCTCTGAAGAGCCAACACCTAGCCGCAAGGCAGCAGCTCGGGTACGCAGTATTACACACAACTAAATCCAACCGGATTCTCCCATTAGTGACTTCTTGGTGTCAGTTATTCTGTTCCCACTGAACAGCACGACGACTGTCAAACAGTCGTAACAATCTTCTTCTTCTTCTTCTTCTTCTTCTTCTGGACAATCCGCCTCCAGTCGTCTTGATCCTCTGCTCTCACAGTCTCCATCTTCTTACACCTAGCGTGCGCAGGTGGTCCTCAAGATCATCCACCTGGTCCTGGTCCTCAAAATCGTTTTCTGGGCTGGCCCCTTCTTCTTCTTCCATCAGGTCTCCCCATAAAACTTTACTTCAATGTGGACGTCTCTAACATTCTCCGGACACGCCCTGCCCACCGGATTCTACTTTTCTTTATGTCATTGACGATATCTGGTTCTCCATAGATTTGCTGGATTTCTGCATTTCTCGTTATTCTCCATGTTCATTGGACGTTCACTGCACCAAATATCCTCCTGAGGACTTTTCTTTCCCACCTGCGCCCAACCACTCTTCCTCTTTCAGTGTCATTGTCCAAGTTTCGGACGCGTACATGATCACTGGCTTAAGAACAGTTTTATAGAGACGAATCTTGGTTGCTCTACCTATGTTTTTACACTTAAATATTCCTTGCAGGGAGAAGTAACATCTGTTCCAGCAGATATTATTTCTTTTATTTCTTCAGCCATAGTGTTGTCCCCAGGAACTAGTGAACCCAGGTACTTAAATTTTTCATCATCATCATCACCACTCCTAGGACTAGGCCTTAGACCTTTTCCGAAACCCATCTCTTCCTCGGTTTACCGACATCTTTCTTAACAGTAGGGTGATAACCCAAGGCAGCCACAGGTTGTCGGATATCAGGCATGCGATTCAAGTGTTCACACCATCTCCTTAAAATTTTCAACCTAACAATATTATTCTTATCTATTATTTTGGAATGTACAGGGAATGGAATATAATTTCTGTATTTCTTGTACTGTACGTAAATACATGTTAAAGTTCAGAATTATATTGGTTTTTTTAATGAAAGAAGGGCAACGTTTGCAGAACACAATAAAATAGTGATTAACGTTTAATTAAAACAACCCGGGAGATCAGCTTAATAGAAAAATACTCACGCAGAGCGGCAAACATTTAATAAGTAGACCGCCCCCCGCGCCGCGCGCCTGACTCGTGTCTGGTCAGCTGGTTTCAGATTTATACACATTTTCTTGCCCTCTCTTACTGACTACGTACAGTATATCATTTGTCTCCTCTTCTCTGTTCTTCAGGACAGGGCCGGATTAAGGTATCTTGGCGCCCTAGGCTAATTATATTTTAGCGCCCCTCCTCACCACCCAGGCTACTCTTACGTTTATTTCCAAGAGGCTGAATGAAGCTTTAAACACCCTACTATATATTTCTTAGTTAGGAATATTTCAAATATCAAATATGTTTTTGGAAATAGTCTCAAGAATTGAAAACTGACGCTATTTTTCAGAGACTGTTTTAGAGTTACACCTTCAATCATTTGTAGTTTGCACGGCTTTTATAAGGAAAAAATTGACTAAGTAGTTACAGAGTTATAACAGTTTTATTAAGGGTACATTTAACATCATTTACACAAAGAAGACAATCAGTTAAATATCTTGTGCATTTGTTAAGGCTCATGTAAAGTTCAAGCAAAATTCTTTTTTCTCGCTTTAGATTGAGCAAACGTTTTAATCACCTCACTAAAATCAAGTCCTTGCAGAAAGTCACTTTCAATGAACAATAGGGCTACACTGGTCAGATTATCCTGGCGCAAATTTGAGCGTAAATAATTCTTCACCCTCTTCAAAGCTGAAGAAAATCTTTCGCCACTGCAGTTAGTGACGGGCATAGTAAGGAAAATGCGCAAAGCTATCTCAGCATTAGGAAACATTGATTCAAAGTTAAGCGTTTTCAAAAAATTCAACAGTGGTTTTGCTTCAGATCGCTTTTTCTTCTTTTCTTCTCCTTCTTGTTCTGGGTTGACAGGCCCATAGTCTTTTAAAAACTGAGCTAAATGCACACACATTTCAGGAAATGTCTGATCCAAGTCAGCAGCATAATTTTCTAGAAGGTGATTAGTTTTTTGTCTTATTATGTCATTATTCCAAAACAGTTTGGAAAGCACTTCTATTATTTATGTACAGGTTTACCATAATTTCTCGCAAGCAGGCGCCTGTGTTAAAATGAACTCAAATTTTTATCCTTGTAATTTACTACCAATTTTACATTTAGCTGTAAAATTTTATTATTTTTTAGCTAAAATTTTGCGCCCTCAAAGTGCCGCGTCCTAGGCTACAGCCTAGTCAGCCTAATGGTTAATCCGCCCCTGCTTCAGGAACAGGAAAGGGGCATCTATGGGGTTTCTACATGCACGTCTTGTTTATTTTAAAAGTTATGCCTTCATTCATCTACACTTATACTGTCCCCTTCAATGTAGTGTCAGTCAGGTGTAACACGACTTTGTCGTGTTTACTCGCTGAACTGCTACTTGTCATGTTACGGCCGAGGCCTTTAGTGTTTTCAAGTCCTAAACCACGACACTTGAAAGTGGTGGAAACACTGAAAGGCCTCGGCCGGAACATGGCAAGTAACAGTTCAGCAAGTAAACACGACAAAATTGGAATTATCGCAGCATTAATCCACTTGATCGAGCGAAGAGGGTACTCAGTTTTTACTCGACCGGTTATCATCTGTCTTTTTGTCTATCTATATGTCTGTCTGCCTACTTGTAATATATGTACCACGATAACGTTTGAGCACATAAACCGATGCTCCAATTAAATCGGTTTAAATTTTTTGTTAAACTTGGCGTGCGTGTGTATAATTTTACCCTGCAGATCGCTGTTGTTTCTAAGACTGAGCTCTCAAAAAATAAGGGGGGGGAAGGAAAAAATTATGAATGGGCCAAACGTCTGAAAAAAATTGCAAAAGTCTATGTGTAGCATCTAAGTAAAAGTCATTTTAAGAAAAATATGAATTTAGTGTTCACTTTAGAAAATTTCCAATTTTTGGACGCCGGGGAGCCAAAAATAGGGGCAAAATTTTGATAATATCCCAATAATGCATGAGATGTAGGCATATTAAATTAAAGGGAATTTTAACTAAGATGTGAATATAGTGTTTATGTTTCGAAAAGTTCAGTGTTATTTGGGACTGCAGGGCCCACAAAATAAGGCAAAAAAGTTTGATAAAATCACAAATTTCATGTAAGGTATGAAATAAACGAGAATATTAACCAAAATATGAGTATAATTTAGAAAAAATACAAATTTGAAAATTTTGGAAATTTTAAAATTGTTAACAAGTTCCAAAAATGGGATCAAAATTTAAAAAATTGTAAAAACTCAGCTGGGTTCGCAAACACTGCGTATAAAGTTGTAAGGCTTTCACGGCCGCTGTCAGGCAGCGGGGTGTCAGACGTCAGGCAGACTCGTATTCCACTGAAGATGGCAGCCAGTGGTGCTGTTGAAACGTTTGGTTTGTTTGTAAACCCTGGACCACGGCCAAACGAGCCCGGTACTTGCTTCTAATATAACTGCTTATGAACTTTACCAAAGTACGAAAATGATTAAGTTAGCATGTTAGTGTGTTATATATCTTTTCTGTAGTAAGAGTGGTCGTATGGTTTTCCTCGGTCTTCCTCTTCCTCTATTCCCTTCAATGTAACCTTCAGTTACATTGTTTTCATCAAATTCTCGTGACGCATAGCCTAATCTGGCCAATAAGTTCTACCCTTTAACGTTTCAAAATATTTTGCCAAAAACTTCTTGTTTCTCCAACTCTAGTCAGAATCTCATCACTACTAACCTTGTCGATACATCTTACTTTCAGTAACTTCCTAAAACACACATTTCCAGTGCTTTAGGTCTTCTTAATATATATATATATATATATATATATATATATATATATATATAAACACTTGGTTCGTTTCATAGTTTTTTTATTTAACTCTGACAGCTGTTTCGACTTCTTAAGCCATTGTCAAAGAGCTGAATGAACACTAAACAGAGGATGTAAGGGTGGTTAACATCTGTTTAGGACGTGTATCGGAACATGTGTGAGGTGTGAAGAAATTAAAAAAGCAATAAAAGATAACACAAATTTAACAAATGAACAAACTGAATTCTGTGCATCCCCTTTATTAAAAGCTGTTATTTAGTTTAGTTAGTTTTATATTTTGCATTCAGATTATATTTAGTTTTTACAAACACTTGACCTTCCCTTAGCTCCTGCACCCCGCTCCCCATCTTCACACCTCACACATGTTCCGATACACGCCCTAAACAGATGTCCACCACCCTTACATCCTGTGTTTAGTCTTCATTCATCTCTTTGACAATGGCTTAAGAAGTCGAAACAGCTGTCAGAGTTAAATAAAAAACTGTGAAACGTAACAAGTGTTTACATATTTTTTTAAAAACCTTTGTATTAATATGTTTCACCAAGTGCCCAACGAGTCATCAATTAATATCGTTTAGGTCTTCTGTTTTTTCTGTTCCAATTGTTGACGTCTCACATCCATATAGATACTAAATAAGTGTTATGAATTGTAAAGGATTTAATTACTTCCTACGTTGTGACCTGTTTATTTGCGTATATTCGCCTATCGAAATGAAAACTAATATCTTGTAAGTTATATATACGCCGGTAACTGTCTTCACGACGTATATTTTTTATTATATATTATATAATTATATAAACTTTCACAATATGAACTTACTTTCTTTACACTTTCCCAAACGTTTCGAGGTGATGTTCCTCTTCCTCAGTGGGAGTAAATACTGATTGTCAGTTAACAGAATAACGGTTATGGACTTAGGTGTGTGTGGTGGGGGTTGATGGTGGGAGGGAATTGGCGCTGAGGTTCAAATTGTGTGTTTGGATGAGTGTATCGAATAGTGTATGTGATCTATAATGTAATTGTTCATTTAATATGTTGTTTGGTTGTAGTGTGTGATATCTGTATATTTCAAATTGTTCAGCTGTGTGTAGTTTTCTACTTTTAGGAAAGTAGTGTAATATTTCCATGTTGTGTTGTATGTTTGTGTAACTGTGGTTTTCGTTTTGTAAATGTGTGGCAAATGTGGATATATTTTTTGTTATCCGCGGGGTGTCATTGATACGAGATTTCACTATACACAACAGATAGTCCTCTACTATCGGACATTCGACTTTTGCACATTTCGCTCTGTCGGAATTCCAAAATTGATACCCTTTATTCAAGTTTCGCACTACTGTTTGGGACTTTCGAACACTGACAGAGCTGTGAGGAAGTGAATATGCGTTAAGACAACTGCACATAATCGTTACTATTCCCGCTGCTATGATTCTTCATAATTAATGTTAGTCTACGTATTAATATACAGAATGCAAAGTGTTAAAGTGATTAATTTTTTTTATAATAAGACTGTGTAGCAGGCAGTTTCATAAACACTGATTGTAAATTTTACCAATGCACGAAAATGATTAATTCAGTATGTTACTGTGTTATACACTTTTTTTTTAAATAAGAGTTGTCGTATGGTGAAAATTTAAGCGAGAACAATATCCGATATCCTTACAGTAGATTGTATTACAGTTCATAGAAGCAATCCAATTAACTGCCTTGTACAGAACGCTTACAGTAAATACTGCCTACTGTACAGTACTCGACTTTCCGACAATTTGAGTTAGTTTCGAACACGTTTTTGAAAACCAGTGTGGCGTGTCTAGAATTTGGTATGGAGGTGGGGGGGGGGTCGATCGACCAGGCTTCATACAAAAAAAAATCAAGACTAATCAAATATTACTATCTTTAAAGTGTCTGAAAAACATGTGATAACATCCTCAAATTAATCCCACTAAACTAAACGGTAATACAGTAACACAATAAAAGTACGCGTTATTGAAACAGTGTTTAGAAGATACAGATTGACTGTATATGTCAAACATATACCCCAATGCTGTGTAATAAACTCGTTTTTATACTAAAAAAAAGAGTTACTACTATATTAGCGTACAGTAGACAGTGAAAAAATAATAAAACAGCCCAAAAAGTTAAGAGATTAACAAACATTTTTCATCCCTCTGTGTGTGTGGGGGGGGGTCCGGACTCACTCGTCCCTCCCCCGTAAATACGTAACTGTCGGGAACGCATTAGTTTCGATAGTCGAGGATCTCTTGTACATATTGCAAATCAAAGGGAGTGAAAAGCTGTGTGGCCGCGTACATGACTACACCGGTGTATTGCCGTTCACACTGAGTGTAATTTGAAGGCGCACACAACTCTTATCGTACATGTGTTGAGTATGCATCTATAGCCTACAGCCGTGTTTACTGTTCTTCATGCCGCAGCATCTGTTTTGTGTAAATACTACTCGAACCAAGTTGTTAAAACAGTTTAATTGCTGTTGCTGAAGTTTGTTACTTCAGAAAAAGAAGATTAGAATAGATATGCATTTCAGTAAACAAATGAAGTGAAGTCTACTGTAAATGTATTGGTGAATCACTGAAACGGATTTTCATTATGTTTCTCCTGCAAGACCATTATCAGTTAAAATAATATTGTCGCCGGTCGCCAGATGGAAATCACGGGTTTACACAAAGTGCGCGCGGAGGCAACTCTTGTGGTCTGTACAAGGTGCGCGCGAGGCAAATTTTATTAACTTAATATATCCTCTTATTTCAGTTCCGTTTTGTGACTTCTTCTAGTAGCTTTGTCACGCGTTTCGGAATGATAGTTCCGTCTTCAGACATAGGCTATATATATACCCCTCATACGAGATCGTCAAACATTAAAATTTTAATTAAACTGAAATACTCGAACAACAAAAACTGTCTCACGCAAATCACTAGGTTAGAATTTATAAAAAGCATCAATACATATTATAACGAGTGAAGCGTAGGCCTATTGTAGTATTTACGTTTTGTATTGTAGTGATAATAGAAGTATTTTACTGTGTGAGGTTTACTATTGCATATTTTTACAGTGCTTTCTACTGTACGATTCAAACTAACAATACACTAAAGGTATTGTACCAAAAAAATGTGTGTTTTAACGCATAACTTCGAATAATTCCATATTAGCACTTCCAAGTGTGATATTGCTAATTCTTGAATCTAACCACAACGCATGTAGCCTACTAATTTCAGCTTTATTAGTATATATGCAACCACGAAAGTAACAACATAATAAATTATAAATCAGTAGCCCTCTTTTCTTATCACACCTGGCTTAGAGCGACGAAAACTGACCGCTGCGCGCACCTTGTATTCCGATTTGAGATTTTTTGACCGCCGCGCGTACTTTGTCAAACCCCAGAAATCACTGGGCTAGCCCAACAATCAGCTATTGTAATAATAATACATTGTAGATTTGCTCGTTAAAAACAAACCCTCGGTCGTTGTGTTTATTCAAGTCTGAGTTTGGGTATTGTCTGCGCGTTTTATTTTGTATGTCAGATCTTGGATTGAAACTGCGAATATCTGTCGTCTCCCCCACCCTCTCTCACTGACAGTCTTCTTGAGATATCTCATAACATTTCCTCATCTTGCCTTTTAATTAATCTGGGATTGTTAAGCCTTCCTATTTCTTTGTCTCTCTTTCCCCCTCCCCCTCCAGCCGCTCTCTCTTACTGCCTTTCGGTTTTCCAGCAATTTTACGTCTTGAACATTTCCAATTAAACTCTTTCTCTTCCTACTTCCCAGACTAGCGCGTCGTCTCTTTCTTCCCGTTTGCTTTCTGTAGGAATACGCAGTGCAGCGTCTTTCTTCTCTTCCCTGTCTCACATCCACTTCATCATTCCTTGCCTCAAACTAATTTTCCAACTTATTTCTCCTTCATGTGAATCAATCCAACCGAGTTGTTTTAAGGCCGTGTTTCGTACACATTTCTTTGAGTTAATTTTCCTAAACGTTTGTCGAAATAAAACATTCGTAACACTGTCGATAACTTGCTAAACGGTTTAGTTATAAAAATTACAACTTGTTTCTTTCTTTCAATTATTGCGTTAGTAATATACGAGTGTGCTATACGAGTACGTCACAAAACCTTTTCTTTTCTCGCAAGAAGTCACAAACAATACATTTTTTTTCCAAGCGACTTATGTCCAATTCTGTAGTATTATTTGTATCTGGTAGAGTTAGAGGTTTTATAAATATACGAGGTTTGATAAAAAAAAGTTCATGTAGTTCTTGTTTATTTTAAAAATTATACATTTATTCATCGACACTTACACTGCCCCTTTCAAAGTAGTATCCGTCGAATGTAACACGATAAAACCACCCTTTTTGCAGTCTTCAAAGTATTTCAAGCATGCACTTCTTGGTACTGCCTTGACCTTGCTTAGCTATTTTCGTTTGACGTCTTCAACGGTCGCGAAACGTTGTCTTTTCGTGGACGTTATCACAATTGAGAAGAAGAAAGATCGCATTGGGACACATCTGATGAATATGGCGTTTGCCGTGTCTCATCATTATGACGTCTTCTTTTGCCTAGCCTGACAAAATTCTTAACAAGCAATTACCTGCGTCCAGCCTCATTATCGGGCTGCAATTTTCATAAATTATTCTTCCGTAATTCTGACCGTTTTCTACGAATGGCTTCAAACAAAATGGTGTAAAATGTCCGAACAGTACTCTTCATTTACCACTGCGTCTAGTGGAACACAAACCATAATCTTCATGTGACAACCACGATCTTCAACTCATTTACGGCAGTCTCAAAAGCTGTAAACCGCTTGTTCAAGTACAACAGTCTCCCCAGAAGTCTTCTGAACACGTGTACCAGGACAGAGCGGTTTACCTCGCAGTTTACACAAAATATAATCTATATTCATGTTCTTCAATCTTGCATTGTAGAATGACAAAAAAACGCCTAATACACCTAAAGACGACTTACTCAATTATCTGTGAAATCTAAAATATGCATCAAATATCGCTAAAATTTTATACGATTGTCACTAACATGTGTACCAACATCACATAAAAACAGTTTTTTAATCGGACACTTGTAACGGTGGAAATTGGAAAATTGCGCGAACGTTTGATCAACCCTCGTATACTCTCTTGTTCTGTTACCTGTAAGTTTAGTTATTGCATACATATTGAATCATGTGATTTGTCCGTGCAAAGCGACAGCGTTAAGCCGTGTTAATAGGATAGAACGACGCAATCAAGTAACCGCTTGCTGCTTCGCGTTCATTTCCTCGTCTTCTACCTGAACACGCAATTTCAATACCTTCGCAGAGATTTGTGTTCGATTATACGTATATCCGACAGCGTAAGTACAGAAATAGAACTTGTGAATGGTGTTGCTAAAAATATTCAGTCGTCGTCAGTATAATGTACGCATTTGCCTGAATGAATCGATACATTCTCCGCTGCCTCCTACGCCGCGCCGTGGACCGAGTTTTTGGGCGGTGTCGATTTTGCAGCCGTCTGTAGGTTACGGTTCTGAAACCACAAGATGATAATCTACATGGAAACACTGCGCTCGACAACGTTGTTTTCAGTGAGAAGAGTATCAAAATAGGACTCCGACGATTGGTACAGGGCTCTATACTTTACTATTGAATTAAATTATTTGTAATGGTATGTAAAATTCTTTTTAAGAACTTCCTCCCCGTAGAGATGTCGTAATGTGTTTCGTAAGCTTACACGCCCGAAGTCAGTGTTGTTAAAATTATTACCCGGGCTGTTTAGCCGTGGTCTAATGTTTTCTGCAAAACCAGACGTTTCTGCAGTACCATCGACTGCCATCTTCAGTGAAAATCGATTACGCTAACGTGAGTGTACTGTGATCACTAACGTATACCACCTCACTTTAGCGTAATCGATTTTCACTGAAGATGACAGTCGATGGCACTGCAGAAACGTCTGGTTTTGCAGAAAACATTAGACCACAGCCAAACAGCGCGGGAAGTAATTTTAACATGTAAAATTCAATCCCCTAACTAATTCCAGAGGAAGTCTATGATGATGAGACATTTCATGTGTACCATACCTGTCTCGCGTTGGATTTGCCGTTCAGAGTAGGCCGGCCTACATGTACACTTGTCGGCAACAGTGTGGCCAATATCTTCAATGAGATGACCAGATAAATGTCGTCTTTAAAGTGAAGGGATTGGATACTAATGGGAAAAAATACGTGAAGCAGCTATATACAAAAACAACTATTTGGGGAAAAAAATTGAAGCCGTGAATTTTAAAATGCCACAACCAACATTTTTGAGAAACAGTCATTTTTATTTTATCTTCTTCTTCTTCTTCTTCTTCTTCTTCTTCTTCTTCTTATTCTTCTTCTTCTTCTTCTTCTTCTTCTTCTTCTTCTTCTTCTTCACTTCAAGGAGTCGGTTATATAAACCTGTTCCGGAGCCCATCGGCTAATCCTCGGACGACCCGGGTCTCTTCTAACAACGGCTTCACATTTCAGTGCCGCTTTTTGAAATCCACCCTCCGTCATTCTTTCCAAATGATGACACCGTTGACTTCTATATGTTGAAATGACTGAATTTGTACCTTTCAATTCTAGTTCTGCTCTTATAACCTCATTCTTTGTTGTGTTTTGCATAGTTTAAAGCATTCGAAGAAATTGCATTTCAGCGCTCTGAATCTTGCCGCGTTCCGTTCCGTCATTACCCACGGCTCACTCGCATATGTCAACGTGGGTATTCCAATTGTCTTATACAATGTAATTATAATTGTGCTGTGTCTTGTTTTCAGTGGCGGCTGGTGGTTCCAGTAATTGGTTGAGTGGATGGGAGATCGGTTAAAAGACGTTAAACTATCATAATCACAGTTATACAAAATTATTACTATAATTTTATAACCTCAAACAACGGATAACGTTCACCTTGAACCAACGTAAACACTAAACCTGACACAACTTATAAATCAAGAAGGCTGTGCTGATTTCATACACAAAGTTGCGCTACAACGCTACTAGTGGAGCGTTGGAGAAACTTTGCAACCGTAACATAGGGCAGTTGTGAAGAGTAGCGCAGGTCCTCGCATATGTTTGTGTAGTAAGCTCTGCCATTTACTGTTCAAGTTGCAGTCGGCCTACAACCACCAGCCTGCGCGCCACATTTGAATTGCACGCGAACATTGCCGTGTAGAATCTGATACTATCTCCGTTGAGATTTATGATACTTTAAGCTGCTTAATGTTTTCGAGATAAATAATGATGATTTCGAGAGTGATCTCAACATAATTAAACACATAGCTATGGCCAACGGTTATGAGTACCAAATGATTGACAACATCCTTAAAAAAACACAAAGCCCGTCGTTCCAGACAGACACAAGATAATACACCTAATAACAAATTCATCTCAACAACATACACGGAGTTGATGTCTAAGATCCTATCATCCACCTTAAGTAAAATAGGTTACACCGTTACCTTTAAAACAAACAACCGTCTACGGAACTTGGTTCGTCCAGTCGTTCAGACCAACATTGAATCTAAAACCGGTGTCTATAAGCTTATATGCGACGATTGTGACCGTTTTTATATCGGCCAAACGGATAGACCTTTCATCAAACGATTCCGTGAACACACACCAACAGGGGTGATTTTTCCTTAGAAAAAATTAAATCTAATTTTACACGACATCTAATTTCAAGCAATCATTCATATACCAATTTCAACGCTAACCTTTATCTCTACATTACTGTAGTAAGGGCCGTTACATGGATGCACTCGAAGAATTCGAGATATATAGAGGTCATAATAACCCCGATGTATGTGACAACATACTCAACGATAAACTCAACTTCAGGTCCAACCCACTGTATGATACCGCGCTGCGATCGCTTAAAGATAAAACTAAATAATAGTGCCCATCGACACATTCTTGATATGCTACCGCGGTGCACCGTGTCGGTTACTAGTACGCTGATAATATGATCACTCATTGTATTTTACGTGTTTATTTATTGTGTGTTTGTTTTTACCCTGGATTTTAATATATAACGAGCTCTTTTGGAGTGAAGGTCTGAAGATGGGTCATATGACCTGAAACACGTAACCCAGCTCAAATTACGTTAGAAGTCACTTGACGGAAATCATAAGGTGAATTATATTATTAATGTTTTCGTATGTTCTCGTATTTTATAGTTTAGTTATTCTATATTGTTGGTTGTGCAAGGCTCCAACCATAACACCAGCCCCCACGGGTTGTTTTATTTCTAAGATTTCTATGAATTGTTCTACAAATAACTTATTTCTGAGGCTTTCACGGGCGGCGCCATAATTATTGAAATTAAGATCCGTGCTATTGGGCCGTTAGTATCAAACGTTTCGGCCTCACCTCGGGAAGCCACCTTCAGTGAAAACGGTTTTACTCCAGATGTGAAACATTCGTCAGAATGGTAATGATAGTAGACCACGGCCTAATTACACTGATTAATTGTTTTACAAATAGTCCTAAATGTGTTTATCTTGTTTTTTTGTATCAGCGACATACTCCCAGATTACCTCACACCCGGCTCACTTGTTTACAATACTGTTTCTTGATACCTATCTTAATCCTCACATTGCATATTTACCCTTAAAAGGCATGGTTATAGTCATTTTCTCTGACATTGTCATTGAGTACTCTCTTGCTACTTCTTGTAACTGAAACATTATCCTTACAGTTATAATTTTCTTAGGCATATATTTTTAACACTGTCAAATAACTATTTGTAAAACAAGTTTAATCTGTGCACTTCTGTTGTTTTGGAAATCATGAGGTATTATGTAATGATAATTTTAATCATCATAATCTGCAAGGATTAAACCAAGGATGGTTCGTTCCGGTCTCAAATATGCAAAGATTAGAGGTGGTCACTCCAGCGCTTTCTCGGACGTCCCACACCTCTCCATCCCCTCGGCCTATAGTTCCAGTAGTTCCTGAATTGTTTGGGGATGCGGCAGTCATCCATTCGGCAAAGATGCTCCCACCAATTCAGCCGATACTGGGCCATCCTGTCGAGTATACATTTGATATTCAGTTCCTGACGTATATGTGTGTGTCTTCTATGATCATGCAGAGTATACCCTGCCACGTGCCTGAGAAATCTCAAAAAATGAATGATAATTTTATTAAATTTACTTATAGAACTTTACTTGACCAGTGGCGTATCTACTTTGCCTTTGGAGGGGTCGGGTCGGCTTCATACAACAGAAAAAACAACATTAAGACTAATCAACATTACTATCTTTAAAGTGGCTGAAACACTTGAGATAACATCCTGAAATCAGGCTCATTATAGTAAACGGTAATAACACAATATATATACGTGGTGCTGAGACATTGTTTACAAGATACTTATTGACTGAATTGATTTCCCTATGTTTCATATTTCAAACGTGTACTCTAATGGTGTGTGTAATAAACCTGATTGTATATTTATAAAAGACCTTCTACTACATTAGCGTACATAACTGGAAAAAAATAATAAATCAGCCTAAAAATTAACAGATTAACAAAATTCGTCAACGTTTTTGGCCCTCTGGGGGGGAAGGTCCGGTCCCGTTCATCCCCACCAGTAAGTACGCCCCTATACTTGTCAACAACAAGATTATTAAGCGCATTCAATGTTCTAACATCACTTCCAGAGTTATCATTCGTAGATTCTTCAGTATCTCCAGACTTTGTTTCAAGTTTTCAAAGTGAGGACGATGATTTGGGATGCACCCGTGGTTATTTCTTTATATCTGAACAATTTACAAGACTCAATTGTATTTCATTATTATAAAGCATCTTTTACATATTACGTGAATATGAGCAAATAGATTCCGAGCTAGGACTTTTGTTGTTTTAGAAATTCAACGTCTTACCTATGACATTACGTTGGTGATTGCATATCTTTCACGGACTTATAATGTTTTGTTTATCGCTGTCATTGTAAAACACCTTAGGAATTAGATTTTTGTGTTGTTTGAACGTCACTGATTAGACTTAATGTGCTGGATTCAGATAGTGTTGAAAAACCGGACTTGTACTATTTTCGAATTCATGTCCTCAATTAAATACATAAGTAATCACATCTACGAAAATAACCAAACAGTGAGCTCATTTAACAATGGCACTGATAATGAAGGTAAGGGATGAGATACCGTCTGGGTGTGCCGTTCCCAATCGCTGCTGTAAATCGAATTACTACGGCGATGTAATCAAGTAATCCTAGCTCACGTCTTTCCGTGTTGCACGAGGACACGCGATTCCAACACCCCCTTGCCAGTCCGTGTCTATTTCCGTACACGGACTGTTTACTACTACAGAAGTTACGCCTACAAGGGTTGCGATACATCGATATGTGCCCTGAAGGCAACAACGATTTGCTTAACATATGTTTGCCACCTCTTATGTCAGCGGAGAATCGAATATGTCGATTTGTGGTTCTACAAGTGTATAGTCACATTCACAGTGTCATAGATGGAACGGCGAACTGCTCCTTTAATATCATAAGAACACAGGATTATTAGATTATTAAACAAAGCATTATTAAAGTGCGTCTAAGGTACCGTACTTGAATGTAATGTGATTGAATTTTTTCCCCCCACGAAGTGGCATCACTGAGTCTAAGAATGCAACATCTCATAGCTATAACGTTTGGATATTTCATAAATATTTTTAACTTCTTAATTTCCAATCTTTTTTTTTCATTGCTGCATCTATCCATCCTCATTCGTCTATTGGAACAGTCTCATTTGGTTGACCATTCTTTCCTCAGTGTCTAATTTTATGTTTTCTTTTCTGCCGCTAATTACCATCAATTTGCTTTAACTCTTAACAATTTTCATATCTTTCTCTTCCAATACCATACTCTCAATACCATTCTCTTCCAATACCATACATCTCCATACTTTCAAGTTCTCATGATCGTTTCCGGCTGTCAGCGCTATATTTTCTACAAAGGCATCTTTCGAGATACTAACCCTATTATTTTTTTTCAATTCGCGGACACACAATACATAAATTTATCTCTGGTTTGTAATGTAGTCTATAGATTTCTCGGTTTCCCTTAGTCTGTTGTCAAATCTTCTTCTTCTTCTTCTTCTTCTTCTTCTTCTTCTTCTTCTTCTTCTTCTTCTTCTTCTTCTTCTTCTTCTTCTTCTTCTTCTTCTTCTTCTTCTTCTTCTTCTTCTTCTTCTTCTTCTTCTTCTTCGATGAATGAAGTGTCGATGAATGAAGCCATAATTTTAAAAATAAACTAGAACTGCATGAACTTTTTGATCAAACTTCGTATGTATTTCTATCTGAACAACTGTTTTTGTACAAACGGTTGGCTTGTCTTTCAAAAGTAACATTAATAACAACTTTTAAATTAAATCCTATCTTTTTAAATAAATAACTATATATTTTAAAATTTATTTGAGATTAAAATTTCAAAATTAATTTTAATTTATGAGTGTTATAAACGGTAAGAGCGCCGAGTTGTCCGCGATGTAGGCTATTGTATCATGCAGAAAGTATTCATTACTTCGGAAACCCATAATGTCTTACATTCAACAGTGATTTTAAAACTGTTATCAAACATGAAGTTTGTTCCAAAAATCTCTTCGCTTACAGTGTAGACATTTCTCTTATAGAACGAAAGTTAGTCAGGTGATAATAATTTAAAGTCACAGACAGTTTTTCCGAAAATTTAAATTTTCATGATGAAAGAATCCGTTTTTCGTACATAATCTACAATAACTTTAGGTCATATTGATTCTCCTCCTCCTCCTCCTCCTCCTCCTCCTCCTCCTCCTCCTTCTTCTTCTTCTTCTTCTTCTTCTTCTTCTTCTTCTTCTTCTTCTTCTTCTTCTTCTTCTTCTTCTTCTTCTTCTTCTTCAGCACTACACTCTAACGAGAGCCCTGGCTTCTAACATCAATCTTGTCCAAAGTCTCCTGTCCACTGTCATCTCAGTTTAACCCCTCATATCCATTCTTCTGAGAGCTTCTAGCACATCATCAAGGATCTTATCCTACGTCGACCCCTCTTTCTGCTTTATAGATCTGCGCCCTCAGAATTTTCTTTGGCATACGCTGATCATCCATCCGCTCTAGGTGACCTAGTCATTGTATTCTTTCAGCCTTTACGAATCTTACAATGCCTTCATCTTCAATAGCTCATGTATCTCGTAGCTATTTCTTATTCTCCATTCGTTATCATCTTTAATCGGACCATAAACACGTCTTATGATCTTCTTTCAAACCTTCTTAGTGTTTCTTGTTCCTTCTTTTAGTGTCCATGTCTGGCCTCCACATATAAGTAACAACCGGTCTGATAAGTGTTTTATATATTTTTATTTTTGTGTTACAACTAACGAGTTTGCTTCCCAATAGTCTGCTGTTGGCATAATATGCCCTATTAGTGTTCTGTCATGTATTGTCTTGTTTATGGACTCTTCATTATCTATCATGTTACCCAGGTATCTGAACTTATTAACTGCATCAAATGAATTATCCTCTATGTACAAAATTATATAGATTTCTTCTCCTTTCTGATGTAGAAATCAGCATGTATTGTTTTCAGATACCGCTTCGTATAATCCTACATAGTTTTTCTAGATATAATATCAGATATCGTTGCCATAATATAATATAATATAGAATCGTTGCCATGGGCAGCTCAATAGCGAACATTACTTCAACATGACAGTCACTTTTTGTCGACAATGTGAAGGCCGACACGAATCGCTAAACATCTCAATTTAGGTTTACCCTTGTTCTATTTAATGACACAGATAGACACACGAACACATTTTATGTCAAGGCAGCGTTAGTCAGTGACTGACCATTATCAGGTCAGGTGGCGTTTATCAACGAGCCCATCAGTTGCGTGTTCACCGCACAGCACCACTACTACAACTCCCCAATGGCGTACCGTAGACCACAGTACACTGTCACATGACAACTGACGCAGGTGAATATGAAATTTTCATGGCGAAAAGGAATACGACGTTTACAAGAACAAAGTCGTCCTTATCAGCCGTGGCGTCAGTGGGGTTCTATTCTAGTCGTGGGGCCCGGCACTCATCGCCTACCACCGTTTTTCCTCTCGGAAAAGTATACTGGAGCGTCTAAGATACGTTATTATGATTTTTGACTTGTAGAAATGAAAACCAGATGTCATCTGCCCGCGGTATAGAGGGGTGCGGCAACATATACAAGGACCGATGGTGTCCCTGGCTAAGAAGTGCCAACAGCTTCTTCGGAGAGTAGGCGAGGCGGTCGCCAGTGATTCCAATTTGTGGAAAAATCACTAAATGTAGGCGATTTGAAGATCGCATTAATCTATATTTAGGATTAGCGACATTTCTTGAATCAGGTGCCTCGCGGTACCTGAGCCACCTTGAGATACCTTTCGTGATATTTAGGACCCGTCAAAAGACAAGTTCCGGACTGATGATGACCAGGGATTGTGCGGGGTGATCGGCAAACTCGTCGCCAGTTACTGCATAGCGTTCTGAGCTTCTAGTAGAGCTTCCGCCGTGGGGACCAAGAGAGTCATGGGTTTCAACATATGGGCCTGATACCGGTCATGGGTTTGGCTACCTAGTAGACAAATCTAATTGATCGTGAGAGTTTGTTGAGGCCTGGTCCAAGATTCACCTGGCACAGATGGGTTGCGACCGAGGTGGAGGTGCTCTTATGAGGTGGTTGCCCTGAAAGCGGGCACGGCGGTGGTAGAACTTTCTAGAAGGTGTCCGTATAGCGGTGTTCAGGGAACGGACACGTAGAGATTCTCATGACGACCAGGAATACGACGTTTACGAGAATAAAGCCGCGGAATGGGTGGCGTCACGCTTGACTCCAAATTAACCTGGCGACAGCACATCAAAAGAATCACTGCCCAAGCCAGAAAACGAATCGAGAGCTCAGACTTCTCGGCAAAAACGATCGCTGCTACAGATACAGAGCAAGATACAAAACGACGACAATGCCATGAATTACACGCTGAGAAAGTTGAACGAAGGGGGGGGGTTAACCGTCGACACAGGGAAAAACTACGACAACACAACGAACTTGCTTCTCGAATAAGGAAGAAGAGAAAAGACGTAAATTCGTCAGCCTACCTCAGTGTGATCTTTGGTAAGTGAGGAACAACTGATGCAGACATCGGAAAGAGAACAGGACAATGAAAGCACACGATTAGGCAATTAAATTTGTGTTTACGGTATCTGTTTTACCAAAATCTTTTTTTAAGCTTCATCAGATTTTCAAAATGTACAACATAAAAATCTTCACTACAAAAACAAAGGTAATGGCATTTCAAGCCAAGGAACCAGTAAGAACAAAAATAATGATTAACGATCAAATTGTAGAGTAGGTGAGCCGTTTTAACAATTTGGGAAATGATATTGGCTATGACAAGAATTATGATACTGATATTAAAGTAGGTAAATTCAACCTAACCCTTTCAGTGCCTAATTCGAATATAGTTGAATATTGCACATAAGTCGAATTGAGCACCGAAAGGGCTAAGGTAATATTATTTCCCAAACAGTTAAAACGGCTCACCTACTCTACAATTTGATCGTTAATCATTATTTTTGTTCTTACTGGTTCCTTGGCTCGAAATGTCATTACGTTTGTTTTTGTAGTGAAGATTTAGGTAGCATGATACAGACAGCCCTACAACCAGAGCTATACAGCATGCCTATGTCCCACCCCGGCGTATGCTCGCCCGATCCTGCTGACTGCCGAGACCACGACCTATAGAACGGCAAGCCCTTAGAATAATACACCGCCGTCCCCACTCCCACAAACTCGCACCAGCAACAGGTTACTGTACGCTATGAATACCCTCTTTCCGGCCCTTGACTCCTTCCTGTCAAATTTACGAGGTGTGTTCAAAAAAAGACCGAACTATTTGTGTAGCACATCACCCTGCGCATTGAGCGAGCTGCACAATTAAGTGCTGCTAGCGACAGGTTTTGACGGCGGAATGCCGTTTTCTCCGTCCCGTCATGATCATCAGTCTTGGAGCTACACACGCTGTAGTGGGCACGAGCCAGGGGCGGATCCAGAGAGGGGGCAATTCCCCCCCCGAGAATCTTACTTGGTAAACAGCGGCCCTATTTACACATAGTAAATTTTTAGTAGGTTGGTAACCAACTAACCAACTGCCTGTTTACACAAATAAAGACATTGTAACTTTATTTTATGCGTGATATCTTATAATGTTAAAATATTTTTAAATGCATTTTCTACACATATACAGTAGCCGCCAATGACTTTGATTCTATTAAGTGGCTGATTCTAACAAGTGGTAAGAATATTAAATGCGTTAAACGGCATAGGAATAAACCGGTACGAGTAACTGTGATCACATTAAGCGGCGGTCACTGTATTTGATTTTTATTATTTTTTTTAAATATGTTCACCGTCCATTTAATAGTAATTTCGTGTGTGTAAAATTTTAATATACAGTAATACTGTTATAAAAAAACGATATTTCTTCTTTTATTAAATAGAACTTATTATGATTCATTCCATCCCATTCCATAGCTATTAAGTATGTCATATTTTATTTTATTTTTTTTTAAATAGGTTTGAAGGTAATAACCAATTAAGTTATTACCGTGATCTACAAAATGAGTGCGAATTTACTGAAGAGTAACATTATGAAGAGCAAACATATACTACAATCTTTGTGTAACACTTGTATTAGATAATAAAGAAAAGTAATATATGTCATAAAAGTTAATAAAGTTTACGCTTACACATGATTTAATATGTATAAGTAGACAATAAATTGTCCTTTTATGACATATGTTTAGAAAAAAATTTCGAGGGGGACCCCGACCACCGTTGCCTCTCCCGACATTAAAATATTGGATCCGCCCCTGGCACGAGCACACACCGCCCGGAGGATTTATAACGAAGTGAGTATAAAGATCTTAATACAACGTGTGTGTATAACATCTTGCTAACTTCGTAAAATCTTTACAGAGCAATTTCTAGTGCATTCCAAAGTTGTCCTTACCATTTGCATTGGTACACATTTGTTGGCCGATTTCAAAACGGGTCTCTGTTTGATCGACAGTCTACATACGCAGTAAGAATTTTTCAGTGATACGATACATTTAAGTTTTTCTATCAAAATTTAATTTTACGATCTTATATGGATGCGCATTCTCTCAGAAAGTCTCGCCAGTTAAACGACGATTTACAATCACTGCTTTACAAGTTCTCTTGCCATGATCTTCGACATCGCTTTTATCTGCACCGACCATTCTTTTTGCCCTCTGTAAAATTGCTTAAAATAATCGTTCGGCTCATGCAGCCCCTGGTTGTTTAACTATTCTTAGTTAAACAACCAGAACGTCTCTGTAAAGTTTTAACCTGGTTTTGCCGCAAACTTTCAAATATACACCACGTTGTTCTTTGACGTTTTTCTTAATCACTTTGTCACTAATCCGTCGGCCAGCGTGCGCACGTCCCCACTCGACCTGATACAGCTCAAAGACTAATGCTGATAGTGGAACGGAATAAACGGGCAGTTAGTCGTCAAAAACTGTCGCTAAGTCGCGTCGCGTTGTTGTTGCGGGTTGATGTGTTATTCAACAAGTTCGGTCTTTTTTTGAACACACCTCGTAAACCGCAAATACGCTAACAACGCAAGCACCCAGTCCACAGCAGTCTCTATAAACCGTCCCACCAGAAACACGAGACGGCCCTCTTTCCTCACGAACTTGCCAACGCATCACACAGACACTACAGATAAACACCACACAGTTTTCTACCTACGCTAATTCATAAATCCAAATCCGGTTTTACCACAAATCCACTACTAACAACCACGCCCCCTAAATGAGTCCCCGCCGAACCCTTGACACCATTTTGATGCTACCCTCCATCTTTAGCGTCCTGCACTGTTCGGCGTGACTGTTTCACTTTCCTAGTTTGCCACTAACTCAACCCAATCACCCCCATACCCCTATACTACGTATACGATTTTGCTCTCTCCGATCTACTGTACAAATCATAACCGGCTGTCCATCCCTGCTGCCCGCTGCGGAAGCACACAGTCTTACCGAATGTCCCAATATTCCCACTTACGTCGTATAAATAATAAAACTTATTTCAGACGTTTATGCACACCGGATCGTGTTAACAGTCGACCCCGCCCACCTGAAACCCTACAGGATAATAGAACGGCGAGCCCTCCGACCCCCCCTCACAAAAACCACCAATACAGCTCTAGACACTTCCCAGCCTTCGTTTCCTTTTTAAATTACACAGGAAATACGTTAAAGGCGCCAAAATCCATCGTTTCCTCTTTCCACTACATAGCAGTTTTCATTAATAGATCCACCAAAAACACGCAAAAGAACACCACTTACTGGCTCACGCAAACGAACCCCCCATAAACAACAGATAAACAAATGACATCAAATACTAACTTTACAACCAACCTTCACCGATCCTCTAATGTGATACTACCCCAAACCCCATGCCCCCCTAAATGGGTCGCCCCGCCGATTCCTTGACGCAATTTTGACGCTGCCCTCCATCTTTGCCGTCCTGCGCTTGTCGGCCTGACCGTTCCACTAACTAGTTTGACACTAACGCAATACAATAACGCCCATACCCTAAATGGCTGACCTACACTACAGTGACACAAACAACTACACATAAACTCCAGTATCTACTTGGTGTCCCCACCTTCTCAATGACCAGCCTTCACTGGTGTGCGTCTCTCAAAATCCAACACGGCTGAAGGTGGCTAGTCCCCAAAACAGCACAAGACTTGTCCAATCAAACAAGCATCAAACAACTCTAAAAGAAAATCAGACTGAGGCTCGGGGCCATTAAAACTATCTCATACACCGTCACCCCTCCCCACCATCGTTTTTCCTCTTTAAAAATACTGAAGAGTCTAGGAAATGCCATTATTAGCTTAGACCATTGTACAAGTGAAAACCTGATGTCACCTCCCCGCGGTAGAGATGGGGGCAACGAACGCAGGTACCGAGCATTTCCTGGGCTAAGAATTGCCAACACCCTTTTCGGAGTGTGGAAGGTGATGCCAATTTTGTGGAAAAGTCGCTAAATGTAGGGGATTTGAAGACCGCATTAATCTATGTGTAAGATTAGCGACTTTTCTAGAGTCAGGTGGCTTGTGATACCTGAGCCACCTTGAGGTACTTTCGTAATATTCAGGACTCGTCAGAAGACAATTCTCGGACTGATGATGATCAGTAGTTGTGCGGAGCATCGGCGCGTTCTGGGCTTCTTGTAGAGCGGGATCAAAATGTGGGCCTGATACCGGTAGTGGGTTATCAGTTAGACAAGTCTGATTGAGCGTGAGTTGCAAGATTCACCTGGCACAGATGGTTGCGAACGAGATGTGGTTGCCCTGAAAGCGGGCACAGCAGTGGTAGAACTTTCTAGAAAGTACCCGTATAGTGGTGTTCAGGGAACAAACACGTAGGGATTCTCTAATAATCAGGTTGGAAGTTAGACAGTGGGCTTTACACGCCCAGCGCAATCTTCGGCCCAAGAGAAACTGAAGATTTCGCTTATGTCTCTTAGCTATGTAGCCCCACAGAGGGATCGCGTAGGTAACCATCGGGCCACATACGTGGAGGCGATAATTTCTCTAGGCGGCGGGTCATAGATTTACTGCAAAGTAGGGGGTCGAAGCTAGTATAGGCGATTGACAGTTTGCGAGCTACTTGCTAGAAATGTGTCCGTCAGGTGAGACGACGATCCAGATGATGGCCGAGGTTCTTCACGCAGGGAGATCAAGGCAGAGGAGTATCGCTTATGTAGACTTTATCGTGGGGACTTATGCATCTGGAGAAGACTACAGCTTTGATCTTGGCCGCGTTGATGGCGACCCTCTATTTCTTTCCTCACTCAACGTAGGAGTCTCAGCACTCACAGTCACATAACGGCCGTCTCAGCACTACGATCGACGTCATACACTGCCGTGTCGTCAGCAAACATGGCCACTCTGATTACAGTCAACCTGGGCACGTCGTTGACGTACACAGAGAGAGGCAGCGGGTCTAAGACGTTTACCTGAGGTACACTAAGAAAGAGCGCCTTCTACTCTCACGCAGCAGGCACTGTTCCGAAGAAAGCGCGATCAAATGAAGGTAGAAACACCTGGCCTAGAGATGCGCAGTGTACAAACACCTCGTAGCGAGGCTAACAAAATTTTAATTTATTTCGCACATGCGCACAACATTCTTGTACAGTGTTTCATAGCGTGAACATCGGCTGCAACAAGACTGGCGAGAACAATGGAAGCATGTGTGTTACAGAGAGGGAGATAATGTGAAAGTGAGATAGTGAACTGTTATCGCGTCGTCGCCCCTCTCTTCTCTCAAGATAACTTAGCTATATATGCAAGTGGTGGTAATTTTCATGCATTGGGTCATGCACTGGGCGCAGATTAATGTTCAGGAATGACTGTCGGGGCTATAGCTCCCTCACTGATTTGAGGACAAGCTCCGTTCAGACCTAAATGGTGTTAAGACAACGAGTGAGGTCTCACACCACTTCAGATTAAGCAGTGAGAGAGAGAGAGAGAGAGAGAGAGAGAGAGAGAGAGAGTTGATTGTATGAGGTGTGTGTTTCAGATAAAGCCGCTTGGAGAGAACGAGTGCGCGGTAGATGGTTGTGCAACTGACAAGCCGTGAGATCTTAAAGACGCCAAAAGTGGTAGCCTATTTGGCGTTAGAGAGTAGCGTCAAGTCAAGAAGCTCAGTGGATAAGACAAGTGTAGCGGGGGGGGGGGGGGAAACACAAACAATAGTATCAGAAAGAGAGGTGGCACTGGTGTAGGTACCAGTTCACATACAACTGAAACTTATTTCTCATAGTACTGAATAACCTAATTTAATTTTTAGTACTTGGTTAAATTCTTAGATTTCGTTGTCCATGACGTGTCCGTTACTTAACTATATATAATTATTTCACTACCGACTTGGAACACACAATTTTTTATGCGTAAAAACGTAAAAGTTTTACCTTATAGCCTGAACCGGTTGTTGTCTTGTTGTTGGCGACGGTATCGACTTTTGAAAGATCGATATTGTGTGTGTGCGGTGTGATATGTTCGAATAATGCGTGTGATTTGAATTGTGTCTGTTCGTTTAGGATGTCGTTTTTATGTGTTTTCGTGTGTTTGTATATTTCCAATTGTTCAAGAGTCTCTAGTTTTCTGCCGTTTGTGTGTACGTGTAGAATGTCCATGTTATTGTCGATGTTTTTGTATGTGTGGTTTGCTTCAGTGAGGTGGTTTGCAAAGGTGGATTCTGTAGTGAAGTGTAGTGCCTTTGTGTGTTCAATGTATGTCCTGTCTAGCCTATGTAGAATTTGTTGCAATCTGAGCAATTTAGTTTGTAAATACCAGGTAGATCGAATTTGTTTTGTGCTTTGTGTGTGTGTTTTGATAGTGTGTGTTCTGTTTTGTTAGTATAAACGACATCCTAAACGAGCAGACACTTTTCAAATCACACACATTATTCGAACATAAATTATGATATGTTATAGGTATTAGGTATGATCGTCACACACACAATATCGATCTTTCAAAAGTCGATACCGTTGCCAACAACAAGACGGACAGTGCTCCCAGCGGCAGCCTCTGAAGAAACTTTTTAAAAGCGAAAACCGATTAAGGCTATAACGTAAAACTTTTACGTTTCTACCTATAAAAACTTTGTGTTCCGAGTCGGTAGTGAAGTAATTATAGTTAGTTATAATTTAAGTTAATAATTTAATTTTTAGTACTTGGTTAAAAATACTTTTCCTTTTACGGAGGCAGGCAGGATACGGACAAAAGCAGCTCTCGAGTCAATTTTGACGCCCCTGCCTCCGTTTGTAGCTCAGTGTAAGTATGGTAAATCACGACTAAAGTGTTCCGCAAGCGCTGGGGGAGGGGGGTGCGTAGCATGCCTGTCAGGTGGGCGTAAAGCGTCTCCGGCTTTGTTAAACAAAAACACTTACTTCGCTATTCCGCAGATAAACGAAGTGTTATTATTAGACATGTACGGCGTGATCCACCAAAGGCTTTACTATTCTCATTAAACAGTAAACATTTTTCATCATCAATATCTTCACGACAAGCCATAGGCGAGGTGCTGCCTTCAGAAATCCTCCAGCCATCTCTTCCTGGGTCTACTACCACACACCTGTGTCCTATTGGTTTTTATTTTCAGACTTGTTTGGTCAATCTGCAATCTGACATTCTTTCTAATTGTTCTTTCCACCTTTGTTTGTTTTTAATGTTGTTATTAATTTGTTATTAATTTTTGTTATTTTGTTGTTTGTTATTAATTTACCATTCAAGTTGAAAACTTTAATTCTTCTCTTATGGTCTCAGCCCTTATACGGTCAAGTTCATAACATCTTTTAACTTCTCTTAAGAAGCCATTTCCGAGGCCTGTATTTTTGTGTCTTGTTTCTTGGTTGTTGTCCATAATTCACACCATTAGGACAATACAGGTATTGCCATAACTTTGTAGAGAAATTTAATTTTGTATCTCGACGTATCTTGTTTCTAACAAGGTTCGTACCTTGTTATGGTCGAACTTACCTAACTTAACATCAGTATCATAGCCAGTATCATTTCCCAAATTGTTAAAACGGCTCACCAGGCCTCCAATTTGATCGTTAATCATTATTATAGTTCTTGTTGGTTCCTTTCCTCAAAATGCAGTTACTTTTTTTTTTTTAGTAAAGATTTTTATATTGTACATTTTGAAAATCTGATGAAGCTTAAAAACACATTCTGGTAAAACAGATTCCGTGAACACAAATTTAATTGCCTAATCGTTTGCTTTCATTGTCCTGTTCTCTTTTCGATCTCTGCATCAGTTGTTCCTCACTTACCAAAGATCACACTGAGGTAAGCAGACAAATTTACAGTCTTTTCTCTCCTTCCTTGTTCGAGAATCAAGTCCGTTGTGCTTTCAGAGTTTTTGTTTTCTGTGCCGACGGTTAACCCTCCCTTTCTCCAGCTTTCTCAGCGTATAATTCATGACATTGTCATCGTTCTGTCCAATCACAATCTGATCAACAGCAAAATGGAGTGAGAAAACTCTGTGGACATGTCCAATTGGGATTTCCACATTTTGCCACATACGTCTCCACATATTTAGTGCCTATGAAACGTTGAAGCTGAGAAAAATGAACCGTACGAGTTTTGATCAAAACGTTTGTTTTGATATATATCGCATTAAAACGTCCTGCGACGTTCTCCGATGCCTAATTGCCAATATCTCCTGTCGTTGCTGTTTTCTTCGGTTAGACCTCGTACACTCATTGAGCTCCTTACACCCATCTATGTTACTTTTGGTCTTCCCCTTTTTCTGTTTTCCTGTGGTATCCATTTCATCACTCTCTTTGGCAACCTCTCCTCCCCCATTCTCTGCACGAGCTCATACCAATTAATTGTTTTTTTCTCTATGTGTTCTAAAATAGTTTTTTTTATATTCATTTGTTGCTTAATTATTTCGTTTCTGACCCGGTCTAATTTTAATGTTCTACATATTCTTCTTAAGGCGTCCATTTCTGTGGCTTCTGTCTTTATTTTCAGATCAAAAGACCGTCCTTGTTTCCGAGGCTACCATTAGGCTTTTTTGCATTTTAAATATTTTTTCCGTGAAACGAGGAGCAAGCCCCAACCTGGAGGACCAGGAAGATTTCTGTCGGGGCCTTCTACCCTTAGCTGACATGTTCCAGTTTTCGAGCCGCGGAAACTCGCTCTTCACCCTCTCTCGTCTGCAGCACAACGCACACCCACTGTACGCCATACCCCCGGTAGTCACGCGACCCAAAAAATTGATCTTCGGGGACAAAACGTTTGTACAGTTTTTTAATTTCCCCTGCCTCAAGTGTTTGATTAACAAATTGTTTTTATGTGATGTTGGTACAAGTGTAGTGACAATCGTGTAAAAGTTTAGTCCTATTTGATGCATTGGTTATATTTCACAACTAACTGAGTAAGTCGTCCTTAGGTTTATTAGGTGATTTTTTGACATTCTACAATGCAAGATTGAAGGGAGTGGATTAAATATTGTGTAAACTGTCAGATAAACTGCTCTATCCTGCTAACATTGTTGCAGAAGACTTTTGGCGAGGCTTCTGTGCGTGAACAAGCGGTTCACAAGCTTCAAAGACTGCCGTAAATCAGTTGTCAACATAGTTGTAGTCAGGTGAAGATTATGTTTTTGTGTTTTAGCCCTGTTTGATGCATAGTTTAAATCTGACGGATAATTGAGTAATTCGTCATTAGGCGAGTTTTTGTCATTCTATAGTGCAAGATTGCAGAACATGGATTTTTTTTTTTGTAAACTGTGAGATATACTGATCTGTTCTGGTAAATCTCTGTTCAGAAGGCATTATGGCGAAACTCCTGAGCGTGAACAAGCTTCCTTCAAAGACTGCCGTAAATGACTTGAAGATCGTGGTTGTCAGATGAAGATTATGTTTTTGTGTTCCTAGAAATTTTACCGCTAGGCGCAGAGGTAAATAAAGAGTACTATTCAGACATTTTACGCCATTTTTATAACGCTTTTCGTAGAAAACAGCTCGATTTACGGAAGATTAATTAATGAAAATTGCACCCCGGTAATGTACCGGGACGCACGTCATTGCTTCTTCAAGAATTTTGCCAGCCTAGACAAAAGAAATCCTCATAATGGTGACACGGCAACTGTCGTATTCGCCAGGTGTGTCTCAGTGCAATCTTTCCTCTTTCTCATAATGAAAAGTACTACGAAAGGACGTTTCGCGACCACTGAAGACGTAAAACAAAAATCGCAATGCGAGCTCAAGGCTGTACTAAAAAGTGCATTCTAGAAATGTTGTGAAGACAAAAAAGAAGGCTGGCATAATCGTGTTTCATTCCACTGGGACTACTTTGAAGGAGGGCAATATACGACGGGCAGTTGAAAAGTTCCCGGAGCGACATCTATAGCTCACTGATAGAACTAAAATGTTTCGTGTGCTGCAAGACGTATATTTCGTATGAACACCTGTTAATTTCCAGATATATCTGTCAATTTATTCACTTTTTACCAGCTGTTTGAAGTTTTCCTCTCACGCGTGTTTTTAAAATGCATATAATCAAACATTGTGTTGTGGATGAATTCTCTGTTAAAAAGTTTTAGCGCCAATGGAAAATCAAAACGAAATTGTAAATGTGTTAGGAGATGCTGCGCCTTCAGAAACAACGGTAAGCGGGGCACACTCGAGTTTAAACGTGGCCGTACAAGCACTGAAGACTACCCCAGCAGTGGATGTCCAAAAAGTGCAAGAAAATATGGCATTATTGAAAAAATTTCGTAGGATGTTGGGAGACCGCAGATTGAGAGGGGATGGCGTTGCTGAAATCATAGGCATCTCAAGAACTTGGTTGTGAAAAAGCGTTGTGCAAGATGGCTGCCACATCTGGAGTTGTTGCATTTTTTGGGCGTCCAGTGCGAGGGGGATCATCTTCAATGCTCGTATGACCACGTTTAAACTCAAGTACCTACTTACAAACCGTTGGTTTTGAAGTCGCAGCATCTCCTTACACATTTACAATTTCGTTTTGAATTTCCGTTAGTGCTAGACAGTTTTTAACAAAGAATCACACCACGATGTTTGATTTTGTCCGTTTTTCAAAACATGCATGACACGTCAATTTAAAACAGCTTCGAAACAATAAATAAATTGGTAGATAGACTTGGAGATTAACTGGAGTTCACATAAAAGACAAAACATATTTAGTTTTACCGCTAAGCTACAGTTGTCGCTCCGCCGCGAATCCTCGTAAGTGACCCTCGTTAGTGTCGCCGAAATAATGTACAATTTTTGAAATAAACAAAAACTGCATCAACGTTTTGATCATAGCTCGTACATTGTACGCGATCGAAATCCAGCTGGAAAACATACGAGACTGTTTATGCGGACAATTGACGGTGTGGCCGCGGCGAGGTCAAGAATCAATTATCGTTTGTATAAATCACGTTACGCAGAGTTGATAAATTGTACGTCAGTGTAGTGCGTGCGTGCGGCCGCCTACCGCAGTAAACACACAGTGCATAGTCCCTGGTTTCGTATTTTTATTTTCTTTCTTTCTTTTTCTTTTTGGTGTAATGAAAATATATCGGTAAGCCACAGAATTAGTTAATAAACCCACGTTGTCAATAAACGTACTGTTGCGACGGTCTCACTGATCGTCGTATGGTGCAGTGGAAACAAAACACAAAACACCAATGAAATCGCTAATAACCAGTGTTAATTATCACAACTAACTGTTTGTAATCAACAAGTTATTCAACAAAATTACACTCGTACAATCTTTATTCAAGTCAATCTGTACACACGCAATAACAGTGTCAACTAATAGAGTCCCGCACAATTATAAACAATAACACTTCGCCGGAATACTTCGAATCTCATTTGAATAAATCGCCACCACTTAAACCGAACTCTAAACGGCAGCTGTCGTTGTTTAAATAGATAGCACCGGTGTTCCAGAATAATCCATAATACGCGTCAACACTATTAGAAAACACTAGAGCGTAATCGCTTGCGGCCTTGAACAGAGTGCGCGTGGACCGGCGAAGTCTGGAACAGCCTCGCATGTTAAGTGTCACGTAATCGTCTTTCTTCTCAAATTAGCAATACGTACGCACACAAACATTACAGCTGGGCTCTGCTGGGATAGCCGAGACACATGTAGATCGTTCTGTAATCCCGTAACATATCATACTTATTATTGACTGTACCGCCTCAGACGTATTTTGCGGAAATTAAAATCCGGTCTATTGGGCCGTGGTCTAACAGAGTTGTTATTCTCATAGATGTTGTAATCAGACGTTTGGGCCTCACCTCTGCAAATACATAGCCTACATATGACACACATTGTACTGTGGTCACTGACGTACACCGTGTCAGTTGTGTTAGAATAGTTTTATCACTGAAGATGAGGTCCACAGGTGAGGCCGAAACGTCTGATTACAACAGCCGTCTGAATAACGACTCTATCAGACCACGGCCCAATAGTCCGGATTCTAACTTCAACGATATTGACGCCGGCCGCGAAAGCCTTAGAAATAGGTTACTGTATTTTACTTGAAAGTTTATTCCTCCGTCCGTTCAACATTTTCGTCCGTCGCCGGACGATTTCACAAATAGAATGTCTCGAATATACGAGGGTCATTCAATAAGTAAACAGACAAACAGTTGTAGAAAAGAAATTAATTGTTGTAGCAGCTGATAGAAACTTTCAGGAGTGTTACCTGGCAACGTCGTTGTGAGTTTTGATCAGCTGTTCAATAATATATTGCATAAACATAACCAATACAGTTTTATTTACTTTACTTAATATAGAATATTGAACTTTCACATTACTTGTTTTCTCCCGTACGCGTTTCGGCGTGATGTGCGCCTTCATCAGCGGGTTGAGATAGACTCCTCTGTCGTTTATTTACGATGGCGTGTCCTCTTGAGGACAGTACTTTCGAAGAACAGCGTTCTGTTATAAGATTTTTGGGTTTGGAACCACTATAACCACTAACTTGGATTCACTATTTTGAACCTGAGTCAAAGCTACAAAGTATGGAGTGGAAGCATCCCAGTTCACCCGCCAAAAAGAAATTCAAAACCCAGCCATCGGCCGGTAAGGTGATGTTAACCATCGTTTCGAGGTCCCAAGGCCCAATTTTCTGTGATTACCTACAAGACCAGCCTACCATCAATAGGCAGTACTATTCTGACATGATTGTGAACAAAGTTAAGCCTGCATTGAAGAAGAAATGTCCGCGATGGCAGAAGAAAGGTGTGATTCTTCTTCACGATAATGCCCGCCCACACACGGCAATACTGACTCTCGAAACAATAAAAAAAGTAGGTTGGGAGATCCTGCCTCATCCCCCTTATAGCCCTGACCTTGCCCCATCTGACTTTTTCTTGTTTGGCCCACTCAAGGAGACTTTGCGTGGTGTCAAGTTCAACAGCAATGAAGAAGTGAAGGAAAAAGTCCAAAACTGGCTTCGACATCAAAGTAAAGAATTCTTTGCTGAGGGAATAAAAAAGCTTATAAAGAGGTGGGACAAGTGCACAGACGTTGCTGGAGATTACGTTGAAAAGTAAAAACAAATTGTATTGATTGAATAAAAAGTTTTTGCTCCACAGCTGTTTGTTTGTTTACTTATTGAATGACCCTCGTATATAGCAAAATTGAAAGTTAAGGGCATGGAAATGCGCGAAACGCTTACGGTCAGAGGGGAAAGGCAATGTGGAGGGAGTCGCTGTGAGATGTGAGAAGAGAATAATTGTTGTTATCAGCGACGGTGGAGCCAACCTATGAATCTTATTTCTAATAGCAACAAAAACTCGCTACTGTTAAGGGTTGTTTGAAAATGTGTCACCACGAGTCTCTAGTTGTGTGTGTGTGTGTGTGTGTGTGTGTGTGTCTGTGTGCGCGCGCGCCTATTTGTTCCTGTTACATATCAGAATGTTTTATAAACATATCTGAGTGTTGTTTGGTTCTGCCATTGTGTACTGCTAAGACGTAAAAAACTACAGCCTTCCTGAAAGTTCTTATCGGAATGGAATTTGCAAACTGTACACTTCCACTCCTTAATTACACACGACTATCTCTCCAATTTATCATTACATAAAAGAACGTGTTCTTCGTATATTAATTTAATTGAAAAAATCTTTTTAATCCTGAAGAACAAAAAAACTGTTTCTAGAAGAAGTAAAAAGCAAGTCATTTCAATACACAATTTTAGGAAAAGAATAAGTGTTACAACCGGTAAAAGAAACACATGAATGAGAAAGGAGATAATTTATGTTTTACCAGCTGGCAAACAACGTTTTACTGTAAATAAAGTGAAAAGTTGAAGTTATAACAAGCGGTGGTCAATATCTATGAAATTTCTTTAATTTCAGTAATCTATTTCATTTTATTATTACGCAAAATTTGAGCACCAGCAGACACACACACACCGGTACATATATTTTTCATTATAATACAACTAATATTCTATTATTTCTTTCTTTTTTATAATTATTTACATTTATTTTAAAAAAACGCAAGACCTTAATAAAACACCTTCAGACTCTCTCAATAATGTGCGAAAGCTAGCATGAATAGATTTATTTTTAAAAAAGCTTATTCAGTTAGCGTATTTTGATGCTCAGGCCTATCTGTATCCAATTTTTCTTAGAAGAACTTAGAGGGAACTAATTTGGCCCTTGAAGTTAAGGTTTTCCCTACTGACGTTTAGCAGTGCGCTTACCGTTGGCTGCCTCTTGTGAGTGATATGGAACTGATTAACAGTCCGGCGTATAACGTGGATGTCAAAGTCGTCCACACTTGTCTTGGGACTAACTTGGGGTTTGGTCTTTTTTGGGCTCTTCAATTGTCCTCCTTCTAGTTTTTCTTCCTCCTTTGCGATACGCGATAACGTACGAGTTATCGAGTAAGCGTATCGAGTAACGCGATATTCGAGTTGCCGCAGTAACCCGTTCGAAAACACTTTTAATTTGAATTTTTATTCCTTCAGCCGCTTCTCTTCTCATAAATTGTAAAACATTAAAAATTACTTCCCGTGCTTGACTATGAATAACTTCCCTCTCTTTACTAGTTGAAAGAGAAGTATCCATTTTAACAAATCCCGTTACTGGATGATAACACAAATAATTATGATAATACGTAATTACAGAAAAAACTACCAATAGAAATTAACTAAAAAATTAAATCTTATATATAAAAATGAATGTTTCTTTGTTTGTCCCGTATGCGTTCCTATACCATTCATCCGATTGCGATGAAACTTCGGCGAGTTGTTGTGCGCACGCCCGCGAAGGTTTCTGAATTTTTTTCGATGGGGTCCTTTGGGGGGTTCTTTGGGGTCTTTCACATCTCCTCCTAAACCACTGGACCGATTTCAACCAAACTTGGCACAAATATTTTACGCAACGGGAGAACCAACATAGGATAGGTGTTTTTTCGATGGGGTCCTTTTGGGGGTTCTTTATATATGTATATATACTATAATAAATGTATACTTATAAATATATACAAAGTAAGTACGTGAATATTTATTTTTCGACTTCACATCGAATCGTTTCTTTAGAAAACATCAATGCAAAAAGGTATGGTAGAGGTATTGTTTCAACTTCGTCGCCCAGATCTACTCGTTTTTTAAAATTATATCCAAAATCGTAAAAAATTGTGTGAATATACTGGGACAAACCTGCGCAGAACCATTTAAACTCCGTTTATTATGTTTAGTCTAGAAGAAACGTCCAGTCAGGTCATTCAACTACTGTGTTTATTTACTTGAAGAAAAATATAATTCAAGTCGTTGGTGTTTTGAAATTAATTTCCATTACAAAGGAAAAAATAAAATCTCAACCCCCGAAGCAATACTCCGCACTCGCGTGTTGCAAACGTAATTTAAAAATTTAATAATAAACAGTTCAGGTAAAGTAAATCAGTTTTAAAGTTACCTGTAATTGAAACCAATGGCGTAGGCGGGTCTCGAACGTTTGACTAAATTAAAATCCAACTCATACTTACAGAATTACTTCTGTACCGATACAAAGAGGAAAAACAAACAAAGAGATATTCTTAGATTGAAGTTTCTGTAATTGCGTCTGTTATAATTGACAAATAAAACCCGACAGTCTTTTAAACTGTCGCACGTTTGTCTAACTAAAAATAGCTGTTTGTTTCTGGTTTATTAGGTGTTACTGTTCTTTCTCATTTCTAGTTTTTCTTCTTCCTTTATTTACTTATTTGTTTCCAGTTGCATCAACATTAGCAACGACGGTACAGCATTTCACATTACAAACTTAGGTTACTAATTACACTCGTGACTCGACAACAAATTGCACGGATTACAAATAAGTAATTACACCAAATAAGTACACAGTGAAGTAGATAACTACGCATTGAAGTAAATAGGGGCCTTTAAAGTATACAAATGTAAATTACAGAAAATTAAAAACACTGTGTAGAGGGCAACGATAGACTCTCACAATTTATTTGTTTATGAATAAATCATAAAACATTTTGTGATTGGTCACTCATGATCATTTTATGATCGCAGCACTTTGTTGTTTGGCGCCGATCAGGCTGTTCTGACGGACTCTGAAAACAGATTGCAGATGGGTATACATTCGTTAAATCGAATCGGTAAGACTCTGGATTACGAATATCCACATTTAAGACCAAGGTGATGGCTTATCGTGGAACTGATCCCGTACGAGCAAAATCGTTATAGGGGGTACTGTCCTGGAACAAGTTAGCAATTTTGAATACCTGGGCTACAATGTACCTGGGCTACAATTTTGAATACCTGGGCTGTCTTACAATGTAAGCAACGACGTTGTGAATAAGTTGCATAAGTTCAACCTTATGTGCGGGCCATTAGGCATTAGCAAGTAAAGAACACGCTTCTGCACAGTCTAGCTAATGCGTCGGGAATCACGTACGCCACACACATTACATTCCGGATCCCTCTGGAACATTCGATAAACACGTAGATTGTTCTGGATGTCGTAACAATATATAAAGTAAACAGTTTATTGTATACATATTGTTATTGGTATCCAAGTCACTTCGTTATTTATAAATTAATAAATTACTTTAGACCCGTCGTATGACTTCGTTTTTTATTTAAAATGACGCGTTTCGGAACATATGTTCCATCTTCAGATTAATTCACTCAGTTCCGGTCGGCTTTCGAAGGGTGCGCACCCATACAGACGTGTGTAAGTACAAAGTAATATGATTTTTAACATTTAACGACCTCAACTGAGTGAATTAATCTGAGGATGGAACATATGTTCCGAAACGCGTCATTTTAAATAAAACACGAAGTCACATGACGGGTCTAAGGTAATTTATTAATTTATAAATTTATAGTATGCGCCAAAGCGCGGGCCGCGATTTTGACACTCGTGTTAATGTCTGCAACATTGGAGGACAGACGGAGTGAACGCGATGCAATCAGTATGGGGTTACGTAACATAGTTCAGAAGCTACGCGCACCAGTTCCATTTATCATATACTCGTAACTTCACATGACTGATTGGGTCGCAGTTAATTGATTGTCACTGACCTCGACACTCGAGATAAACACACCGACAGTCTGTCTGACTGCTACAGACAACAATGTCACTCCGTTGGTTGTAACGACGACGAAATTTAGACGGTATACATTGACGACAACGCCAGCCAATTTTGAGCATAACACGTCTATTAGGCAAACTGCAATTCGTTCACTGGCACTTTTTATCACTTCTTGTTTAATGCATGGCTGGATTAAGGCTACAGGGGAGCGGGGGCGGGGCTATTAAGGCTATTTAATAAATATAATAAACAAAATATTGTTCTTAAACCGTATTTTTACTCACATATGTTTTTGTTTTTCACTGATTAAATAGATGCTGAAACTGGTTACTATTATTTTATTTCGCAGGTGTTTTTACAATAATCAACAGTAGGCTACAAATAAATTAGAGAATACAAAATAAGTTAATTGAAGTATTTCTTTCTGCTATTCTTTTCGGCAAATTCTGCTATGAAATCAAATAAAATATTTCGACACTGGACAAGAATCAAATAACCTTATCTTTTCTACTTTCATTTTGTGTTTAGTAAGTATTTCTAAGTACATGAATAATTGAGTTTCAAAGGGACGTACATTTTTCTCCAAAAATTATCATAAAACAATTGTGAAAGCTCATAACTGGGGAAATTTTGAGCGTTAAACTTTACTGTTTTGGTTTTTACCATAACCTTATGTACCTAAACATGTCCCAAGTTTCATTTAAATCCGTGATCCGCACTTCAGGTACTATCCTTGTCAATGCGGTTTTTAATATTTCGCTTGCTCGGAAAATGTTGTTTATTCTTTCGAAAATGAGAATTTTTAAATAGTCGGGCACGGGCCCCCCGACAAGCGGGGCCCGGGGCTTTAACCCTCCTTATTCCGGCGCCGGTTTTGACGACAGGCGCATTACGCATTGCATTTGGTACGGACCACGACGTACCCGCAACGGTTCTCAACACTGTCTGTATTGCTGTTAAACTGTATTAGAGAAAACAAAATAAAATCTGGCAGTTCTTAGCCACGTCTTTGGTTAAGTTCGGACTACTCCGTAGTAGTCCCACCGACTCCTTCTCTAACACGGAAAATGTTCTCTTCTCCGATTATGATGCAAATATGTTCATTGTTACAGCAATACTGGTTAATATAGGTGTGCTAAAGTGGTATTTGAAAATAACAGGTACGAACGAAACCGTTCCAAAAAAATAACACATACAAATACCTGTTATTATATACTTATTATACATATACCTGTATTATATAATTTGTTATAAGAAATAAATTGAAACCAAAAGTATTAACAGTGTTAATTTACAGTGTGACTTTATTAAGCTGTTACTGCTTAAAATAAAATGATAAGCAAGAGAATTTATAGGCCTATCTCCCTTTGTGAATACCAATTTAAGTTTTCACTAGGAGTAAACAAACTGACATAGGTTTAATATTAAATTATTGATTCCATTTTGGTTACAAAAATCAGTTGCGAAACTTAAGCAATGAAATTTAGAGTGCACGTAATGCAAAAAAAAAAACATAATAAAAACATAATAGTAACCCACAAGAGTTACAACAATCTCATCATTTACGTGAGATGTGCAGTGAAGTTAAAAATCATCTCCTAATCACATTAACAAAAAGCACTATATGGCCTATCAACTATCAGCAACTCTGTAGGTTATAACACAATATAATCCGGTTTTTCAAAATTTACCAAGTTGGTGACTAGTATAATACATAATTTGTTATTATAATCTGTATTATATATCTGCATAACACACGAGAATAAATGCAACATCAGTATGAATTTTTTTCATTTATTAAAAACAGATTCGTCTCTTTGCCGTAGAGATATTCTGAAACTCACTGATTTTTTATTATTAATATTATACTACAAATATTCTATTATTAATATTTGTGTATTTATTATTATCATTATTATCACAGAAGCATATTATTGTGTCTTATTCTTCAAGTGCCGTCTCCTCTGGATTTTAGAGCGACCCGGATTTTAAATGTGATTACTCTAAATAAATCTATTGAGGAACACTGGAATAATTCCTTTCGGTTATTCAACCAGGAATAACGGTTTTCTGCATAACACACGAGAATAAATGTAACATCGTTATTTTTTTCATTTATTAAAAACAGCTTCTGCCTCGACTACTTCTGCCTTGCATTATTAACTGTAGAATTTCTATATGCGGATGGCATAGTTCTTATTCGAGAAAATGAGGATGATTTACAAAGAGATATGTTGCAATTACAAAAAGTGTCAAGAGAGTACTCACTGACAATTTCAATAAGTAAGACCAAACCCATGGTCTTTAAAGGTAAATATCCAGTGAGGACTAAGATACTTATAAACAACACCACTTTAGAACAATGAGCCGTTTCAAATATCTCGGCTGTGCAGTAAACTATGAATCTGAATATGATATAAGAGAGAAGATAAATAAATTTAATAATATTTGTGATAAGATTCATAGAAATCTTAGAAATAAAACAAGACACAGCACAAGGATTAAATTTTATAAGACAATTGCAATACCCACATTGATTTTTGCAACTGAGACGTGGGTCATGACAAAAAAAGGAATGCGGCAAGATTCGGAGTGCTGAAATGCAGTTTCTTTGAAATACATTAAATTATAAATTGCAAGGTAGAATAAGGAACGAGGATATCCGGGAAGAACTCGAAGTAAAGGACATAAATGAAATTATTGCAATTTACAGAAGACAATGGTGGGATCACCTGCAAAGGATGACAGAGGATCGATTGCCGAAAGCGGCACTGAACTATAAAGCCATTGGTAGAAGAGACGTGGGTCGTCCGAGGATGAGATGAGTGCTGGAACAGGTTTATATAACGTAATCCTTGAAGAGGAGAAGAAGAAGAAGAATTCGATATTTTTCTCATCTCATTAGGGGCCGTGCAATAATCACGTGATATTTTTTTAGCAATTTTTTAACCCCCCTCCCGCCTGGTGATATGTGGTGAGGTTTTAGACTAACCCCCCCCAACCCAAAATCACTTGTATTTTTTTGGTACAAAGTATCTTAAACATTTTCAGAATATTATCTTTAAATACAGGTATAATCTAATTTAATTCTGGAAAGTTAAGCACCGTGATAAAAATATCCAGACAGACATTAAGGTTGCAGGTTGTTTCTGACTGGCATAAAAATAATAAAGGAAAGGTGTAATCTTGTGAAAAACATAGGCTATATTAGTACTGGTACCGGTACATGAATATATTTAATGAATATTGTCCTCGGACCACGGATTAGCGAGACTTTCTTCAACACTAACAATTGGATAGGTATCTTGCAAATCAGCTGTTGGCATTGTGCTTTGTTGAAGATCAACGTCAGTCTCATCAAGCCACTCGGCGTCATCATTTTCGCGCACTACGCAGATAATCTCTCTCGATGTAGCGATCGATCGTCGCGTAAGGATACGTGAAGGACGAACATTGTGCATCTCTGAAGTATTATTGCTCGGATTATTAGGTTGCTTGTGACATGACTTTACATGTGCCTTAACACTCTTCTTTGTACAGAAATACAGTCCACACCGCTGGCACGTCCTTCCCTCAAGCTGCTGACGATCCTGCTTCAGGCTAGGGCAGTACAGGTCATAAGGCAATTTGTCAAAGCCCTCATGCGTTGGGGTAATTCCAAGAGACCGGCGTAAAAGAAATGTCGCAAACGTCTTGCCATCATGCTCTTGTGGCGTCGGAATACAAAGCCCACTGGACGACTGCAAAATCGGGTAAGGAGGTATCACGAAGCGTTCTGGAAGAATACTTCGAAGAGAACTCCGCATATGTCGACAGCAAGTGCGGTCATCACACTTTACCACCTGGTGATGATATTAAGATATTTTAATTGTATTGTCTTATTAATTATAAGATAAATAAATGACAAAATAATAGGTAATAGTGAGATTTTAGTACTGTACCTGAAGCAAATACTGGCTCTCTCGCACATGCTCGCTATACCACTGCGGAGAAGGCAGGTCTGGAATAAAGCTTTCAGCACTGTCATCGGGCTCGACATACTCTGCTACGACGCCTTGGCCGTCGATTACCATATTATTCCATACTTCTGCGAGAACTTCTCCAGCCTTTTGAAAGTTCATTTTTTCAAGATCATGATCTGTTGTTCTTCCTTGTTCATCCAGATGGGTTCCAAAAGAATCATGCGGAAGTATGAGTCCAGATAATTCCCGGCTCAAAGGTGCCATTCTTCTCTCGACGCGGTTGAACGCGCTTCTGCCAGGCGCATTAGTGAAGATAAATAGTGCGTCTAGATCATGCTTGACAAAGTGGTGTACAGCATGGGAAATAACTTTCGGGTATCTCGGGTTTTCGTCGGGTCCTCCATCAGATGAGATCAAAACAACTGGTTTCAGGCGTCCTTCTTCATTTCGCATAATTTCGTTGAAATTGTCGAGAGTAGCAAGCTTATTGAAGTCTACAGCATGCGATGAAGCTGTCGAAGAGGAATGTTTCCCGCTTCTAATAGCCACGTATGTGGGCCCTGAGTACGTAATTGCTTCAGCACGGCCCATATCATTTCCTTTTATGATGCACCCAGCATATACACTGGGGATCAATTTGTGCCTGGAGGCAATCACCCAATCATGATCAGGCAACGAGACACGGTATTCAACATGCATCAGGAGAGGAGCTTGTTTATTTGCCGCTGTCAAACCTATAGGTACCCGAGCTTTATCATCTTGCGACAGAAAAAACACTTGGTTTGGCCCGAGAATAGATGCCAAGGTTTCCAAGGATTGTGGCGACACAAAAATGTTGCTCGGGGTGAGCCTTATGGTGATCTGCCTCAGGGCGACTCAATTTGACAGGTACAGTGACTACATGTCTCTCACCCTCCAAGGTGGTATAATTTCTTGGGAGCAACCGAAGGTACGTGTCATTTTTCGAAATTTGAAATCCGTGCTCCTTTAGCTTCTCATGGAGGTCAGTTAGTGTTCGGCAACTGCGAACGATTTCTGAGCGACGTCGTTCCTCTGCAGAAGCACCAAACATGGCCAAATCGACTATAGTTTTTAGCAATTCCGGTTGTTGCTCTTCCAGGCGTGGGCGACCTGGGGCAGAGCGCACTTTAAGAAGACTAGCTACATTGGGACTCTGATGGCAAGCAAGTTTAATTTTTGATTTTATTGATAGCCTATGTGACTGGGAGTGACGCATATGCTGCTCCTTCTTCCGCAGTTCTTTTGTGCATTTATCAATTTCTTGGCGTAGTTTCGTCACATCACGCGTCTCATTTTCATTGGCGCCCAGAGAATCCCTACGACGGACAGCTAAGTCAAGTTCCATTTGAAGAAGGGTAATCTTATTCTTTAACTTGTCCTGTGCAGGAGTAGCACGTACAGGCTGCAATATAGAGCTGCTTGCACTTGGTGCATCCGGTGCATTCTCGTCGCTACACTCCAAATCTTGAACTTTACGTTTCCGAGCACCTGGAATGACCCACATTTAAACAACATGAAAACATTATAATTATCGTTATAAATTATTGTGAATGAAATTATTGTTATATATTATAAATTATTGTACATTATATTAATTATTACTACAATATAATATATTATTATCACTGTTTTTTCTATTGATTAAAATTTCTCTCTTATCATGAACTCATAATACACGAATTTTCTACAGTGGAGCTTTCATTTTGAGATGTTTACTTACCTATTGAGGTGCTTTTAATAGTATCATTTCCTTCGACAGTAGTTCCCGCACAGATCGGTTTAGAGATGCATGTCACAGGAAGTTTTACAGGTGGACTTGGCTCAATGGATGTGACTGACAAAATAGGAATGTTCTCGCTGGCACTCTGAAAATTTAATAATAATCGTGCAAGTAAAATAACCATCCCCAGTGATTTTAATTTTTCAGACATAAAAAGAATTTGAAACGGCACACAAACACATGCACAATTCTCATATTTTCATTAGCATTTAATAGGTACGTGTGCATAATATTGCTGCCATCATATCAGTGAATCTTTCAGTTCAATATAGCAGTATGAACTATGAATAATAATATAAATATATGTAGGTTTTCACAAGGTGGCAAGATATTAATACATACAGGCGCAAAATGTGTTAGAATAGTAATTTATAGTGATTTTTAATCGTAATAATTGTTACAAATATTATACCTTCACCTCACAACCACCACGACTTACGTTTACTTTTTTTTACGTTTAAATAAATCCATGCCTCGTAGACAAGATTCAGTTCAATATACCTACTTAATTTGTTAAAATCCAGAGAGTGGTGAGTGGTAGACATATATATTCCTGTGCGTCCACGACTAGCTAAAACTATTAAAATTAACCTATGAGATTAATTGAATAACTATTCTATAACGTAAAAATAGAAAAATATCTTTTTAATTAATACTTAAATAGGTACGTTTTGCTATATTTTCTCTGTATTTATTTTGTCAATATTATCAAAAATGTCATGAGTTAACAATAACATAACTGCAAATAAACTATAGGTAACGTCTTATTTATTAGAAGTTTTAACTTACCTGTTTAGAAGTAGAACAGTAATAGAGAATATTGGAAGACTTCTTTGTTTGGTGCTTACGGCGGTAATCTACTAAAAGATCATTCGCCCACTTTGTAAGTTCTTCTTTTGTGGTATATTTTTGTTTCGCATCAGCCCACAACTCATTAAATTCTTTCTGAGCCACACTAGGTTTTTTCCCTTCTTATACTCTGCAAATAGGTCTTTATACAGATCTCCTAGTTTAGACATGGTTCCATTGTTTTAAGGAAAAACGAACGCGGCAACGATTTACGCATGTATTCGGCGTCAAAATCACAGGCTTACTGGTGACTGACAAGCCGTGCCGGGTGGTTGTCGCGGCGCGGGGGGAAATCGTTGCCTGGCAACGGCGAGTCAAGGTTACGCGTCGCTTCTTGGATCAGAAATCGCGCGCTTATTAACGAAAAAACAAATACACGTGACATCTCACTACACCCCCCCTCCCCCTTGTGATATTTTGTGATTTTTCCGAACCCCCTCCCCCCCTTTCGAGCCTCACGTGATTATTGCACGACCCCTTACATGCCGTAGACATTGGAGTTTCCATAAGTTTATAATATTCATTACTTTTTCCTCATTTTTCTCAGTACCTTGTCATTTGTGACCCTATCCGTTCAACTAATTCTCAAGATCCTTCTTTAGGGCAAGAATTCAAATGTCTCTATTTTCTTCTCGTTTTTTTTTTTTAAATTCCAGCTTCCGGTGGCTTCCAGCTTCCAGCTTCAAATCGTTAGTCGTAGGTGATGAAACCAACTTCTTTTCTTCTTCATTAAGTGCCGTCTCCTCGGAGAAGGTTGGCAACTATCACACCAATCTGGATTCTACATGCAGCTGCTGTAAATAATTCAACTGGGGTGCACTAGACCATTCTTTTAGGTTACGCAACCAGGAAATACGCCTTCTACCTCGACTACTTCCTCTTATTACTAAGACTGCTGAAGGTGATATTTATCTCCCCTAATCACATGCCCTAGATACTGGAGTTTCCATGCTTTTATAATATTAATTCCTTCCATTTTTTTTTTTTCTTCTCAGTACCCCGTGGTTTATGACCCTATCTGTCCAACTAAATCGCAAGATCCTTGTTTAGGCTCACATTTCTAATGTCTCTCGTTTCTTCTAGATGCTTTTCTTCAAAGTCCAAGCTTTCAGACTATAAAAAAAGCGTTGAGATTACGCAACACCTCAACAATCTGATTCTGAGATTCAGACGACGTCTGCACTTTGTCGTCACGTACCATATATTAATGACACTTGAACCGAAGTAACGCCAGTTGAAATGAAAATATCATTCCAAAACTGCTTTACTTTGACAGTGTTGCAAGCAGACTGACCAAACGTCCGCTCCTGCTGTTACAAACGGACTGAATAAACGTCCGCTCCTGCTGTTACAAACAGACTGAATAAACGTCCGCTCCTGCTGTTACAAACAGACTGAATAAACGTCCGCTCCTGCTGTTACAAACAGACTGAATAAACGTCCGCTCCTGCTGTTACAAACAGACTGAATAAACGTCCGCTCCTGCTGTTACAAACAGACTGAATAAACGTCCGCTCCTGCTGTTACAAACAGACTGAATAAACGTCCGCTCCTGCTGTTACAAACAGACTGAATAAACGTCCGCGCCTGCTGTTACAAACAGACTGAATAAACGTCCGCTCCTGCTGTTACAAACAGACGTTTCAGCCTCTCCTCTGGAGGCCATCGTCGGTGTACAAAAACGATTCACTAACTGACACGGCCTTCGTCAGTCAACCACAGTACTATGGCAAAAAAAAGGTTTGCGGTCCCCCTATATCCCTATTGTACACTGAAGATGGCTTCAAGAGGAGACGCCGAAATGTCTGTTAGTAACAACAGGAGTGGACCACGGTCGCATTAGGAGGGTCCCTGGACCTGACTAATGAGCTACACTGGCAACAACAACAAACGGAATAAGATAAAATAAACTCAACCGTACACAACTCCACTGCCCCCGTCCACAGTCATCATCTAATCCCTACTACGCAATTTTTTAACTCCTAAAGGCAATGCCTTGTCGCTGTAGCCACGTCACTCTATCCCTTGCGATATTCTTCATTTCTCCATAGGACCCACTATTCACGACACTCATTGTGCTGCGGAAGTATGCAGTTCTTGGTCTTCCTTTGGGCTTCTTCCCCACTACTTTGCCCTCAAAGATGTTAGTTAAAAAAGCACTATGTCTGATCACATGCCCTATCAACTTAATCTTCCTCACCTCTATACTCCTAAGCAGTGTTCTATTCTCATTTATTTCCTCTAAGATCTGTTCATTCGTCTTCCTATCTGTCCAACTAGTTTTTGTCATTCTCCGCCAAATCCACATCTCCATTGCCTGAAGTCTGTCACTCTCCACCTTCCCTAAGGTCCACGATTCACACCCGTAAGTTAAAACACTCCATACAAATAACTTAACAAACTTTTTCCTTGTTTCAATACTAATATGGTTTTGTTTGTTAATAAGTTCCTTTTGCTCTGGAATGCTTGTTTTGCCAGAGCTACTCTCCTCTAATCTCTGCCAGACACTTATTCCCACTTGTAACTATGCTACCCAGGTAACAAAATTCAGTAACGTGCTCCAATATTGTGTTGTTCAACATAATGGTTGATTTAATGTCTTCTCTTTTTTTACTTACAACCATTATTTTAGTTTTCCTAACATTTATCCTCAATCTCCAAGCGTGAAGAATTTTGTTAAACGTACCTAACATTCGGGTCATATCCTTTTCTGAGTCAGCCATCAGTACAATATCATCTGCGAAGCGAATACTGTGTATCCGTTCCCCATTTATTTTAATTCCCCTAGAACTCCTTTTCATCTGAGTTACAACATCTTCTATAAACAAATTAAACAAGTACGGTGACAGTGGGCAACCTTGTCTTACCCCTCTTCTTATTATTGCTTCCTTTTTACATCCATTTATGTCTATTTCAGTACTTTGCAACCTATAAATATTGAAGATTACCCTTCTAACTTTCCAGTCAAGTCCTGACTTCCTCATAGTTTGAAACAACAGCTTCCAATCAACATTGTCGAACGCCTTCTCGAGATCCACAAATACTAAATAGGTTTTCCTATTCACTTCAATTCTCCTCTCCAAGATCTGCCGCAGAGCCAAGATTGCTTCTCTGGTTCCTCTACCTGCTCTTACTACGCAATAATAAAATAAAATAATTTACATCCCACAAAATATAACTACCTAACAAAAAACCCACATAACCTGTCCCACGCCGGTCCCTTGACGCCATTACGACGCTTCCCGCCATCTTTAGCGTCACACGCTGCTCGTCTCTGGTCGCCTATGTCTTGAAGTTTCGCACTACCCCCCCCCCCAATCTCCTAAAGGCTGCCACACCCTCACCAACTCAGACAATTTCTCTTAACTATCAGGTACCTCCACCTTCTCAACGGCCGGTCAGCGCTGGCGTGCGAAACCAACCAACTCTCCTACCCATATGGGTGAAGGGAGCTTGCCCCAGAACAGCCGGAGTCTGGTGCTAACAAGGGCCAGTCTCGAACATCTCGAGAAAAAAACATTGCCCAATAGCCAGGAGTTTAGTCAGTCTGTCTCCAACTCTGTTGACGCACACTGTGTAAGCTTTAGGCTAAGAATATGATTTACTTTGAACTTGCAAATAACAAAAGAAAAGAAAACACGTTTTATTTGTCCTGCTAAAATAAGCTCACGACCGATTGTAGTGAATGTGTCGAGTCTTCAAGGTTCGTGCGTGGGCTGTTGCTTATACGTCGCATGTCAGACATTTAATACGTTTGGTCTCGGTAAACTGGAACGTTCAAAGAAACGTTGAGTTGATTTTATTTCTGTTTATAGTGACATGAAAATCCTACCAATTGAATCCTTACTTCCTTCTAATGTAGGCCTACACACATTACAACTATTGTCACTTAACGTCAAGAGCTTTCGCGCGCGCGCGTTTTGCAATGTGACGGGGAGTCCACAGTATGTATACAAAAGAGAAGCCTCAATGAAAGCAAACTAAATTTACATTTAGGCCTACTTGAATTTTTTAAAATACGAGGTGTGTTAAAAAAAAGACAGAACTTTTTGAATAACACATCAACCCGCACAAACAACGCGCTGCAACTTTGAGTGCGCCTAGCGATAGTTTTTGACAACAAACTGCCATTTATTGTGTTCCGCTATCAGCATTAGTCTTTGAGGTATTTCAGATTGAGTGGGGACGTGCGCACGCTGGCCTGCGGATTAGTGACAAAGTGATTAAGAAAAACTTCGAAGAACAATGTGTGCGTATGAAACTTTGCAGAGACATCCTGGTTGTTAAATTAAGCATACGCGGAGGCCTGCGTAAGCCGAACGATTATTTTAATAGTTTTTATAGAGGGCAAAAACAATAGTCGGTGCAAATCAGAGCGATGTCGAAGATCATGGAAAGAGAGCTCGTGATATAGTAATTGTAAATCATTGTTTAATTGCCGAGAGTTCCTGAGAGAATGCGCATCCATATAAGATCGTAAAATTAAATTTTGATAGAAAAATTTAAATGTATCGTATCACTAAAAAATGTTTACTGAATTTGTTGACTGACGATCAGAAAGAGACCCGTTTTGAAATCGGGCAACAACTGCGTACCTATGCAAATGTTAATGACAACTGTGGAATGCAAATGGGAATTAGTCTGTAAAAATTTCACGAAGTTAGCATAAAAATTGTATACGCACGTTGTAAGATCTTCATTCTCAGTTCGTTAGAAATCCGCCGGACGGTGTGTGCCCGTGCCCACAACAGCGCGTGTAGCTCGAAGACTGATGATCATGACGGGACGGAGATAACGGCATTCCTGTCTCTAGCACTACTTAATTGTGCATCTCGCTCTATGCGCACGTTGACGTGCTATACAAATAGTTCGGTCTTTTTTTTAACACACCTCGTAGTTCTTTAAAATTATTATTTTTTAAAGATATCTTCAAGTATTTATCAATAAACAAATGTCAGGACAAAACCCCTCGCTCTGTAATCTGACGTGATGCCGTCTGTGGTTGTAGATTGAAGCTCCAACTCTGTCGTGCTTACTTGCTGAACCGCTACCTGTCATGCTCTGGACGAGGCCTTTCAGTGTCTCCACCACTCTGTCGTGGTTTAGGTCTTGATAATGGTGGATACACTGAAAGGCCTCGTCCGGAGCATGACAGTTAGCGGTTCAGCAAATAAGCACGACAAAGTTGGAATTACAGGGACTGCTAATTCAGATAACAAGGAAAAGAATGAAGATTGAAGACTCTAACTTCTTACAGTTTATACATCAATGGCGTAACTACGTGGGGAGGATAGGGGAAGTCAATCCCCCTTCCACCAGAGCTATTAATAATTTCAACGAAATTCTGTGATCACTTAACGTAGCCATATTTCTAAGCCAGTTGTATGTTAAAGTAAGGCTTGTGAATAGTTGTACAAATAAAAGGAATTACAATATTTGCAAATTAATAAAATTAATTTTTCGAAGGCTTTGTCGGGCGGAATCAATGTTATTCCCGGCCTGCTTGGCCGTGGTCCAATGTTTTGTTCTACAACAGACGTTTCGACAGCACCATCGACTGCCATCATCAGTGTAAAAATCGAGCTCCACTATCCTAGGGTGGTACGCGTTATAGACCACAGTACTGTGGTTAAGGCTAGCAGTCCCGTGAACACCACGCGTACTTATAAATTCGCCAAATGTCACGATGTCGTGATACTTATAAATTAATCGTGATACTTATAATTAATCTGATGATGATGATGATGATGATTGTATTACCAGAATATGTGCATATTTATATCCAATAAAACAAATACAATAGAATTTTCTGTTGTTGATGTTTTTCTTTTTACTGGCAAGAGAAAAATTTTAATCTACAGAGAGATGATATGGCAGTCTGTTGTGTGTGTTTTGGCTAAACATATGCCAGAAGCCAGAAATAAACGCCACACACACACACACACACACACACACACACACACACACAACAAAACGTATTTAAATAATAATTGACTCTACTAATAAGAACCGCCTTTCAGGGAAATCCGTCTTACAGGATTACACCCACGCGCCCGTGCGCGCCAACGCACACACACACGCGCGCAGGCGCGCAGATATTTACACAACACATTTTATATATCGTCTGTGGAATATATACTGTATTTATTTTGTTAATACAATTTACTGAACTTCTTCTTTAATAAGCTTTAAATAAGTAACATCCTCTTTAATAAGTAAACCTAAATAAGCTGTTTTACTTCCATGTTGCGTAAGGAAATATGGTGATCGCAAAAAACTGTGTTCGAGTAAGGGCTGATTCTGATTGTACTACCTTCAAAACATGAAGAAAAGTCATTTTTCTAAAAACGTGTGTGTGTAGAATTTTTTCTGTGGCGAACGATAACTGCCGCAAATTCAAACAGATTCAAATAATTTTGTGCAGAATCAATAAATCTGGGCACGAGTTGTAGAGGCCTATTGATTTTGGTGAAGATCGGTTAAGGGAAGATCGGTTTACCTGCAACGTTTTACGTTTTAACAAGAGTAAAAGTACTTAATTTTGATAAAAAAATTATCGTGAAAAGAAGTCCATAATAATCCACTGTAGAAAGGTAGATGAAATATCTATAAATAAAAAGGGTAGTTGAAGGGGGAGGGGATAATATTTTATATGCGTACTACGTTATCGGCAACAAAGAAGTAGTTTCTATGGAAATATTTCATTTCAATTCGTCAAACATAAAACTCGATTTACGAGGAGCACACCTAACTTGTTAGAAATTATCGAACCCAATTCAAGTAATGATTTTAAATATAAATCTTAGAACATGGAAGTCATGTATGGTTCTCCCTACCGAATTTTTTTTCATTTTATTATTCATTATATTATTTTATTTTCATTTTACCTTCCGATTTTCAAATGGCATGTACAAGTCTGTGATAGTGAAAAAATAATTGTTAACTCAAAATTAATATTATTGTTGTCATATTGTGACGTAGCTGCAGGGATATTTGAAATAATCGCACAGACGTTAATGTGTATATACAAATATGAGTGTTTAACGGTAGGAAAATGAATGAATATAAGGAAACCCCAAGACTGACGTAACAGTAACTGGACACCATTCTTACGGCTTCTGAACGAAACGTTAAGTGTGTATGTATGTATGTATGTACGTACGCTAAGACAGTTGTGTTCTGTCATATTCTTCGTTCCTATATATGGAGCTCCTATACTATATATATAATATTATTAATAATAATAATAATACAACTTTATGCAATTTATACAAGAATATATTTTTTATTCTGTAAATTACATATATGTTTCGATAGTGATCTAACTGTCATCAGATATAATTTAATAAATTAAAAAGTTTTTAAAATTATTCTTCAAAACAGCTGTTTTGTATGTAGACTAAATTTAATGTTTTTATATGTGTATATAAATAATGTTACAAAATTAATTGTAAAATATAATATAAATGTTTATTATTTTATTAAATTAGTAATTTTGAAAATATTATCTTTTTGTTGTATTAAACTGAATTCGTTCTGATATTAATTTATTACTTGTTTTATGTTTAAATATTTCCAAATTTTCCCATAAGGTTATTTTTGGGAAATGTGTTTTAATAAATTGATATTACATAAATTTGGAAGTGTGTGTTTGTTTTTATTGAGTGTGTAGCTAAATTTGATTTATATATCTCTCTTGTTTTGAACAATTAATTTAAAAATTTTGAATTTATGTCTGATGACGATAACTGGATTATTATCGAAACATTTGTAATTTACCACACACAAAATAAAAAATATATTCTTTTTAAATTTTTTTATTAGTAATAATAATATAAAATAACAAGAAAAATATGAGCATATATAGAAAAATTTGAGCATATATAAATATAATATATATATATATGTATATATATAATATTTAATTTTTATAATGAATTTACCTCAAGATATTTCATTCCTTATTAGGAACATGTTTCGGGTACCATTGTGTACCCATCCTCACCCTTCCGGATTTTGCGTCTGGTGAAGTACATGTGCGTTGACTGGTTGTTATTGTGGCTTCCTATTGGCTTATGGTACTTTAAATTGGTATTATTGTGTGTGATTGTGGTGTATGTATTAGTATTTTGTGTGATTTCGATGTTGAGTGCTTTGAAAATTGTGTCATGTTTTGTATTGATTTGTATTTGTTCAGGTATTAGTTTGTTTTGTGTTTTATGTTGATATATTTGTAAATTTTCCCAAATGTTCATTATGGTGCCTTTGTGTGGTATGTGTTTTATTAGTGTCATGTTGGTTATGTTTGGGAATTCATGTCCAGTGTTTATTGCATGTGTGGCCAAATTAGATTTGTATATTACTGGTTTCTTGTATGCGTTTAGATGTTCAAAATAACGTTTTTTCAGTTGTTTTTTTTTTGTCCTATGTAACATTTATTGCAATCTTGGCATTCAATTTTGTATATACCATTGGTTGTTGTGTTATCTTTGTTGTGTAGGTTATTTACTTTTTGTAGATTATTTTTGTTAGTTTTGTATGCTATTTTAATGTCTGTGTTCTTAAACAGTTTTGTTAGCTTTGTCATTTTATTATTTATGTATGTGAATGTGGCCCATTTTTTATTGTTGTTATTATTTTTGTTTTGTTAATTTTGATTAATTCTTAATTGTTCAGTTTTTATTTTATATTTAATTTTATTTTCTATTTTGTTTACACTGTTTTTATTATATCCATTTTCACAAGCAATTTGGTATATTATATTTCTTTCTTTGTCAGTTTCTTGTTTGTTTAGGGGTATTTTGTACATTCTGTTAAATAGTGAATAGAATGCTGCCATTTTATGTTGTGGTGGGTGGTCAGAATGGTTAGGTATAACGATGTTAGTGGAAGTTGGTTTTCTGTATATTGCATATTGTAGGTGGTTATTGTATCTTGTGATGTCTGAATAGTTGATTTTGTTGTGATTTTCTTTTTCTTCTGTGAATTGTATTTTAGGATGTATGTTATTGAGTTGTTTTAATATGTTATCTGCATTTGTATTTTTGTTACTTTATACATATAGCCCATCATCTACATATCTTATCCAAATGCCATTTGGATCAAAGGATTTTATAATATTTTGTATTTTGGTGTCTGTATGTTGTAAGAATATTTCTGCTATTATGCTAGATAATGGAGATCCCATTGCCAATCCTTCTTGTTGTTGATAAATTTTGCTATTGACTTCAAAGTAATTTTGTTTTAGTATTAGTTGGTGACTATTTTTTATTTCAGTTATATCGCACCCCCAATGCAAGAGGGCCACAACTCAAAATTCACTTTTTTTCCAGGAGAGCCATTTGAAAACTTTCATAACCATTATAAAATCAAATTTTCAGTACAATACACTTGCATCTTTAAATTTTAAACCATTTAGTTATTCTTAATGTCATGTATATGTTTTATTTTATTTAAAGTTTAAATTGACTAATATTTTTGACTTATGGGCTTGTTGCACTGCACAATTTGATGAGTTTGTAATTGCATTTGGACTTGCACCTTAACTTTTTATAATAAAGTTCATCTTTAATTTCAATGTAAAATGATAATTAATGGTTAACAAGATAAAAAAGGTAAATTAAAAACACAATATTCTTATTTTAAACATTTTTTAATTAGAACTGTTTTAATAGATTCGAATATTCTAAATGTCAAAATTCAAATTATTTACAAACAAGAGAATAACATTTTCATAAGGCTAGATTATAAAAAAAGAAATGTTACCTAATTAAGATTTTCAAAACATAAAACTTACCATTAATAATATTAATTACTCTTTTATCTGCAATAAAGTTTTAGTCTAAACTGGTTTCTTTATCACTTTAATCTCATTCGCCTGGCTGCAAATTTAAATAAAATTGGTGGTATACAGGTGGAATGACATTACTTTTACATAGTTCTACAAGATCTTTCACTTTGGGAGCAGGAATTTTAGGAGCTGTAATATAAGCAGGCTTCAAACTTGGATCAGATGGTCGTCCACGCAATCTTCTTATTGTATTAATTTGTTTGAACTCTGTTTCACTATAATCCGTTTTATAAAAAATTATGTTGGGCGATGTGTCTTCAAAACGCATAACTTTTATGTCATTCCATTTTACCTTTTCATCATTTGTATTGATGGTAAAATTTGGTCCCATATCTTGTGACAACAATTTTAAATTCATTACATCAGATGTACTTATTTCCTTAACATCATAAGGCTTGCCTCCTTTTTTGGCTAAACGCAGAATTGGTGTCCATTGTGTTGGAGTGTATATTGGTCCAGATCTAAGCATCCTCTTCTGTTGTTCAATTACAGAATGCATAGAATCCTCTTAATTTTGGGTGTGACCCACAATAAGAAATTTATGTTCAATTGTTGGAATATTAAAATTTTGAACTGCATGGAGATATAAACTTGCCATTCCCTTATTCTTATTCTGACCACAGCAGTTGTTAGAATAAAATACAACAGTTTTCCCTACGCAGTATTCTCTGATGTACATAAGAACACAGCTACCAATCTCATTTACACCTCTTTTAGCCACAGACTCATTCCAGAAGTAGCATATACCATGTTTGTTCGTAGTATTGTAAACAGTGAAATTGTAACAATTGAGTTTTCTTTTATAATATAGAACTGAAATGTCTCCACATGGTGCCTGAAGTACTGCTTGTAAATCATAGCATGCTACCAAAATATTTTGAGATTCTCTTGCTGCTTTTATATCATTATTTTTTTCTAATCTGCTCAATTCATTTTGTTGTATGTGGAGTTTGTATTTACTTTTAAGCCCTTCATCTGGATCATTAGTGTTTTTATAGCTCTCACATAAACAACATTGATCTTTCTTCGGGGAAAAGAAAGATATATTAAATTCTGTGGAAAAAACTTTTTCATACATACATTTTTTAGCACATTCTTTCCCAAGAGCTTTTGGTGCTGAGTGTATAAAGGATACATTTCAGACAGTGTCAAACTCCCATCCAAATACTCTCGACTACTTTGAGCACGGAGGTAGTGTGACTCAATGCGAGGGAATGATCTGATATGATTTCTAATGTCATTTTTTACAGCTTCAGAGATTTTCCTTTGGTTACCATGTGAACCTCTCCTTTCTTTTTCTAAAACCCCACTCCTATCCAGTTTTTTAAAAGCATTCCTAATAAATTTATCTCCTATGTCAAGTGTTTTCATAAAATAGTCCTTGCAAACCCTTATTTTTTCCTCATCAACTGTAAAATAATATGCAGTGTTATATCCTCTCTTACTCCCTTCTGTGTTTAACCTATACTTTGGAATCACTTGACTACTGTTAGCTACAATGAAATTTCTCTGTAAAGCATGGTCTGCTAATCTCCAATATGACCTGTGGATACCATTCTGTTCATGTACAGATATTTTTGATGGGCACTGAAGACGACAAGCTTTTCCACAAACTCCTCTTATTGCACGAGCTGAAACAACTTTATTTGTTGCTGTTAAATATTCTTCACCAGAATTAACTTTTTTTTTTAAGTTTCTTTTCCACTGGCTCTCATTCCGTTTTCTTTTACGCGACTTAACATCATTTAAACTACAATCATTGTTAACATTGTCACTTGGTCTACTACTGCTGCTGCTGTTGCTGTTACTATTACTACCACTACTATAATTGTTATTATTACTACTAATCCTACTAATATGGTCAGTAACATTTTCTTTACTAATAACTAGTGATTGTTCAGCATTTTTTTTTAGTTTTTTTATCTTTAGATGTGCAGACATGATCAATAACTTCCACCACACTTGTTTCAGAGAAATCATCAGATTCAGTTTCTAAACTTGAAGAATCACTAGGGAAGTAATCTGGATTATCAATAACTTCTTCATCTCTTGCCTCAGATGAGTACTGAAAAGAAACAAGTAATTCTTTTCAGACTGATGCATATTATTTTGTTTAATGGAGGTGACATTGCCTTCTGTCAATAACAAATATTATCATGCTATTAGTAAAATAAATAGTACACTTACACAAAATGAGGACTCTTCCACAATGTCATTAACTTGACCAAGATCTGTCAGTATGTTATCGTCCACTGGTATATTTGTTACTGGCATCAGTGTTGCATAAACAAGTGTTTCACTATTGCTTTGATTGCATTCTGTCCCATCGTGAACAGTACATTCATTTACTCTGGTGTTCTGAAAGCAAACAAATAACCATAAATGAAACTATAAAACCATGAATTTCTACATAAAATAGAATTAGTTCAAAATAATTGTTTTTTATGAACAAATTAATAATAAACCTCACACACAACTCAAATCACAAAATAATACTATCACGTCATGTCATACCATTATTCATAAATGACTTGACAGTATAAATTTAACACAGTTGGTTGTTCTAGTAAATTTTAACAGATAATAAAGGTTATTATACACAGTAAATTGAAAACAGCTTTTCTTTAAAAAACGTTTGCAAGTGAAAATTAAAAATGTACTCTTTAGCAAAGTACAATTACATTTTGAAATGACAATTTTGCATTTAGTAGAATACAGAACTAGTTTCAACTGAAAAGCAACAGTAAGATTAGGAAGTAAGTGCGAGCACGTAAGAGTATAATAAGGTTTGGAATTTTCTTTAAATTTCACAATAATGTTAAAAGAAATCTTCATAACACTAATGGAACATATGAAAACGAAAACTATAAATAATTATTGCATTAAATAAAATGTCGAAGCACACTTTGTGCTTTATAATAGGCTTGCCTACTTTCAATAGGCTTTATAATAGGCCTTCTAATTAAAACAATGATTAATATTGATTTTAGATAAATTGCTAAAAGTCTATAATCCATTTTTAAAACTGTTGTAGAATGTCACCATTACATTAAAACTATTACTACTAAACATAACCTTAATTAAGCTTACCTTTTTATTTAGTAGTATCACGTCATGTTCCTTGGTGAAATTACAATTTTCATAACTATTTCTTATCTTCTGTTGTTTTTTTAGCACCATATCAACCATTTTAGCACCTCTAGAAATCTTAATTCAATAATTATAACAAAAATCACGAGAAAAATATCACACAATCAACCTATTTCAGTTAGATAAACTAACCTCAAAGCACTGAAGTGGGCACATTGTTGATGTAGCACTAGGCCAATTTGTCAGTGCAATACAGCCACACCTGGAAATGAAGCCAAGTGCACCATATGACATGGCGGGTGTATACCATCCAATAGGGCCACAATTTAAAATGTGGCTGTATTGCATTATTTTTTTCAAAAAACCCAGTCAGTACCATAAGGACTTATCTCGAATAAATAATGAAAAATTGAAATTAGAGAACTGGCTTTATTGCACAAGAAAGAATGAAGGAAAACAAACCTAATGTTGAGATAATACCAATTTCCATTTTTTTTGAGTTGTGGCCCTCTTGCATTGGGGGTGCGATATATTGTGTGTCTTCAAGATAAGATCGAAGCAAAATCGATAATTCATTAGCTTTTATATTTATATCTAATCAAATGGATTATTCTTTACTTTATTTTGAAACCTCTCAAGATACTGATACAGTCAGTGAAATGTGAATCAAGTCATTTGAGGGGATAAAGAATAATACAATCTACTTGCACAAATTATTGCAATTTAATAATTATTATTTCTTTTATAAAATTGCTAAACTGCTACAGTGTTTGTTTAGACAAAGAAGCTTTTCGTCATCTCTGACATCATCAGGTCTAAAAAAAAAAAAAAAAAAATTGTTCAAGACCTGATGATGTCAGAGATGACGAAAAGCTTTGTCTAAACAAACACTGTAGCAGTTTGGCAATTTTATAAAAGAAATAGTAAGGATGGCTGCTAATTTAAATAATACGATTAATAATTATTCATTTATATATAGGCCTATTCACATTTATATTTTATGAAGACAATAGTAATGTAACTTGTCGGAACAGTGTAAAATAAATAATAAAAAATATATTCTTGTTTAAAAAATATAAAATGTTTTTTATTATTAATGTTTAAATAACAAGAATAGTGTGTGTGTGTGTGTGTGTGTGTGTGTGTGTGTGTGTGTGTGTGTGTGTGTGTGTGTGTGTGTGTGTGTGTTTCAAATAATCTATAGCTCTACTTCTGCAAGTATATTTATTTAAATTATTAATGTTGTATTTTCGCCTGGAACACGCTTTACAGCAAGGCTCTGTACCTTCACAGGTTTCTTCATGAAATAAAGAATAATCGATGTGTATAGATCAGTGGTTCCCAAAGTGGGGTCCGCGACAATGTTTCAGGGGAGTCCGCAGACACTTCTAAGAAAAATTAGAATATACCGTAATTTTCTCCGATTTTTTATGCTCTAAAGTATAAATTTTAGAATCTTAAAACAATTAGTAGAAGATTCCAGTATTTTTGTTTTGAGTTCAAACTAATTGTAATTGTAAAAGTAATTTCAAACTAATGGCTTTAATGATGTGTAGCAGATCTGTTTGTCAGCCGAACTGACTGGTGGACCTGTCTCTTACAGTACAAAAAGAAGGTTCATTGGCAGGATTTTCAACTTATAGCTCATTAAAATTACAGTTTTCGCAATTACAGCTATCTGAGTTCTGGTTATATATAATGACTGACCATCCTGAACTCGCAAAAAAGCTTTGAAGCGTTTAACTGTGTTTCCCTCGACTTATTTGTGTGAAACCGCATTCTCCCAACTCACGTACTTGAAGTCAAAGTTAAGAAATAAATGGTGTCGAGACTGACTTAATATTGAAATTATAAGACATTTAACCTAATATTGCAGAGCTAATTGTTCAGAAGCAGCTTAATTGTTCACATTAAATTATGTTTGATATAATTAATATTATAATTTTCCAAGTTAAGAGAATTTTGATTTTAATTAAATTATTTTGTATCGTATTTACTGTTTCTGTTTTATTTCAGAACTCAGACGGGATCCATGAATTTTTAAATTATTTGGGGGGCTCCGCGGACTGAAAAGTTTGGGAACCACTGGTATAGACTATAATATAAATTAACGAATAATCGATTTTATTCCGATTAATATTTTTTATTGTTGTAATGTTTGTTTACGTAGTCAGCTGTTTTATTAAAATATGTTATGTTTTTATTTTCATTATATTAATACGTGTATAATTTTAAATAAATCATCTTGCTTTCTTTTATATAGAAATTTATTATATATATATATATATATCCTGCAAGAACTGTAAGAAACAAAGAAACAGTAAAGAGTTACCTTCAAAATAAATAAATAATTAAAAATAAATAAATATATATATATATATTGACATATGTTCACATTTTTCTAGTGTTTATATTATTATTAATAATAATAAACTTTCAACAAGAATATATTATTTATTTTGTAAATAAATTACAAATGTTTCGATAGTAATATAACTATCATCAACATATATATATATATATATATATATATATATATATATATAGAGAGAGAGAGAGAGAGAGAGAGAGAGAGAGAGAGAGAGAGAGGCGCGCCACCGCGGAGTGTGTACGAGCTGTACACGTACAATCGTAATGTATACGGCATAGGTTACAATATAATATTTCAATATTTGCAGTTAACAGTGACATGCGATTGTTGAGAGAGACGCAACCCGCCAACAATAACAACAATGCTGTAATTGGTGGTAAACGAGTTGTCTATTTCGGGGTCGCCGACTGGCGTGGGGGAGGGGGTGCGACGCTCCGTTCCGTGACAGGACAGTCTTGCTCCCGCAGTCGTCCGGTGACTGTCTGTACCATATACACGCTGTCTGTTTCTGTCTGTTCCGCGCGCGTGTTCTCTCCGTGGATGTGATATTGTTGCTTGCGATTGTTGTGGCTGAGGATGGCTTCGTCGGCGCCCGACAACAATTCACGCGGTGGCATGGAGCTCAGGAATAGCAATGAGGTATGTGGCCTACTACCACGTGCTTGTTGCAATGCACGTGATAACGTTATATAAAACGTTTATAGATATTGCTGTAAATTGATAATAAATTCGATTGTCGTCATTTTTAGAATTCGTCTTCATCTTTTATTTCTACACTACAAGAGTTGGGTCTCAGGTCTGTTCTGGCGTAGACACGTGTGTCTTGATGAATATCTTGTGTCTTAAAGATTAGTGCTATCGTTTCATACAAAATATACAATATTAAGGGAACGTAAATAATTTACAGGGGAAATTGCAGTAAATTATAAATTCGTTTGTTCGTTTTTTCTTCTTCTGTTTTTTCATTTTGTTGTTTTCCATTACAAGGGTGAACTGTCTCGTGTCCGTTCCGGCGTAGACAGGTTCTCTTAAACACGTGTAGCCAACGAATATTCTGTCCTACGTATTAGAGCTAACAATTTGATTAAATAATTTCAATTCATTTACATAATTTTGTATACTCTATGTACTGTTGAGTTTACAAAAAGAAAACTATTAGTAACATTTCAGTAAATTATTGTATTTATTTGTTATTTATTCTTATTCTTTTTTCGCCATTTTAAAGTTTTCGCTTTCCAGAACGAAAAAAATCACAGATGTGTTCCGACTTATTAAACATTCATACAAACGGTGTAATAAATTTGTATTTATTTTGGGGCGTTAGTTAAATATTAACGCGATATTTTACTGTGATGCTTCTTTTTTTTGATATTATTAAATTTATTCTTTCTTTTTCTTCTTCTTCTTATTCTTGTTCACTAAAAAGTTTAGGTCTCAGGTCTGTTCCGGTTAAGACACGTTCTTGTAAGCAACGTAATTAATTATAAGTGTACTCTGTTCTATACAATCAGGCTACAACTGGTGTCCTACTCTACGTTTCTTATTTAATCGAAAAAGATATTATTTTACTTTAATAATAATGAAAAGTAATAAGAAAAAATAACGAAATAAGGGAAACAAGAATATATTTGAATCAAATTACTACTTTACAGTTAATCTCCACTGTTTTATCTGGTAACATCAGGTACTGAAGTAAATAATTTATTCGTATTTGATCTCAAGGAAATGACAGTTAAAACTGTTGAAATGCAGCACAATAATAATAATAATAATAATAATAATTTGAATACAATACAGTCTTGTTTTTATAGTTTTATTATCATCATCATCTTCTAAACGGATTTAGGTTTTAGCGGCCTGTTCCTATTCTACAGTACACTTTTCCTTAGGTCTACCAACCTTTCTTCAGCCACTAGGTGTAATTTTTTTCTGTCTTCGGTATTCTACTTTCTTTCATTCTATCTATGTGTTGAATCCTTTTTTTCTGTATTCTTTAATCCTTTCATTAACTGCAAAACTATCTAAATCACTTCTTATCTCTTCATTTCTTATATGATCTCGACTATTACACCATTTAACTGATCTCAGTAATTTCACTTCTGCTGTTTGCATCTTCTGTTCATCTTTTTTTTCTTTATGACCCAAGTTTCAGAACCGTACAGTTCTGAAAGGTATTGCCATTGTATTATAACATTTTATTTGGGTTTTTCTTTTTTACCTTTATTTTCCAACGTTCTCCAAATCCTTCCTTGTGAAGTTCGTCGCGTTATTTTCTATACAAAATTTTATTTAACAATAAATAATGAAGATAATCAGTGCGTAACTCTTTTTTTCTGGGCCCCCCGAAGGATTCCTTTGCGGGCCTCACTGCTACTACCCTGCTTATTTCTGACATTGTTCCCATTTGAATACTAACCCCTCTTTACAGCTGTGGCAAGTATTAAAATTATATATCTTAAACAAAATTACTTTTTTTTCTTGTATGATGTAGTACAGGCTACTCAATTAATAAAGTATACTTTTTGTTTCAATTAATAGTCTTATTTGTAAGTCAGTATATTTTGTCTTTGATCAATGTAAAAAAAATACTGATAATCAGACATCTCAGTTATAATTTTGTCATTTATAGAAACTTTTATAACCATCTTGAAAATAGTACAAAACTGATTAAATTTAAATTCATGAAAACAATTACAAAATTACAAAAATTCATGAAAACAATTACAAAATTACAAAAAATCATGAATTCTGAGTATAGTGTTCATTTTTTAAAATTAAAAATTTTGGATGTCAATTCAAAAAAATTTTGAATTTTGATAAAAATTGGAAAGTTTGATAAAATTGGAAAAATTCGTGTGGGGTATTTTAACTAAAATTTGGAAATTTAAAAATTTTGGGACCCCGGGAACTAAAAAAGAGATAAAAAATTTGGAAAAATTGTTAAATCCACCCGGGGCGTCAGACTGAAAGGACTTGTAACTCAAATCCGAATCTTGGAATTTTTCGTGTTTATTGTACGAATTGTGTGCTCAGAATTGTTATATTACTAAAGAACAAGCAGAATAATAGATTTTTTTGTTATATTTCCCATAAGTTAAATTGATCTAATATCGAAATTTGTGTAATAAGAAATGTACTTTGTTCCAAATAGTGAGTGTGTTGTGCGCAGCTCAGGGAGCATGCTAGAAAATAAGAACATAACTATTAAAAACAATACAGTATATATTATTATTATTCCGGCTGTACAATGTTTACACATTTTCCGGAACCAAACATTACAGAATTGACTGAATTCTCATCTTCCACTGCTGCATGTCTATCCAAAGATCTTGAATTTCTCGTTCTCTCAATAGATTCGTCAATTTCTTCTATCCAGGTGATAGGTGGTCTTCCTCTTTTCCTTCTTCCTGGTGGGGTCCATTCCATAACTCTCCTTGGCAATCTTTCCTGTGCCATTCTTTTCGCGTGTCCACACCATTGTAATTTTTTATGTTTGTATAAAATAACAATTGAATTTTTCACATTCATTCTGTCCTTAATAACTTCACTTTTAATTTTCTCACGTCTGGATACTCTTGCCGAACGTCTCCAAAAGTCCATCTCTGCTGTCATTAATTTTGTTCTTTTGTGTTCATTGGTAGTCCAAACTTCTGAGCCGTGAGTCATGAGACTTCTAACAATTGTTTTAAATATTATTGTTCGAAGGTTTTCACAGCCAGTGTCAGTTGTATTTAAATTACCTCCCGGGTTGTTTGGCCATGGTCTAAGGTATACATTCAAACCAAACGTTTCAGCATCATCACTGGCTGCCATCTTCAGTGCATGTACTAATTTATAAGTACAGGTAGCATCGCGGGACATCTTTAGCCTTCACCACAGTACCGTGGGCCTGACGTACGACACCCCCACGTTAGGTTTGAATCGAATACATCCACTGAAGATGGCAGCCGGTGCTGCTGCTGAAACGTTTGGTTTTAATGTAAACCTTGGACCACGGTCAAACAGCCCGGTAGATAATTTAAATACAAATGGTTTTAAATATTTTGGTTTTAGTTTCTGCTGTAATTTGTTTATCCCACAGGATTTCATTTAATGTAAATATAGCCATCTTTCCCAAATTAATTCTGGAGTGTATTTCTCTGTCTTGCTTCTCACTGGCCGTAATTTTCACCCCTAAATACTTGTATTTCTCTGTACATGAAATCTTCCCCATGTCTTCGTCCAATATCAAGTCTTGCTGGAGGTCACCTATTGCCATGTATTTTGTTTTATTCACATTTACCTTTAGTCCCCATTTATGATATTCCTGTATCAGTTTTCCAGTCATGTACTCTATGTCTTAAAAATCATGAGCCAAAAGCAATTGGTCGTCAGGAAACCGTAATGAATAAACTGTATTACCATCAAATGGAATTCCCATGTTCCTGCACATTTTTTTTTTAATCTCTTATATGTGACAGTTAAAGTAATTGATTGTGTAGTCAAACATTACAACATTCGAAATACAAATCGATTCGGGCTTTCGTTACATTTACCGTAGCTGTTGACGATGCAGTTTATTTTTGGCGAAACGTACGTAAGAGAAACCAATCAGTCTATTGGAACAGAAGTCTGACATAATTGTGAATGATATAACATTATTACTGTAAGAGACAGGAAGTAGATATGTACAAAATTAAAAGTGATCCTTGCTTAGTAGTAATTGAGTACGTGCCGGTATATTGTTGTAGGTTTATGTCGCCAAAAATTGGTTAGAACAGAGTATGTGTAAGTCGTATGAATAATAGAAGTTGTTCTTGAGTTAGTACTGTAGAGTGGACCTGAATTAATTTTTTGATTTAATTACTTGAAAAACTTTTATTAAATTAATTTAATTTAATGAACAATCTGAATTTTAATTCTGTAACTTTGTTTTTATAAACGTAACAATACTTTACGTGACCGGTAATAATCAGTGATCCAATTTGGGTAAAAAGCCGCTAAATTTAGGTTATTTGAAGATCGTATTAGCGACTAAAGCAATTTATACTTAGAATTCTGAGCGACGTTTCTGAGGTCAGTTCTAGGCATTTTAGGACAAAGTCTGGCAGACTTTTAATTTCCATGTTCCGTAAGGAAATGGAAGTATTGTTATCGGGAAAAAATCATGTTCGAGATAAGGGCTGATTCTGATTGTACTACCCTCAAAACATGAAGAAAAGTAATTTTCTGAAATGTGTGTGTGTGTGTGTGTGTGTGTGTGTGTGTGTGTGGGGGAATTTTTAATGGCGAACGATAACTGCCGCAAATTCAAACAGAATCAAATAATTTTTTGCATATGTGCCCGAGTTGTAGAGGACTCAAGGTCTATTGATTTAATGAAGATCGGCTAAGGGGAGGGGACGTTACCTGCACCGTTTTACGTTTTAACAAGAATAAAGTACTTAATTTTGATAAATAAATTATCCTGAAAAGAAGGTCATAATAATCCACTGTAGAAAGTAGATGAAATATCTATAAATATAAAGGGTAGTTGAAGGGGAGGGGATAATTTTCTATAATGAAAATGATATTTGCAGGGGAAGCGGATATTTTTTTACTTCCATGTTCCTAAAGGGAATGGAAGTATGGTGATGGCAAAAAAAATCGTGTTCGAGATTATTGCAGATTCTGATTGTACTACACTCAAAACATGAAAAAAAGTCGTTTTCGAAAAGTGTGTGTGTGTGTGTGTGTGTCTGTAGATTTTTTTCCTATGGCAAACGATAACAGCCGGAAATTCAAACAGAATCAAATAATTTTTTGCATACAGCCCTGATTTGTAGAGACTCACGACCTATTGTTTTTGGTGAAGATCGGTTGAGGGAAAGGGGTAGTTTACCTGCAACTTTTTTTTATCAAGGGTAATTTTTTTTTTTGGCAAACGATAACAGCCGCAAATTCAAACAGAATCAAATAATGTTTCGCATACAGCCCTGAATTGTAGAGTCTCAAGACCTATTGTTTTTGGTGAAGATCGGTAAGGGAAAGGAGTAGTTTACCTGTAACGTTTTATGTTTTAACAAGGGTATTTTCTATGGCAAACGATAACAGCCGCAAATTTCAAACAAAATCAAAAGATTATTTGCATACAGCCCTAAATTGTAGAGTTCTCAAGACCTATTGTTTTTGGTGAAGATCGGTTAAGGGAAAGAGGTAGTTTACCTGCAACGTTTTATGTTTTAACAAGGGTAATTTTTCTATGACGAACGATAACTGCCGCATATTCAAACAGAAATAAAATAATTTTTTGTATACATCACTGAATTGTAGATATCTCAAGGCTTTTGATTTTGGTGAAGATCGGTTAAGGGAAGGGGTAGTTTACCTGCAACCTTTTACGTTTTACAACAGTAAAGTACATCAAAATTCATTTAAACTTTTCAAACAATGGTAATTGTTAAAATAAAATAATGTTGTTGCCAGGCAATAAAATTATAATTTTTTCATTTTAATGTAAATCATGTATGAGAGAAAATATACCGTTCGTGGCAGGCACGCATATCTCATTTATGTAATGTTACGTTTCCATTTTATTATTATGATTACTGCAATAAAAAGCCAGGGAAGACACACACACAACATTCGCGTTATTTCTGGCCTCACTCATGTTTATTGTCTACATTTGCACGTTTTTTAAATGGAAAGTGGCGAAACCCTCACCAACTAACGCGTGCAAGCCGAAAAAGTGTCCAGCGTGGATAGCGATTTGCTTCCTGTGGATCGCTGGGCAGTGTAACTGCACGTGTTTACAGAGGAACGATTCATAGACAGACTTTTCGTCTTTTGGGAATGAACCCTCTGCAAGATGCTGAGGGTCCATGAGTGACTTCGGAGCGCTCCTTCTTTTCCGCGTGTTTGTTCTGTGAACGTACACTGTAGATTCGCAGCTTTACTCTTGGCTCAATAGGAAATGTTGAAAATTTTGTCCACGGTGTACCCTCATACACACTAAACCTGCTCTGATGTTTTAATTACGGACATCATAATATTAAAACTTTGGAAACTTGAGCACTACTTAATGGAGATCAAACATTAACTTATACAAGCCATTAATTTTATGCATATTTATATATATATATATGTGTGTGTGTGTGTACAACTTTATCGGCAACAAAGAAGTAGTTTTTATTAACATTCCTTCCCGGGATGTCTGGCCGTAGTCTAATGTTTTCTACAAAACCAGACGTTTCGGCAATGCCATCGACTTCCATCATCAGTGAAAATCGAGTGCGATAACGTATTAATTATAATTTATAGATTTTAATAAGAAAAAGAACAACGTAGCATACTTCTTCAATGAATAAAAATATAAATACTTTAAGTTTCACGGTGATTTTCAACGGTTATTATGAAAATATTTGAGGCAGAAGCTGAAGGTGTAACTTCGGAGGAAGGGGGTTGAGGTAGTGAGAAATTTTGTGACGACTGCGCCATTGGCTCTGGGGGAGATGGGCGCCACTGCAGCTTACACGCACAGACATAGTACATTTTAAAATGTCAATTGTAAAAATTTCATAAATTATACGCAATTACGTGTTAATAGTAAGCAAAAGCTATAGCATAAGTGAAGTCGTTTGAAATTTCTGTGGCAAGCACCATTCGGTTTTCACTTCTAACGACAACGGTTTGTAATTATGCAAGCACGTAAAGTTGTATTTTAAAAGTATCGTCTCTCTCCTGTGGCGCTACAGCCCTTGTTGGGCCCTGGCCTCCTTCAATCCCCCCCCCCAATTCTCTTGTGTCGTAGCCATCCTCCTCCAGGAACGCACTTTCAGTATTTCTTTTGCATCCTCATCCACCGCGTCCTCCCATCTTCTCATCGGTCTTCCCACTGGTATTTTTCCGTGGATTCTGGTATTCAATAGTTTTCGTGGTATTCTGTCTTCCCCCATCCTGGCTACATGACCAGCCCACCTTAGATGCTGTAGTTTTATGTACTGTGTTAGAGGTGGTTCTTTATTCATTTCATACAATTCAAAGTTATATCTTATTCTCCAGCCGTGTACGTCATTAACTGATCCCAGGATACTTCGTAATATTTTTCTTTCAAAGATATCGAGAGTGTTTGATACTTTGGAGTTCAGGATACACGTCTCGCCGCCGTAGGTTAGGATGGGTCTTATTATTGATTTGTATATCTTTAGTTTCGTGTTTATATGGATATCTTTGGATCTGAAGATACTTGATGTGGCGAAATACGCTTAAACGTATCGTGTTACGCTTATTGAAAATATGGATATCATTTACAAGAAAAAAGGGAGCTCAACTATTGAGTATACATAAATATATGTGCGTGTGTTCTCCACACACAAACACAAACGTGTTCCGACAATAGTAATAAATTGTAAAAAGAAGAAAGGGAATGGGGGGGGCACATTTGTTTAAAAATCCATGTGAGTTGTGCTACATTGAAGTTCGCGTTTGGAATATCAAATCAGTTCGCCAGCAATATTTACTTTGAACGGTTCCACCACAGTGCCCAAGTGTATATTGACGTCTGATGAAGAGTGGTACAGAGAACTTGCAAAAATACAGAGAAAATAAGTTCATTTTTCGGAAACTGAAAAAAAAGAGATAGTTTGGATCTAAAATACGTGTTACTTGTTTAAAGCACAGTCCCGTTAATCTGGATCTCCGGTAATCCGGACTAATTTAAAAAAATATACATATATATAAATAAATCACTCAAATAACATGTCAGTTAAATAGGTGAACTGCAACATTCTGTATTGAAAAGGTATTAGTATTGCCTATAGTCTATAATACAGTTCGGGAGATACCGCGGCAAGAAGATGTGGGCGTACATCTTCGTTGAAGCAAAAGTAACTACTAATTGAACAACAACTTTAAGTGATTTCTAGAGTCAAGCGACTTTCGGCTTTTCTGTAGCCTATTTTAAACACTAAGTTTACGTTAAAAAATAATTGGTTTCTGTACTACTTCCCGATTCTTG
>CM068371.1:17105496-17290496 GCA_034769895.1 Magicicada septendecula | reverse complement strand
TAATGAATTTGTGTGCATTGACTAATAAAGTCCTGATGCACATGATGGTGTATCTGGGTCTTCTGCAGCTTGAAATTCTTCTTCCAGCTTCCTTTTTGCCAGTGCTCTCTTCTGCCGGGCTTCTTTCTGTAGTTCTGCAGTTGCTTGTGTTCAGCTCTCCTCATATCAATGCTCATATCAACTCGTTTCATATCAATACTCAACATAATTTCAGCACAGTTCTTTCCTACTGACATGCCTAGGTATTTCAACACTAAGCACCTGGTTAAGTAACCTCTATTAAAGCATGAAACTGCATCATAAACTCCAAAATTCAATGTTTGTAAGGAAACAAAAACGGTTTTAGGAATGCGCGACCAGATTGTGTTGTTTACCGACTCATTCGGGTTTTGACTTTTACCATGGAGACACTTTTTTAAAAGTTCTTGGTTATCCAGGTCTCTAAATATAAGCTTAAGCTTATCCATATGTGTGGTATAAATAAAAAGAGAAATAAGAACGAAAACCAATAGTTCTGTGTACTATAACAAACCGAAATATGCATAAGCTCGAATGGGTGACTGAGTTTATCTCTAAAATCATGATCTAAATAAAATCGCAAAAAAATTTCCAGTTGCCTGATTAATTTAAAATTAATATCAAATGAAAGCAGATATTCAGTACAATATTTTGGAACAAAAAAGTAAAAATCTAATTTTTTGGCCAAAATGCCTTAGAGACACCCCTTAAAGATACGGCTGTACCAACTATATACTGTACCAAGTAATACAAGAAAAATCTGAGTTGAGAAAGAGTGCAGAAGACTACGAGAGAAAGAAGTTGTGTAACAATTGTAGGCCTACACAAAACTAATACGATTGGATTGTTTCATATGACAAGGCAGAGACAATACATTAATGGTTGATTGCAGCCGTTTGATAAGGTCGGCCTCTTGCTGTTGTACTGCAATACAATTACTTACTGATTTATTTATTGTCAGTTATTCATAGATAAACAGAACAACTTAACCGTACACAATTCGTATTCGTTATCATCGATGTACTGAGATATGACTAATGCACGGAATTTGCAGACTATTCAAAATTATTTTCTGCACGGCAATAAAATGAAAACATTAGAAATATTGTCTAAGTTCATTTACAATAAAGGCTTTGCTTTTTGTGTTCTATAAATGTCCACAATAAACTCGTGGAAAGAAAATTTTGAAACACAATGCTGCTGTTCCTGAATTTGCCGTCTCTTTTGAACAGTTCAAATATTGTTTCTTTGTGTATATATGATAAGTTTGAAATATGCTGTCTGTGATGTAGCGAATAGAGTACCAGATTCACAGAACACATCTATGGCACCAGGAGAGTTGGTAGACTCAAACTACGTTGGGAAGACGGTGTGAATTATGATGTGCGCCATATCCTTGGGACCCGGAACTGAAGAGCAGCTGTACTTGACCGAGACAACTGGCGGAGGCTGTTAAAGGAGGCCTTGACTCAGCCTTGATGGCTTGTCGCCCCGCTGAAAAAGAAGTAGAAAGATGCAGCGAGCGAATAGGGTTTTTGAGGGTTACCCCCTACCCTCATAGAGGGATAAAGAAAACCAAAATTGAAAGAAATGTGCCGGCAAAATTGTACTCATATAACTCGATATCAAAATGTCATACAAAGGGCAAATGTATTCCAGTTTTTTTTTAAGGTCATACAGTGCGATTGTTGGGTCATTTGTGTAGAATGGAGGCTGGTATGAACGCAAGGAGATTAATGGAGTGGAGACCGGATGGGAAAAGAACTAGAGGAAGACCAATAGGATGGATGGTTGGAGGATGTAGAGAATGGATGTGAGAGGATAGAAACAAGATCGAGTTTACGTAGATGATGCAGGCTAAACTCCACTAAAGGCTGTGCGACTACACAAGAAGATATGTTTAAATAAATTCTTTCATGTCTCACAATTAAATATACTTGAAAAGACTGTAATAAAATATAATATTGGAAGAAAAATATCAAACGCACTCGCGCGCACACGCACACGCACACGCACACGCACACGCACACACACACACACACATCCTGTAGTTGTAGTACGAAACTTGTATAATGGGTATCAATTTTGAATGTCCGCAAGAGCAGACTGTGCGAAATTCGAATGTCCGAAATTAGAGGACCTCCGGTATAGAAAACAGACAAGTATTCAGAAAGAAAATTGCGGAGGTAAAGGATCTCCCGGAAAGGAAGTAAGTCTAATCAAGAGACTGTTATATGAAGAAGAGCGAGCAAGAGTCAGCCAGAGAATGAACGAATACTGACGAAGAAGGAAGGAACTCCATAAAGTTCAGGAAGCTGAGTCATTATGGCTGAAACGAAAAAACAAGGAAGGAATAACTAATTTGCTAGTTGTTTTTTTATACCAGAATTTATTATCTGTTTTTTTTTATGTCCGTTACACATTGATTGTAATTTATCAGAAAGGTAAGGTCGGACAATAACCATCATAAAATTTATCACGCAACGTTTCGACCACTAAACTCTGGTCGTCTTCAGGTGTAAATACATTATTACATAAAACATTGTTACGACGGTCTCACTGATCGTCGTATGGTACAGTGGAAAACAAAATAGAAGACACCAATGAAGTCACTAATAACCAGCTTTAATTAATCACAAATAAAAATTTGTAATCAAATGGTACAGTAATTCCAGTTTGTCCACACGCAATAATAATGTCAAATAATAGAGTTTCACACTAATTATAACACAATAACACTTCACACAATACTTCGACAAACACTAGGTCCGCGCTAAGGAAAATCGCTCAACACAGCTGATTGACTAGGCCGGACGTTCTGTTTTTATAGGTCGCGCAGAGTTCTAGAATCAACGTTCCATCCTTAACTGCATGCCACTTAATGCGTAATTCAAGTGTTCTCCAGAGGACAGAGGCCACTTAATGCGTAATTCAAGTGTTCTCCATAGGACTCTGGAACGTACTAAGGAGGCTACACTTGCTTGATTTGCGTGAGGCATGGACGGACGACGTTCGATAGGGTACTCATTACAATATAAGCTTAAACCTAGCCGAGATTCGTTCACTAACAAGCGTGAATCGTTACAAAAAAAAAAAAATATATATATATATATATATATATGTAATAATACTAAACCACCACCACCTACAAAGTTAAACACAACTAAAGAAAACTATATAAATAAGGGACCGCTATTTACCCTCCAAGTCCGCTGGACAGAACAGGCAACACAACCACAGTGATGCAATAACCCTAGTATACGTATTTAATATACTAGGGTTATTTGCACCTGAAGACGGCCGCAGATTGTTTAATAATGGAAACGTTGGTGACAAATTTTACGATAGTTATTGTCCGACCTAAATAACCCTTCTGATAATGTTCACACACCACCGACAGTTAGGTTTAAAGGTCGTTTCCCTACTGATATTGTTCGGATTTCAAATTATTGAATAACTAAAGTATTTATTCTGTGATATAATTAATATTATTTTCTCTTATTTCCAGTATTGTTACCCCCCCCCCCTGCAACAGCGGTTACATAGACGCCGCGCTACTGTGAGAAGTAAAAAAGGACTGTTAATTAAAAACCAGAAATTGTAATCATGCGTTACAAGTACCTCGTGGAAATTAAAAGTTTTCGGGGATCTGGGAGAAACATTTCTTTTTTTTATAGATGAGAGGATAGCGAGCGTTGAGTGAGTTTTGATAATGTAATGTGAATCGGTATTTCTCAGTAGTAGTTGTTTGGTTGTTTGTTTGTTTGTGTGTTTACACCACTGCATGTACTCGTGTCTACGCTCTCTCTCTCTCTCTCTCTCTCTCTCTCTCTCTCTCTCTCTCTCTCTCTCTCTCTCTCTCTCTCTCTCTCTCTCTCTAAGTCGCATTCCTCTCAGGGACTAAGAGTTCAGCCTAAAGCAGTGTGTAGGTGGGGTGTTGAAGGAGTCTGCCGCACGGAAGGAGAGATTCTGCGTCAAATATCATTGCTTTAGAGCAGCCGTTCTCAACCTGGTGCTCGCGAGCACTGTAGTGCTCACGTAACTAAAAATGGTGCTCATCATGGATGTATAAAAAAGTGCTCGCGAGCAACAGTGACCCCTAATTTTCAATTATGAACTATATAGCACGGCCGTACAGCTGTTGTCCACCAACAACTGAGTATAGCAGAATACTGTTTGGAAACCTTTGTTACTTCTAAGAGCACTACTTGCAATGGTTTCCGGAATTGTCCGTAGTTTACAAGCCGATACCTACTCCATTGTTTGCAGCTTTAAAAGGCAGAATTTCAGAACAGTTAAAACTGATAGTTAAATTGATCAACTTTTTGGTTTCTAAACCCCTGAATAAACGCTTACTAAAAGTCTTCTTGCATGATTCATCAGCGCCACATTCAGAACTAATCCTACATTCGGATGTTCGTTGGCTAAGTCGCGGGGAAGCAATTACAAGGGTCTGAAAAGTTTTCGAAGAAATCAAAGCATTTATTTCTGCCAACGATTATGTCACTAAGTTTCCAGAGATATTCGGGGATGATTTCAAGATCAATCTTGCTTTCATGGTAGACCTATTTCAATATCTCACCGAGCTGAACAAACGTCTTCAGGGTCAGAAAAACACAATTTGTGAACTGAAAGAAATTATATTTTCCTTTCGATCAAAGTTACAAAGATTCCTCGGGACGGCAAGTAAAAATTACGTGGTTCATTTTCCTGAACTGGCACATACACTCTCGAGTCTTGGTCGTCCCCACTCGGAGTGTCCTAAAATTGTCGTTCTGGCAATTCAAGATCTGTTGAAAGAGTTTGCTACACGTTTTCATGTACTCGAAGAAAGTGAGCCGTTGTTTAATATGGTGCTCAATCCATTTCAATTCAATGTGGACTCTTTCAGAAAAATTCAGATTATTCAACAGCACAATCTTGCTCGCGCGTAACTTGAATTATTAGAGCTCCAGTCCTCTCAAGCCTTAAAATATCATTTCGAAAAGGAAAGGATCACAGATTTCTGGGGTGCAAATGATACAACGAAATTTCCGACATTGCGAAATGCTTGGCGATGTTTGGGACAACCTACCTGTGTGAAAAACGTTTTTCATTAATGAAATACATCAAGAACAAAGCACGATCAAGATTAAATGACTCACATTTGGAGGACTGTTTACGTGTGGCTGCAAGCGACTTCTCCTTAGATATTAGTGAAATTCTGAGTAACATTCAGGCCCAAGGATCTCATTTATTATTATTATTATTATTAAATTTTCATGGTGCTCTCCCACTTGCCCCGGATTATGAAAGGTGCTCTCAATCACAAAAAGGTTGAGAATCCCTGCTTTAGAGTGTTTTTTCGTATGCATTGAACACAGATGCCTATCGCACGTCAATGTTTGTCAACTTCTTTAAGGGGAGCATGTACCCTTCAGGGTCACAATGTATTTTAAATGAGCAAACATGGCATGACTTCGAACCATTATTTCAAAAACTACTTGATACATTAACTTTAAATTTTTAACACTTTTTACAAGTAGGCCTATATGCCTGCTTAAAATGATGCACATTCAGCAAAATATAGTGTATAGTTTTTGAGAAATAAACTAATTTATTTTTGTAATTTCTTTACAGCAATTTTTTTATTTATTAAAATATAAATATTTAGGTTACACTTAATTAAATAAAAGTGGTATACTTTACTTACCAAGTAATGAAGAAGAGTTGTGCCAAATTTAAACTTTAGTTTTTACAAAAATGGCACCTAAAGTTAAACAATTGCACTTTCGGGAAATTGAGCTTGAAGTCGGATTAACACTTTAAACTGAACGAAAAGCCGCCAGGACAGTAATCAGCACAATCACTGTCTTCTCTTTTTCTTTTTAACAGCCCACTTCTGATCCTCTTCTTTTTGGTTTCCTCCTCAACTTCTTTGTTTGCGTTTTAATTCGATTTTTGTTGATTTCCGTGAGTCCTTCAACCATGAATTTTCCTGGTTTTATCCCCAACCTCTCAAGCACATTACATTTTGTAACTGACGCATTGTTAAAACATATCACTGCATCTGTAACTTCTAGTTGTAATGTCTGACATCCCACAAAAGTTGATTTTGCCATTTTGTTCCAAATAACACTGTTTATGCTCTCATTAGGGTTTTGCGTTTTTCCGTGCAGGCAGCGTTTCAGCAAGTTTGGGTGTGATAGGTCCTTGAATGCATGCTTGATCACCTCCATAACTAGTTCTGGCAGTAAATGCTCATGCTATTATAGTGTTATGACATTACGTGTTTGTCGAATGTGCCAGAAGAATCTCGCTCTAATGTGTGTGGCATACGTGACTGTCAACGCATTCGCGAGACCCCCCCCCCCATTGTTACGACGGTCTACTTGATCGTCGTAGGTACAGTGGAAACAAAATACAAGACGCCAATTAAGTCACTAATCACCACCTTTAATTTTCACAGTTAAACAGTTCGTAATTAACAACACAGTCTCTTACAACAAATCAAATAAAAATTGTTCACACGCAATAAAATGTCCGCTAATATTGAACACAATTGTATTACAATTATCTCGCCCGATTATTAAACACTTCACTAATAACCCTTGAACGCACAGAGTAATATATCGCGACTACAACTGAAAACTAAGGCCGCTGCCGCCATGTATTTATACCTCCGCTCACAGACCAGAACGTTCCAAACTACGTCTTAGCGCCAGTGTGTACTACGTAATTAATTGCGGCGTTGACACAGTGCGCGCGGCTGGCGGCTTCGAGAAAAGTCTCGCGAATGCGTTGACAGTCACGTATGCCACGCACATTAGAGCGAGATTCTTCTGGCACATTCGACAAACACGTAGGCTGTTCTGTAATGTCTTAACACTATGTATGAAAGTTATCTGTAACAATAAAGTAAGTACGAAGTTGTACTGTATGAATTCGTCGGCGCCACCTACCCAGGCGCGAGCCCAAGTTGTGCAGGCATGTCATTGTTAATTTTTTACATGTAGTAAATTACTATAAAGATATGTAATGTTATATATTTTCTGAAACAGAATTAACAGGAGAATTTTTTAGGTCTATTATTAAAAAATCAAAAATTTTGAAGTTAAAGGGTACATGCTCCCCTTTAAAGGTGGCTGCGATGGATTGTACACATTTGAATTTGAATTTAACTGATGAACTTTTATCACTGACGGGCACGTCCTGTTGAAGTGTCATTATATTTTGCAGGTGAACAAACAATTTTACACTTTACCATTATTTAAAAATTTTGATCGATTTGAACAGACCTCACCAACCGAAATGACGATTCAGGGTATTTCGCTATATTCTTCTGTCATTTTGACGTCGGCTTATGGAAACCTAGTGCCATTTGGATTGATACTGTGTGTGTGTGCGTGTGCGCGCGTGAGAGAGAGAGAGAGAGAGAGAGAGAGAGAGAGACCTCGCGAGTCTGTTTTTATTTATACATCGTTGTGCTTTTATTAGATTAAAAACATCAATCAGAATTAACACTGCTCCACACGACTATAGAAAAATTATTCAGATTAGCGCTTTCAAGCTTCACAGCTCATCGTCAGATCGGAAATAACAATAATAGGACGAAACAACTTCTTTATACCCCCACTTGCCCTACCGCGCGTAAACATTTTCTTAAACAAAATAAAGTTGTTTGATTACGAAGTTCTTTGTGTACGGGCGTACACATTTTCGTATAAAGAAGTTGTTTAGTCCTATTATTGTTATTTCCGTTCTGATGATGAGCTGTGAAGCTTGAAAGAGCTAATCGGAACATTTTCTATAGTGGTGTCGTGGTGTGCAACAGTGTTAATTCTGTTTGTGATTATAGCCACCAACACAACTTTCTTAAGTAAAAAGATTAAAACAATAAGCGTTATTGAACTTCGAATTGTGATTTTGACGAAAGGAATGCCATTTTAGACAAATACAACTTGTAATGGTGTTATTTGTTAGCATTTACACGTTAACACATTTAACGAGCCTTTAACAAATTTTTTAATCCAGTTTTATTACTGGTGTGACTCACTGGCTTCTGCGCACAAAGCACTGTGTATGGTATTGTTTTGTTTTACTTAAAAACGTATTGTACGCTGTGTGGCGAGCATCAAGACCATGGCCATTTCACAGTGTGTAGGTTGAGAGTTGCAGTTGTACATTAACTGCCTCCGCGAGCACGTCGCCATCCGGTCACTGCTTGTTTACTCACAACGGTGTGTCGAATTTAAGGCTTTTGGCTCGGAATTCAGTTGTGTCGTACGTGAGCCAGGAACTCGGCGTTAAACTGCCGCCACACTATTTTAACTGTTTTCTAAATTCTTTTCCTTTAAAATGTATACAAAACCAACTATTTTGATTTGAAATCCGTAATTCTGTGCCAACGCTGAGAAGTATGACAAAAATGTTGTTTATTTACATTTGTTAAATAGAATTACCCTATATTGTTTAATAGTTCAATGACTACGTCTGGGGTTCGTTATAATCACACGTTACAACACGTTTAACCAATGCATGTATTTATGATTGTTTGATATTAACAAATATTTTACCGCTTTTTTTATTTCACAAGTACTTCTATTTAAGTTTTATTTGTTTCATTATTATTTCAAGTGTAGGCCTACTTTATAAAATGCAAAAGTACTCAGACTGCTTCTGGTATCAGACACGCGTCGCCGGCGCTGAAGTAACAATGCAACTTTCATGACAACAATGCATTAAGACACATATATAAGCTTACAAAGCTGGTACAGAGATAAATCACGTATTCAATTGTTGCAATCGATTTTAAATATTTTGTTAAACCCGTTACCTCTGAGGGAACTAAGGAGAATCGCTAAAAGCATTCTTTTGCATTTGTATAATTTTAACTAACACATCTCCACTTTAGTCAACTAGTCTGTTTACATAATCATAGACAATAGTTCTGGAACTCTGAAAACACGAAATAAAATATTTTTATTGCGGATAATGTAATTTTTTTTAACTGAGAGAGGAAGAAACCTTAAAATAATATAACTTTGTTTTTAGTTGAGTTAATATAATTTGTAAGTTCATGTTAAAGTACGAAAAGATAAAAAACTTTTAATCTTGTTTTCAGGTACTTGGATGCAACTTTCTTATACAACTTTATTATGATCGTGTAAAGTCCTGTTGGTAAGTTTTTTAATTACGTAAAAAGAATGTGTTTCCAAAAATGTACATAAATTTTTCTTTCGCCAACTGAATATGTGTTAGAATTTACACTTATTAATTTATATACAATCGATGTCATACGCAATTGTCAGATGAAACTTGCGGAGCTTTGGTAACTCTGCAGTTGATAAGTTGTTGTTTGCAAATCTGTCGAACTCGGAAAGCAGCTTGCAGATAGCTGTACGCTCATTGCATACAATCTGCAAGGATTTCGGATTACAGGCCTTCATATTGAGGACTAAGGTGAAGCTGATCCCACAAGAGCAAAAATTGTTGTAGTTACTTTTCTGAAGCAGGTCAGGAATTTTGAATATCTGGTCGACAATGTGTCTTATGTTACAAACAATGCCGTGGTGAATAAGCTACATAATGTCAACCACATGTGCGGGGCCATCACGAGAACTCTATAGTCAACGAGTAAAGAAACACGCCTGAAGTCAACAAGGTCATAGCATTCTCCACACTTCTCTATGGGTCTGAGAATTGGACTTTAACGACATCCCAGGCCAGTCGTAGTCAAGCGACCAAAATGAGATTTATAAACCACGTGGCAACAGTAGCGTATCTAGAATTTGGTCTTGGGGAGGGGGTCCGGTCGAGTCGGCTTCTTCAAATGTGTAATAACATCATGACCGAAATTAATCCCATTAAAGTAGTGAAACAATAAAAATAAGCGCTATTGAAACATTGTTTGTAAGATACTTCATCATCATCATCATCATCTTCTTCAAGGATTAAACCAGGGATGATTTGTTCCGGTCTCAAATAGGCAAAGATAGGTCACTCCAGCGCTTGCTGGAACGTCCCGACGACGATGATGATGATGATGATGATGACGATGACGACGTATTTACTGTATTCTGTTGCGCACAATGTCTGCAGACGGCGACAGTCGGCCAGCTGTTGAGAACTATAATCAGTTTGACGTCACCAAATTTGGTAGCGATGGTCAAGTTAAATTTCCCAAGTGTCTGGTGTCTAAAAATATGTACAACCGTCTTTACAACCGTAAAGACCTTCGTAGCGAAGAAATAAATCAGCGATTTACGAGCGCGAACAGATCGTAAATCGCGGTATAGTTTTATGACTCTCCAGATTACTTTTTTAAAATGAAATGCGGAATATAAACGAAGATATCTTGAAGGCCTCGGCATTCACTGCACCGCGAATTCCTGTCTTTTCCACTTTGTTAAAAAAGAAAAATGCTTTCTCTTTGCACACCACACGGTTGGAATCGAGCTCTCGGACTCAAAATTAACTCTACGGTTAGTTTACGCTCTTGCCACTCGTAGACATTATATCCCGTGAGATTCCTCTAATCGTTGTAGAGCTTTTACAATTCGTTTCCAATGAGAAACCCAACTTTCTATAGTAGCTTAAAATTTTTCTATCGTAATATAGACGCAAACAGCTACAGAGAAAATTTACAGTGGAGCGTAGACGTTCGAATGCCAAATACCTGAACTTGTTGAACAAGAAAAATTCGCAAATGTGATACAATTATTTTTGTTGGTCGTAACACTGAACCCATTTCACTATTACTTCATAGAACATTAAGGAAGTTATTTTATGTGTTGTCACTTCATTTACCAACAAGAAAAAACATATTATTTAATTCGTTTTTTTTAACAGATAATGTGAATTGGCAACGGTAAGACAAGACACATTGTGGGCTGTAATTACGTCTTTAATGTAACAGCTATTATTGTGCGCTCAGCTGTGTGTATTGCTCTCTATAAAACCGTCTTTACTGTACCCAAATTAAGTCAGTCTGCAGGTGGAATATTAGTCCAGGTGCTGAACACATGTCAAGAATGGATGACACAAGGCTAGTGAAAACGCAAGAGACAGCCAAGCAAACACCAAGAGGAGCATTGGCCGGCCAAGGAAGTGGTGGAACATGTAGGGCCGTTGTTATAGAACAGGACAGAGTCGTAACAAGGAAGTTAAAGAACAAAAAAGAAGACAATTTTGATTGTACGTAGAAACGCTACAAAAGGTAAGAAAGTAAGTGCGTTTGTTGGATACAGACACAATGAGAGATAGACTATGTCTGGATACTGACTTTCCTGTTACATCAGCTGGAGATTGGAGATTGTGTGTCTTCGTCAGCTGTCAGTAACCACGATAACGCCGTTATCCGAGGAACACCGCGATTGGAACTGGGAGCTGGCAACAGTGAGTGAGTCACTGTCATATGTTTTGTTTATAATGCTCGTGCGTGCTAAGTATGGACCTAACACATAAAACAGCCTCTCTCACTCTCACTCTCTCTCTCTCTCTCTCTCTCTCTCTGACACAACACACGTGCGCGCGAACATTTATATCTGCTTACGAATACTTCTTCCTCTTTCTCTTAATCCTCTTTTTACGATATTAATAGATGACTCGTTGGGTACTTGGTGACACATATTAATACTAAGGTTTTTAAAAATGTATAAACACTTGGTATGTTTCACAGTTTTATTTACTCTGATGGCTGTTTCGACTTCTTAAGCCATTGTCAAAGAGATGAGTGAACACTAAACAGATGATGTAAGGGTGCTGGACATCGGGTTTAGGGCGTGTACCGGAACATGTTTGAGGTGTGAAGATGGAGGGGGGGGTTTGAGGAGCTAAGGGAAGGTCAAGTGTCTGTAAAAACTAAATATAATCTGAATGCAAAATATAAAATTAACTAAACTAAATAACAGCTTTTAATAAAGGTGATACAGAGAATTCAGTTTGTTCATTTGTTAAATTTTTGTTATTTTTTATTGCTTTTTTAATTTCTAGAATTTCTAATAAATCCATTTTTTTTACCTTTTTGTATGTTGTTGAGTAGTGTTATGTTTTTGTATCTATAAAGCGACTGTGTTTTAAGCAATGATCTGCAAAACCTGTATTGGTAAAAATCGCCTTCTTATGTTCAGAAATGCGATGTTTCAGAGACGGCTTTGCTCTTCTTTTCTTCTCCTCCTCCTTCCAGCCATAATTCTAGTAGCAGAAGGTACGCGCTATAAGTCAATGGTAGTAGGATGGCAGTAATTGCAATTTGTGTTTGACATAGTCCGGTTCGTGAAGAATAAAAGATTAGAATGGTTGGGTCACGTGAGACGAATGGATGAGATAGCAGAACAACTACAAGAATCGTAGACTGGGAACTAGTAATCAGAAGAACTGGAAAAGGTGGTTAAATGGCGTAGAGAATGATGTGAGAGGCTGGGGATGGTTGTGTGGGGGCGAGGGGACGGAATGGATGAAATTCATTGAGCAAGCTAAGAGACCCATTGGCTTGGTTGTAATTCTCAGTGGCGTATCTAGAATTTGGCCTTGGGGTGTCTAGGGTCGAGTCGGCTTCATACAAAAGAAAAACAAGTTAAGACTATTCAATATTACTATCTTTCAAGTGGCTGAAAACGTTGATAAAATCCTGAAATCAGTCCCTTTAAAGAAAACTGTAATAACAAAATAAAAATACGCTTCATTGAGTCATTGTTTGGAAGATACTTATGTATACTCTTATGCAAGATATACTTGTATACTCTCTTTCTCTCCCCCCTCTCTCTCTCACACACACACACACACAACACACGTGAGCGTTCACATAAATATTTCCTTACGTATACTTCTTCATCTTACTCATATCCTCCTTCGTTTTGCTCTTCTTCTTCTTCTTCTTCTTCTTCTTCTTCTTCTTCTTCTTCTTCTTCTTCTTCTTCTTCTTCTTCTTCTTCTTCTTCTTCTTCTCTACCTCCAGCCATAATTCGAGAGCAAAGCGTTACCAGACCTATGTTTATATTACACTTTTTTATAATTTTTAGCCTTAGCATTACCTCGTAAAATAGCGTCCTTTTCTGTCTGAACACTCTGTAAAATAATACACATTGTAGGTGTTCCGAAACGCGTCACATAGCTACCAGACGTCACAAGACGGAATTGGAATAAGGCGATATAATAATTAAATCGTTTGAATGAGAATTAATTAATATAATGCTCTCACAAGCGCTTAGGCTTTTCGGTTAAAATTTCCAAACTGCTAGGCTAAAACAGTTTTAGTAACAGGAGTAAGTTTTACAGTGTACCCAATGTACGCTCTCAGTTCGAAATATTCGGAAGGCAGTGTTGGAACACAGGCTAAAATTAGGCCTACAAATTTTAACAAGCAATATTAGACATATTTTCAGTAATGTAAATGCTACCTACGAACTTTTAATTTTCCTTAATTTTGTTACTGGAAAGTAGTGTAAAGAAAGGAAAATGTAATAGGTAACAAAAAAAAAGTAAATGCTTACCTCGTTATTGATTTGTGTACTATCAAGATACACAGGTAGAACAGTTTGACAGAATAATATAAAAAGCCAAAAATAAGTCTTTGTAAAATAAGTGGAATATAATAATAATAATAATAATATAATAACTTTCTTCTAAACATATGTTTTTGGCATAAAAATCCTATCCAGGAAACAAAAAGAATATATTAATTTTTATTTATATATTTGTAATCTTGGATACCGGGAACATGAACTGTAAAGTCTTGAGAACTGTCGAAGCCACACATCAAACACATTTCCTCGATCATGTCGATAACCAGTGGCGGACTATCCATAACGCGGATAGGGTATGCTAGGCCCCCAGCTGTCAGAGGTGGCACCATCCAACCCTAAATTCCAAAAACTTTTTGAAGATAATAAATGTGAAATAAAAAACAAAAAAATGTTCTCAAGCCAAAATCATAAAAGATGTGTGCCACTATACGACAAGTTGCCGCGTTATGTTTTATAAGCGAGATACTTGAATTGCTCGATTTAGAAGAAATTGTACAAGATTTCGTTAAGCCAAAAATCAAGAAAAAACGGGTCGATTAGTATTTTCTAAGCCTATGTACTACTATGCCCATTGTAATCACTGTTTAGCTAAATATTTGTTGTAAATTGAAAGTTTAGTAATGAATTGTTAACTTTCGAAATGTGCGCCATTTGTAAGTGTAAATAATGGATAAAAGGTTGAATTTTGAATCGGAGGGCACCAGTCTGATGGCAGCATAGGGCACCACGCGCTTCTAATCCGCTCCTGTCGATAACCATATCCCCTGTTTCGAAATCTAACTTCAAAATTTTATAATATTCTTCTACTGCCAGTAATCGAATCAGGAGCGTCGAGATTAGTTGCTGTAATCGATTATTCCGGTATTCCGCAGTTTCAAGACAATACGACAAGTTTTCATAACATTACGATCATCTGTCAAACAGAATGTATTTACACAATGTGTATTAGTGTCGAGTCACTTCCTGCGCTGGTGGTTATTTGTGATATATTATTTGTCGAAGCTTCTGGGCGTAAAGACTCAATCAATACTAATAACAACTACGTTTACAGCGTGGGAGTTGAATATGGTCAATTAATTTATGTCAATCAGTGTCGTCTCTGTGTTGACAGTGAGTATTTAAACACACACACGCTTCAATAAATAGCGTCCAGTTAATTATATTTACATATGCAGAGGGGCTGCGAACATGCTTTACATTTCGTTTCAGGATGGGTCGTTCTGTTCCACTGGGTTTCTACCATTATCGATTAGCCTAGACGTACTGATAGCTGTATTGTATTAGTTTGGGTCTCCTTCATCATCATCATCATCATCATTATCATCATCTTCTTCTTTTCCTCCCTCTTCCTCTTCAATTCCTTCTTTTCAATCTTTTCCTTCTCTTATTCTTCTTCTTAATCTTTTTATTCTTTTCCTTCTTTTAATATTCCTCCATCTCTTCTTCTTTTTCTTTTTTTATCATCTTTTCCTTCTCTTCCTCCGCCTTCTCCTTCTCCACCACTTCTTCTCCATCTTATCCGCCTCCTTGTCTTGTTTCTCTTGTTTTTATTCTTTTCCTTCTCTTCTTTTTTTCTATTTGTATGACCATCTGAGGAGCACATGCCAATTTCAATTCTTTATTTCTTGCTTTCTTTGTCTCCAAAATTCTTTCATCTTTTCACTATATTCTTCTTCCTGCCTTCGGTCCACTTTGAACCTGCGTTCCTTTCTTTCTATTCTTTTCCTGCGCAATTATTTTTATTCTTCCGTTCGTCAAAAACATCGGAAGAGGGTGTGAACAAACTCTTTCAGCGCTGCCATCATCAATACTGAAATGGACCCGTGCATGTTCTATTTTGTATTGTTCGTCCTATTAACTATTCACGGCATGTAGACAGTTTTTCAATTCATTGTCTACAATTCTGGGAAGCGGGATCCCATAGTGCTATCCTGTTTTGGATTTCGTCAATGAGTTTTCCTGTTTTAATAACTTCCATATTTACAAAACAAATTAAGAAAATCACAGCACGACGGCACGACGTGAATACCTCTGACTAATTGGCACAACTGGCCTCGCCTACGCTAGGCAGGAAGGTTGGTAGCACTGATGTCTGAAAATCGTACGACATAAAACTCGCGCGAGTGCATAAACGGGACCATTACGGCCTCATGTATCTAGACAACTCGTCCGATTTTTTATTTAACGCGTTTCCTAGGTCACGACGATATGTGTTCGAGTTCGGAACGATAAATTCATCGTACGACAGCGCATAAAACGGGCCGCTTGTTTCTGTTGTTCTACATGTCGTACGAGTTTTGTATATCGTAGGTTATCGTATGATGTAAAACGGACGTATAAAAGGGACCTAAGAATAAGTGTGATTGGGCGAAATAGATAAAGGTAGATTATTAATCTCTGCCTTGGTTTTCTGGCGCATGCGGATTTGTTTTTTTTTTTTAAGATTGAGAATACGTACGTTATTTACCAAGCGTTGAGCGATTGTGGTGATTAAGAAAACTCTTAACTTCATTATCGTCATAATCCCCAACAAGGATTAAACTAAAAATAATTCAGTAATTTTGAATATCTGTGGTATAATCTATCTTACATCCCAAACAATGACGTGGCGAAGAAGCTGCACAAGTTCAACAATATGTGTGTGGGACCATCAGGAGAACTCTACAGAAACACAGCTGAAGTTGTACAAGGTAACGGCCCCACGGCCCTCCCCATACTTCTCTATGGGTCTGGAAATTAGACTTTATCGTAGTTCCACGCCTGCCGTGTTCAAGCGGACGAAACGATTTTTCTCAGGCACGTGGCAGGGTAAACTCGTCAGTATCGCAAAAGGAATGTCCATGTACGGCAGGAGCCGAATATTATGAGCGTACTTGATAGAATTGCCTAACATCACCTTAAATGATTGGAGCATCTTAACCGAATGGATGACTGCCGCAACACCAAACGATTATGATGTTATAAGCCGAATGGACGGGGAGCGGTGTGGGGCGTCCGAAAAAGCGTTGGAGTCACCAGCTGTAGTCTGTCTACTTGGGATCGGAACAAACCATTCTTGAACACAGAATTAACACTGTTGCACACCACTATAGAAAAATTATTCCAATTATCGCTTTGGGTAATGAACGACAACAATAAGGTAAGTAAAGTCTTTAAATATCTTAAGCTAAAAGTCAAATTAAAAAAAGTCTTAAGTAAAATATGGTTTAATAAACAATGTCTGACTAATAACGTCATTCCGAAATATGCGCAATTTAAAATTAAAAATAATATTGGTTTAGATAAAAGAGTAAAAGAGCAAAGTGAAAAGTTATGGGTTACATTGGAAATAAGGCCACTGTACGGCTTAGTTAATAAATATAATAGAGAATTGAAGATTTCCGATCTGACGATGAGCTGTGAAGCTTGAAAGCGCTAATCGGAATAATTTTTCTATAGCGGTGTGCAACAGTGTTAATTCTGTTTGTGATTATAACCACTGACACAACTTAATTAATTGAATACCCATTTTTGGTTTAACCTTTATAAAAGAAGATGATGTTCACAGTAATATAACAGCACTGGGAGCCCTGTTATCTACCTTGGGAAATATAACTTAGCAAAGCACCAATGCGAGCGCAGACACGCCAGCGCGCGCGCGCACACACACACACACACACACACACACACACACACACACACACATTTCCTTTACTGTTTTATTTTTGCAAGCATTAATTTACAACTTATTGGCTGTGTACACGTCGTAAGAGCAACGTATTTAATTGCCTTTGATCTTCAAAGTAAACACGGAATTAATTAAACGATCTAATTGCTGTATTGTATTACAGTGTTTGTTTATATTGATCAGCTGTTTTGTACATGTCGTGTGGATTTGTTATTTCAACATGATTGTGTATCACGTACATTAGCTTAATTCAAAATTACTGATCTGCTCCAGAAGAGTACCGTCTACAACAGCTCCATGGAGGCCACCTTAGTCCATCTAGGGAGGATATGGGTGATATATCAACCCCCGAAATCCGAAAAATTAAAAAATGGATCAAAAAAATTTTAACTGGTTCCGTGTTTTTTGAAATGCAATTAATTGTCTTTCAAGTTTTGTCAATTTTAAAAAATTACTATTTAGGTCAATGACACGTTAAAATAATCTATAAAAATAGGCCTTATTCTCAATAATAAATATAACAGATGCAAAGAAATGGTGAAAAATGAAAAGAAATCGAGTTGAAAGAGAATAGGAGGATTCGATTTTCCGCTGGTTACAACCAACTTGAAACATATGATTCATGGGACGGCGTGCTTTACACTATGCTTGAGCCGTGTCGGTGTTTTATTTAATTCCGCAACGAAGTAACTGTTTGCTTTTACCCGCTGGTTGGCCGTAAACCGAAGCCTATGAAAAAGACAGCCCATGGAGCGTTCGACGATTTTTGAAGTCACATGACGTTAGGATAATAACGCGCTTTATTTGACCAATTTTATTTAAATATTTCTGATTTTTTTTAAGTAAACATGAAACAAACATATAATGAAGCATGTGTAATTCACATATTTTTTTAAATGTCATCATCATCATCATCATCTTCACTACAGGGATTAGGCCCTAATTGGCCTGTTCCGGAACCCCTCTCCTCATCGGTCTACCAACATCCCTCTTTCCATTCGGCTTGTATCTGAAAGCTGCCACTGACAATCTGGTATCTGGCATTCGGGCCACATGTCCACACCATCTCCTCTTATAGTCCTTAATCGTCTCATTTAAAGACTGTTTTTTTAAATATCAAGGAGATAAATAAAACACTTATTTATCAAAGTATATAGTAATATTTATTTTTTCGTCTTTTATGCTTCTTTTTTTCGTATTTTTCCTTTTGAAGAAGACTGACAATCATTATATTTTTCAACAAAATTATTTAACACTATTTTACATGCTGTAAAATTTATATCTACAACTTTGTTATACACATTATTTATATGCACAGCATTTATATACATGCTGTTAACCCTCACTTTGTTAATTTTAACGTTCTCTTTAAAGTATTTATATTCCACAAAAGGTATTGTTAGGCTTCCAAGACAAACTGCAAGACTATCTGATGTATGTTTCTAATTGATTTTAATGAAATAATTGAATTACAGATATTATTTACACATTAGTTTTAATTTATTGGTACGATTTTCATTATAATATGAGAAAAACAATACCCTAAGAAAACGGTAAAAAACGAGCAAAATCCCTCCCCCCCGAAATCCTAGGTTCGCCCCTGCCTTAGTCTTCAATTTGGACACCTGTAATATGAAATTGTTGCATATTCGACTCAGACATCTGCAAGCCGCTTTTCGAGTTCGACAGGTCATCAGCAAAAAACAATGTGTCACCTGCAGAGTTATCAGTCATAAAACGCTTTGAAAGTTCCACCCGACAATTGTGTATGACATGTAGTCAATGTATAAATTAAAAAGGCAAGGTGATAATGACACACTTTTATTTTATAATGATACTGTCACGCCGGTCTGACCTATCGTCGTATGGTACAGTGAAAGACAAAATACAAGACACCAGTGAAGTCACTAATCACCAGCTTTAATTATCACAATTAACAGTTTGTAATCAACAAATTATTCAACAAGATTATACTCGTACAATAATTTAAATTAAATCTGTCCACACGCAATAATAATGTCGACTAATAGAGTCCCGCACAATTATAACACAATAACACTTCGCCACAATACTTCAAACCTCACTTGAATAAATCGCCACTTTAACTGACTTCTGAGCGGCAGCTGTCGTTGTTTAAACAGATAACACAAGTGTTCCAGAATAATTCATAATACGCGTCTCAACACTACTCGAAACCACTACAGCGTAATTATTTCGGCCTTGAACACAGTGCGTGACCGGCGAAGTCTGGAACAGCCTCGACAGTTGACGCATTAAGTGTCACGTAATTGTCTTCCTTCTCAAAGTAGCAATACGTACGCACACAACATTACAGCTGGGCTCTGCTGGGAGAGCCGAGAAATGTGTAGAACTTTCTGTAATGGCGTTACAATATTATAATGGGCCTTATGGTTATTTTTACATATAAACAGTAACTATATGTTTTTACGTCCATCAAGTACCACATCCTACCATCATACTTACCTTCAACGTCATCATGATCATCATCGCATGGCGGCACAGGCAAGGTGCTCCCTGTTCCGCCTTCAAAGATCCTCCAGCCATCTCTTCCACGGTCCGCCCACATACCTCTGTCCTATAGGTTTGTATTTCCAGACTTGTTTAACCAGTCTTGAATCTGACATTCTTCCTAAGCGTTCTTTTCACAGTTGTTTGTAATCTATCAGTCTTTCATTCACGTTGAAAAAATGTAATCTTCTCGTATGGCCAGGCATCATTCTGTATATGGTCAAGTTTAGAACACCTTTTGACTCCTCTTAACACCATTTTTGAGGCCTGTCTTTTACTGCCTTGTTGTCCATAATTCACGCCCATAGGACAGTACAGGGGACAACCATAACTTTGTATCTCAACGTACGTTGTTTCCAAAGAAACGGTAGATTGTCCTACAGATTGTCCGGAACATAACATCAACCTTGTTGTCCAAAATTCACGCCCATAGGACAGTACAGGGGACAACCATAACTTTGTATCTCAACGTACGTTGTTTCCAAAGAAACGGTACTGTAGATTGTCCCACAGATTGTCCGGAACTTAACATCAACCTTGTTGTCCATACTTCACGCCCATAGGACAGTACAGGGGACAACCATAACTTTGTATCTCAACGTACGTTGTTTCCAAAGAAACGGTAGATTGTCCCACAGATTGTCCGGAACATAACATCAACCTTGTTGTCCACAATTCACGCCCATAGGACAGTACAGGGGACAACCATAACTTTGTATCTCAACGTACGTTGTTTCAAAAAGAAACGGTACTGTAGATTGTCCCACAGATTGTCCGGAACTTAACATCAACCTTGTTGTCCATACTTCACGCCCATAGGACAGTACAGAGGACAACCATAACTTTGTATCTCAACGTACGTTGTTTCCAAAGAAACGGTAGATTGTCCCACAGATTGTCCGGAACATAACATCAACCTTGTTGTCCACAATTCACGCCCATAGGACAGTACAGGGGACAACCATAACTTTGTATCTCAACGTACGTTGTTTCCAAAGAAACGGTACTGTAGATTGTCCCACAGATTGTCCGGAACTTAACATCAACCTTGTTGTCCATACTTCACGCCCATAGGACAGTACAGGGGACAACCATAACTTTGTATCTCAACGTACGTTGTTTCCAAAGAAACGGTAGATTGTCCCACAGATTGTCCGGAACATAACATCAACCTTGTTGTCCACAATTCACGCCCAAAGGACAGTACAGGGGACAACCATAACTTTGTATCTCAACGTACGTTGTTTCCAAAGAAACGGTACTGTAGATTGTCCCACAGATTGTCCGGAACTTAACATCAACCTTGTTGTCCATACTTCAAGCCCATAGGACAGTACAGGGGACAACCATAACTTTGTATCTCAACGTACGTTGTTTCCAAAGAAACGGTAGATTGTCCCACAGATTGTCCGGAACATAACATCAACCTTGTTGTCCACAATTCACGCCCATAGGACAGTACAGGGGACAACCATAACTTTGTATCTCAACGTATGTTGTTTCCAAAGAAACGGTACTGTAGATTGTCCCACAGATTGTCCGGAACTTAACATCAACCTTGTTGTCCATACTTCACGCCCATAGGACAGTACAGGGGACAACCATAACTTTGTATCTCAACGTACGTTGTTTCCAAAGAAACGGTAGATTGTCCCACAGATTGTCCGGAACATAACATCAACCTTGTTGTCCAAAATTCACGCCCATAGGACAGTACAGGGGACAACCATAACTATGTATCTCAACGTACGTTGTTTCCAAAGAAACGGTACTGTAGATTGTCCCACAGATTGTCCGGAACTTAACATCAACCTTGTTGTCCATACTTCACGCCCATAGGACAGTACAGGGGACAACCATAACTTTGTATCTCAACGTACGTTGTTTCCAAAGAAACGGTAGATTGTCCCACAGATTGTCCGGAACATAACATCAACCTTGTTGTCCACAATTCACGCCCATAGGGACAGTACAGGGGACAACCATAACTTTGTATCTCAACGTACGTTGTTTCCAAAGAAACGGTACTGTAGATTGTCCCACAGATTGTCCGGAACTTAACATCAACCTTGTTGTCCATACTTCACGCCCATAGGACAGTACAGAGGACAACCATAACTTTGTATCTCAACGTACGTTGTTTCCAAAGAAACGGTAGATTGTCCCACAGATTGTCCGGAACATAACATCAACCTTGTTGTCCACAATTCACGCCCAAAGGACAGTACAGGGGACAACCATAACTTTGTATCTCAACGTACGTTGTTTCCAAAGAAACGGTACTGTAGATTGTCCCACAGATTGTCCGGAACTTAACATCAACCTTGTTGTCCATACTTCAAGCCCATAGGACAGTACAGGGGACAACCATAACTTTGTATCTCAACGTACGTTGTTTCCAAAGAAACGGTAGATTGTCCCACAGATTGTCCGGAACATAACATCAACCTTGTTGTCCACAATTCACGCCCATAGGACAGTACAGAGGACAACCATAACTTTGTATCTCAACGTACGTTGTTTCCAAAGAAACGGTACTGTAGATTGTCCCACAGATTGTCCGGAACTTAACATCAACCTTGTTGTCCATACTTCACGCCCATAGGACAGTACAGGGGACAACCATAACTTTGTATCTCAACGTACGTTGTTTCCAAAGAAACGGTAAATTGTCCCACAGATTGTCCGGAACATAACATCAACCTTGTTGTCCACAATTCACGCCCATAGGACAGTACAGGGGACAACCATAACGTTGTATCTCAACGTACGTTGTTTCCAAATAAACGGTACTGTAGATTGTCCCACAGATTGTCCGGAACTTAACATCAACCTTGTTGTCCATACTTCACGCCCATGGGACAGTACAGGGGACAACCATAACTTTGTATCTCAACGTACGTTGTTTCCAAAGAAACGGTAGATTGTCCGGAACATAACATCAACCTTGTTGTCCACAATTCACGCCCATAGGACAGTACTGGGACAACCATAACTTTGTATCTCAACGTACGTTGTTTCCAAAGAAACGGTACTGTAGATTGTCCCACAGATTGTCCGGAACTTAACATCAACCTTGTCGTCCATACTTCACGCCCATAGGACAGTACAGGGGACAACCATAACTTTGTATCTCAACGTACGTTGTTTCCAAAGAAAGGGTAGATTGTCCCACAGATTGTCCGGAACATAACATCAACCTTGTTGTCCACAATTCACGCCCATAGGACAGTACAGGGGACAACCATAACTTTGTATCTCAACGTACGTTGTTTCCAAAGAAACGGTACTGTAGATTGTCCCACAGATTGTCCGGAACTTAACATCAACCTTGTTGTCCATACTTCACGCCCATAGGACAGTACAGGGGACAACCATAACTTTGTATCTCAACGTACGTTGTTTCCAAAGAAACGGTAGATTGTCCCACAGATTGTCCGGAACATAACATCAACCTTGTTGTCCACAATTCACGCCCATAGGACAGTACAGGGGACAACCATAACTTTGTATCTCAACGTACGTTGTTTCCAAAGAAACGGTACTGTAGATTGTCCCACAGATTGTCCGGAACTTAACATCAACCTTGTTGTCCATACATCACGCCCATAGGACAGTACAGGGGACAACCATAACTTTGTATCGCAACGTACGTTGTTTCCAAAGAAACGGTAGATTGTCCCACAGATTGTCCGGAACATAACATCAACCTTGTTGTCCACAATTCACGCCCATAGGACAGTACAGGGGACAACCATAACTTTGTATCTCAACGTACGTTGTTTCCAAAGAAACGGTAGATTGTCCGGAACATAACATCAACCTTGTTGTCCACAATTCACGCCCATAGGACAGTACAGGGGACAACCATAACTTTGTATCTCAACGTACGTTGTTTCCAAAGAAACGGTACTGTAGATTGTACCACAGATTGTCCGGAACTTAACATCAACCTTGTCGTCCATACTTCACGCCCATAGGACAGTACAGGGGACAACCATAACTTTGTATCTCAACGTACGTTGTTTCCAAAGAAAGGGTAGATTGTCCCACAGATTGTCCGGAACATAACATCAACCTTGTTGTCCACAATTCACGCCCATAGGACAGTACAGGGGACAACCATAACTTTGTATCTCAACGTACGTTGTTTCCAAAGAAACGGTACTGTAGATTGTCCCACAGATTGTCCGGAACTTAACATCAACCTTGTTGTCCATACTTCACGCCCATAGGACAGTACAGGGGACAACCATAACTTTGTATCTCAACGTACGTTGTTTCCAAAGAAACGGTAGATTGTCCCACAGATTGTCCGGAACTTAACATCAACCTTGTTGTCCATACTTCACGCCCATAGGACAGTACAGGGGACAACCATAACTTTGTATCTCAACGTACGTTGTTTCCAAAGAAACGGTAGATTGTCCCACAGATTGTCCGGAACATAACATCAACCTTGTTGTCCACATTTCACGCCCATAGGACAGTACAGGGGACAACCATAACTTTGTATCTCAACGTACGTTGTTTCCAAAGAAACGGTACTGTAGATTGTCCCACAGATTGTCCGGAACTTAACATCAACCTTGTTGTCCATACTTCACGCCCATAGGACAGTACAGGGGACAACCATAACTTTGTATCTCAACGTACGTTGTTTCCAAAGAAACGGTAGATTGTCCCACAGATTGTCCGGAACATAACATCAACCTTGTTGTCCACAATTCACGCCCATAGGACAGTACAGGGGACAACCATAACTTTGTATCTCAACGTACGTTGTTTCCAAAGAAACGGTACTGTAGATTGTCCCACAGATTGTCCGGAACTTAACATCAACCTTGTTGTCCATACTTCACGCCCATAGGACAGTACAGGGGACAACCATAACTTTGTATCTCAACGTACGTTGTTTCCAAAGAAACGGTAGATTGTCCCACAGATTGTCCGGAACATAACATCAACCTTGTTGTCCACAATTCACGCCCATAGGACAGTACAGGGACAACCATAACTTTGTATCTCAACGTACGTTGTTTCCAAAGAAACGGTACTGTAGATTGTCCCACAGATTGTCCGGAACTTAACATCAACCTTGTTGTCCATACTTCACGCCCATAGGACAGTACAGGGGACAACCATAACTTTGTATCTCAACGTACGTTGTTTCCAAAGAAACGGTAGATTGTCCCACAGATTGTCCGGAACATAACATCAACCTTGTTGTCCACAATTCACGCCCATAGGACAGTACAGGGACAACCATAACTTTGTATCTCAACGTACGTTGTTTCCAAAGAAACGGTACTGTAGATTGTCCCACAGATTGTCCGGAACTTAACATCAACCTTGTTGTCCATACTTCACGCCCATAGGACAGTACAGGGGACAACCATAACTTTGTATCTCAACGTACGTTGTTTCCAAAGATTGTCCCACAGATTGTCCGGAACTTACCTAACTTAACATCAACAATATCATAATTCTTATCATAGCCAATGTCATTTCCCAAATAGTTAAAATGACTTCCCTGTTCTACAATTTGGTCGTTTTTCATTAAAAATAATAAAATTATGATTTAAAAAATTAAAACTGTAATTAGTAATTATTAAAATAATAACAATTGTCGTATTCAAGTGTTTTAACGTACGTGTTCCACACGACATATTCTGCATCATCAGATACGTTAACTTAACCAATTTCGTTTTATTAAATAGAAATCGATCAGTCGATTATATTCAGTGTTTACGGTTATTAATAATAAATATTATTTCTTATCTTTTACAAGAGTATATTTTTTTATTAATTTGTTTTTTACACCATTTCTACAATCTTCTTTACTGTCATCTCCAGAAATACAAATATATTTGTATAACTGTATAAATATATATAGCTTGAGTGAAAATTGCACCGCAGTCTCTCGGGAACTAATTGTATAGTTAAGAATAAGAAAAAAAGTTCACATAAACATAGGTCTGAAAATGGTTCGTTAGTGTGGTAAAATGACGCCACACTGAAATTCTTAGTATAAAGTGAAGAGTACATTTGGTAGTTTCATATGGGTTTTGATCTGAAAATTTGATTAAAAGAGGTCCCAGAGCTCTACCTTAATTAGTTTCTACGAAAAACTGTGTAAAACACAAAACATTGGAGTCGAAAAACACACTTTTTTATATTTTGGATAAATAACGTCGTGGATTTGCCAATAAACAAATAAAAATTTCTAACTAACTTTCTATAGAATTTAATTATGAGAAAAATGTATGTGTATAAAATCTATACAAAGTAAATACAAATTTGAAAAATTTGACTTTAATTAAAAACAAACCAGTCTAAAATGCGCCAGAAAAGTGTTGTGTTTTACAGTTTGTTTAAAGAAAGTAATTAAGATAGAGCTCTGGGATCTGTTTTATTGAATTTTCAGATCAAAACCCATAAGAAATCGTCAAATTTACCTTCACTTTATACCCAAGAATTTCAGTATGGCGTTATTTTACTGTGGGAGCAGAAGTGGTTCGCGAGCCATAACTCGCTAACGAATCGTTTTACGAACTATGTTTATATGGACTTTTTTTCTTATTTTTAGTTATAGAATCAGCTTCCGAGAGATTTCCGTGCAATTTTGAATCACCCTGTATAATTGTATGTTTATATTTCTGAAGATGGAAAAATAATGCAATTTATGCGACGTACGTTGGGGCACGGACTACAAGCGGGAACAAGTGAGACACACGATGTGATTGTTTTGCAATGGGATATAGCTCGATCACATAAAAAAAAATTAATACTAAATTGACAAGCAGTTATTTTATAGAAACGACATAAGCCTGTCCACACTGTAGACTATTCATAGTGCTCAATGATTACCAACTTGTATTTAAATTGTACCCGTTAGGCTGTAATGTTATGGTCGGACAGTGTTGTTGCCGTTTAGACTGGACGAATTGTTCCAACCAACCATTGTTTACACTCACTTCAAGGTAAACCGCTCTGCAGTATACACATACGGTATACATAGACCGAATATTGTTTCTAATTCGTCGCAAAAAGTCGCATAGTTTTATCCTTTTATTTTTGATATAAGTACGCTACTTTCCTGGAACATATGCGCGTTTATCTTGAATAAACCTACTCAAAAATAGCAGACCATAACGATTCTGATAATTTTTGTAAATTTGGCGATTCGTGCTAAAAAAAAAAAAAAAAAAAAAAAAAAAAAAAAAAAACTGCGGAAGGTACGTGCCATAAGTCAATGGTAGTACTATGGAAGTAATTGCAATTTGTGTTTGACATAGTCCTGTTCGTGAAGAATAAAAGTTTAGAATGGTTGGGTCTAGGGTTGCCAGATCAAAAATCAGATAAAACCGAACACATACTTATATAATTCTATAGTTACTTAGGGATGCGGCAGTCGTCCGTCCGGTTAAGACGTTCCAACCATTGGGCAGTTTTATCAAATATACTCATAATATTCAGTTCCTGCCACACATAGATATTTCTTTTGCGATCGTGAAGAGTATATTTTACCACATGCCTGAGAAATCTCATTTCGCCCGCTTGAATGACTAAAGAAAAAATACTAAATAAAATACATGTATGGATCAACTAATTAAAGAAGAAGATGTACGGATCACAACAAAGAATAAACAGCCTGAGAAAATCTACTATAGAACAGTGGCGGCTGCTGGTGGTTGCAGTAGTCGGTTGTTTGGGGGGGGGGGAGCTAAAAGAACACATTAAACAGGAGGCAGACCTATGTGCTCATACACTGCTGTCGTATGGAGAAAATATAAAGTTACTATTTTCCAATTATTTGAGAAGTTAATTTATGGAGAATTCCAAGTAAGTTGTGTCGAGGCAGTTCATCTAACAAACATGATGCAAGCGACTGAGGATCATGTTTAGGAGAAACAATGAAACCCCAGAATCTTTCAACTTTTTTAACTGTTTATCTTTCAACGATACACTATGACCATTTGAAAAAATTAGCAACACTGACTTGGTTGCTGTGTCAAGCTCAGAACTGAAACCAAATAAGCCTCGAAATTCACAGGATCTGATGAAGATTCAGTCTCATTATGACCCAGCAAAGCTAATTCTAAAGCTCCACAGAAGCGAATACAGTTTATTATTATATTTAAGACGTATCGATTATTGCGTACTCTTTCGTTGTGTAAAACAATATTTCGTCTGTATTCACTGTCCAGCTGCTGTGCTATACGTACCAAAAAGAGAAAACTGAAAAGCATTCTTTATATGTACACTTAACGCCTGATGATTTCTTATTTTTTCAGCTAGATGATTAATATCTTTCATTTCGAATTTCGTCCAGGGGTTCCCTCCAAACAATAAACGTGGAAAACAAAATAAAGAATTTCTTCCGTCACGACCACATAACCAGTTAGTATTTTCATAATATTCTACTTTAAATGATCGATTAAATTGTCGACCGCCTGATTTTACAATTTGATTTATTGTTAAGGGAGACAATTGGCGTCCTAGCCATTGGAACTTAACGCTATTCATTTTAAACTTAAAAAAACGTTGTTTAAAAGCACGCAGAATCAGTAACTCCAAAAAACACAGACACAAAAACACACAGCAGCATTAAACAAAGAAAAAATAATACTTAACACACAGTTTAATTAATAAAAAGTCAATTGACACTTTATCACAATCGCAATTATACCAAATTATTACTACAATGCTATAAATTCAAACAATGGGTAACGTTTATCTTGAACCAATGTAAACCTTACAAATCAAGAAGGCTGTGCTGACTTCATAACACAACTAAGGATGAGCTACAACGCAACTAGTGGAGCGTTGCAGAAGCTTGTGCAACCGCCTAGCCAACATTGGGAACTTACGCCAACTGTGAAGAGTAACCCGGGACTTCTAGGTTAGTAGCATATACCTAAAGATATTTACAATAAAAAGTGCATATCTAAAAATGGGAAAATAAGGCATTACAGTACAGTAGTGAAGCCAGAATGCCTATAAGCAGGTGAATGTCAATAAGCATTGAATTATAATTTAGAAAAACTAGAAATATTGGAAAGACGAATTGATAGGAAAATATTAGGCCTGCGAAAAACTACAGAAGGTTGGAAATTAAGAAGTAATGATGAAATATATCAAAGTATAGGAAATATAACAGAAACAATGAGAAAAAGAAGACTATTATTTTTTGGACATTTATATAGAACGGACGACAGTAGGTTAACAAAGCGGATCTTTAAATATCTGTGGGGGAAGAAGTCAACATCAAGTTGGATTAAAGAACTCCAAAAGGATTTAGAAAAAAAAATATACACGCAGAGGAAGGAATTGAAAGAGACGTTTTTCGGGCAAAAGTGTTAGAAATCGAAGGAGTCCAGGGTAGGAGAGAGAGAAACGCAGGTTCAAAGCGGACTGAAGACAGGGAGAAGAGACACGGTGAAAAGATGAAAGAACATTGGAGAAAAAGGAAAGAACAAAGAATAAAGAATTGAAATTGGCATGTGGTCCTTAGATAGCCGATACAAGAAAAAAAGAGCCTGAGATCACGAAGGGATGCCAACGCGGTGGATCATATCTATTTTTTTTTTTTTAAGCAATATGTGAGGCGGCGATAATACTTTGGAACAGTGTGTACCAAAAAAAGGGAGTGTACGCAGAGTAACAAGGAAAACATACAGCTTGGGGCTCGACGCCAGGAAGTCATGGTATCATACGATGAATCTAATGTCTAAGAGTAAACTACGTATGCTTGCCTAAGGCGGCACTTTTGTAAACGTGAAGCGTTATCGTACCGCCCCTGAGCGGAATGTCTTATCATTTCTTATCATTACACACATGCGCACACACACGTGTATTAATAATACTGATTATTTCTTATTTTTTACAAGAATTTATTTATTTATTTGTTTGTTTTTTTTTGTTACACTTTTTCGATAGTCTTCTTTACTGTCATCTTCAGAAATTTAAATATAATTGTATAAACATGTATAACTGAATAATATCATATAATATTATCAAATTATAATTACTTCTCCAAGTCGCTGATTTTTTTTAATGTCCTGACGTACGATTCATTGGTATAATCAGTATCTTCAGAGGTTTATAATGAATTAAGAAATAATCGAAATGATTCAATGTCAGTACAAAAACTAACGAAACTAACATTAAAATAACAAACAAAAAAATTCGTAAAATAACAAGAACCTATTCGAGCCTAATCAGAACGTTGATAATATTATAATAAGTGTACCCAAGAGGAAATCAAGAGGAATTGACGACTCGCTATAAACGCAGTACTAATTTTTAACAACTGCCCCTTCCCCTGAGTTTACCTACTGTCTGGCCACGATTCGATGATCGAGCATTGTGTAAGGTGGGGGAAGCAAGGGCCGGGTACTACGGTAGGCTAAGTGGGGGTAAACCAAACGGCTAGTACACATATTTCACCCTACCTCGCTTACAAGCGGCCGCGTGGTGGGGGAGAGCAGCTTCGATCATCCAGTCGCGGCCGGACAGTACTAAGCTGTCCTTCCTTCCCTCCTTGCACGCCGACCGCGCTGTTACGCCTATCACTGGCACGGAGGCTCTCTGCTCTCTGCCTCACGGCGCCTACCAGCTGGGCTTGAGACAGGTGATATCTGTCGCCTGAATCGGCTCAAGCGGCAGTGTCCAACGATAAACAAAATAAAAATAAAAACAACGTCTTCCTTCTCCCCCGCCTTCTCAGTTAACTCGTTGGCGGTTGTCCCTTTCAGTTGTAGGAACCCGTTTACTGTACCAGCCCTAAGTATATCACCAGGCAGCCATTGGGCTCGAGCCAGATACTGCAATCATGCACCGGGCGCTACTACAGTGCTACATGCTAGAGAGGAATTGAACGCAAGGAGTGCAGGGAGAAGCAAGTGAGTGGGAGAACTGGATAGAGACATGGTGACGGTAGTGGTCGGAGATAAGGTTATCTGTGTCGTCATCAATGTTACAGTTGTCTCCGTGGACTGTGACGTTGTCTACTTCCTTATTCTATTTAAACTTGCGTTTCCTATTACAGCTCATTAGGTATTCTTAAAGAGTGTGCGCGCGCGTGTGTGTGTGATTGTCATCAGCCTGGTTAGTACAAGAGTAATGCAAAGCAAACATTAAAGAGCAAAACAAAACTAGTTAGATACGAGTGCGTGTGAATGTGGGTTGTTTCCATGGTTTCGATTCCTAATTAACACTAATTGGAAGCACAGTTACAATTGCCGTATGTATCGTATCACGCATGCGTAGTATTTCCAGACTCGCGCAACAATTGCCTGCAGACTGCTGCAACTCGTTGACGGTAGTTGTTGGCTAATGACGGTTTGTTTTCAAACACGATCCTCCGCGCAGTTATAATTTCTGATTAATGTCACCTGTGTTTGACACACCAACAACTGGAAAACATTGAACTTTGTTATAACAGCTCTCTGTGATCATTAAAATCACGTCAAGGTATACTGCCGTTGGCTGAATGCGGACGTCCTTCTTAAATAACCAAAATATATTGATTTGTCAAGGTCGTGAAAAAGTTCAAAAAAATCAATTTTTAGTTTTTAGCTTCAAAAAAAAATTTCTTTTCTTTCTGTTTAAAATGATATATACAGGGTGTCCCGGGAGGAGAGGGAAATAATTTGAGAAATGGTTCTATAGTGTAAAAGAAGAAAAAAAGTTCATATAAACATATGTCCGGAAACGCTTTGTAAGCGAGTTATAGCTAGCGAAAGATTTCGCCCGGGTTTCGGGAAATGAAGACTTTCTGAAATTCTGGGAAGGTAAATTAAGGGGCGAATTCTGTTGTTTTTTTATGGTTTTTGACCTGAAAAATCGAATAAAATAGGTCGCAGAACTGTTTCTCCCATAACTTTTATGATATCTGACGTAAAACAGAAAAATCCTTGCCTAAAAACGTATTGTATTGTTTTTAACCAAAATTGGAATTTTTTGTTTTTTTATTGACTTTATTTACACCATTTTTCTCAGAATTAAATTCTTTACAAGTTTTGTTTTTAACTTTTATGCATTTATTAATCATTTAACAAAGTTATTGTACTTCTAACCTAAAAAAACGTTTTTTCTTCTTTTACACTATAGAACCATTCCTCAAATTATTTCCCTCTCCTCCCGGGACACCCTGTATATTGTTATACCAAACATTTTTTTTCATATCATCTTACACGTTTATTTCGTGTGAAGTCACCCAGCGCGATGTCATTGACGTCTTTCAAACAAACGTTTCAATATTTTATAATAATATTATTAGCTAAAAAATGAGGATTCTGGAAGCAAATAAGAGTTGTTCTGGAAAGACGTAAGGAGAACAGAGTAAAGAAGGCAGCTAAAAAGGAAGGGAAATGAGAGTAATGAATAAGAAGTGTATAGTGCAGCTGCATTTGAATAAAACATTATAAAACTTTAAACGCGATTTTCCGTGACTCCATATTTTTCATGTTTATGTACACATAACTTTGTACTGGAACGTGCTAGGGACTTGAATTTTTTTTTATTATGTTTGCTTCATAACACTTATTATAATAGACCAACAATTTTGAATGATACCTTACATAAATATTTAATATGTTTTCAAAAAGAAGTATTAATTTAAATTATTCCTCAGGCTTTCACGGCCGGTGTCAGATGAATTGTTCATGATATCCGGGCTGTTTGGCCGTGGTCCATGGTTTATAACAAAACCAAACATTTCGGCAGCTCCACTGGTATATCAGTGGTATAAAAATCCTGTAGGCCTGTACGTAAACACCCGGCGTGTAGGATTTTTATACCACTGATGATGGCAGCCAGTGGAGCTGCCGAAACGTTTGGTTTTGTTATAAACCATGGACCACGGCCAAACAGCCCGGATATCACGAAGTATTAATTTGTTTTTTTTAAGTACTATATTTGAAAAATCACCCTAAGTATTCTTTTATCATTATATGTATTTAATTAGGTCTACGGTATGCTCCATGCATTTATCTTTCAGCAGAAAAAAGTTTCATAAAAATATCTTGAACGGCCTTTGAAATATGTGTACCTAACTGATAAGCGACACTTCCATTTATTTAACATGGGAGCTGGTCCCCTTAAAACGTTCGTTATCCCTTGGAAATGTGAGTTGATAATGTGGGTTACGTATATGGGTAACCAATAACCATATATTTTTACATCCATTAGGTACCTCATCCTACCATCGTACTTTCCTTCTAAGTGATCATCATCTTCATACGACGGCATAGGCAAGGTGCTGCCTATCCCCTTCAAAGATCCTCCAGCCATCTCTTCCTGGGTTTACCCCCACACTTGTGTCTTATAGGTTTATATTTCCAGACTTGTTTAAACGGTCTTGAATCTTGAAGCGTTCTTTCCCCCGTTTTTTTATCATCTTTTAGTCCTTTTCATTCACGTTAAAAACTTGTAATTCTTCTCTTATGTCCTCATTCTTTATACGAGTTTAGAACACCTTTTAACTACTCTTAAGAACGCCATTTTCGAGGCGTGAATTTCAACTTGCGGCCTGCAACCTTGTCTTTGAAAACAAATTTAATAATTACTTTATTTGTTTTGCGCTCGAGGTCCCGGGTTCAATTCCCGGCGGAGGCTCCGTGCGGCGTGTACTCAGCGTCGTGAGGTAAAACTGAGTAGCCCCAGCTGAGATAACAGCGCCGCCTCCTGGCTGTGAATACCGCAACTAGCGGCTGGCGTCGCGTTGTACTAGCCATACAACCGTCACACTAAACACAAAAGCTGCGCGGTATGCCTTGGTCCTTTACGGACTGTTGAGCAGAAGTTATTACTTTATTTACTTTAATTATTACATGCATAGTAAATTAATATGTTAACTGAAAATGAACTTGCAGAGAAAATCTATAAAAAATGTTTCACTGCTTAACTAATAAACGTACAATACCTTTCACTTCATTTACTCTAGTCCTCTGCATCCTACAAGATACAGTCTGTTTCCTTCCGTCTCTCAGCTAGACAAAACAGACGATCTTGTCGCCTCACAGATTCTTCTTTGCTTCACCTACTGAGATTAGCAACAGTTCTGCCGGATGTGGACATTTCTGCTTTAGTGGCTGCGGCAGATCTACCTCAGTTTTCACAATGAAGATTTTTTGTAAACATACAATATTCTCACATAGGCTTCCGCGGTTCGTGTCTATTATGTTTTCAAAGTCTTCTTCCGGTATGAACAGCGTCAAAAATATCTTGTACGGCAAAGTTTCACTCATATTGCAGTGAGTATCCTCAGGTGTATGTGACGATGATGCTGGCAAGCGAACTCAGTTACATAGTGTAGGTGGTCCGGTAAGTGGACCCTGCCCTGTAGGCGTTACACCGTATGCATTATTTGTGCGCTCAGTCAACTCACGTACAGTCAAACCAGAAAGTAAAGGGTACCAAGTTATGCTGAGCGTTACTGTTTCTCTGTTGATTTTATCCTTGTGTCTATTGATTTCTATTGCTTCTGAAACCATTCTGTTATATTCCCTATTACACCTGCGTATTACCTACTACCTTATAACAGATGCGTCTTTGAAGTTTATCATGTGATTAGTTATGCTTGAATGCTCTGCGATTGCCCACTTTTCAGCTGCTAAGGTCTTCGTCGTATGTCTGACATGTTCTTGGACTCTTGTAGAAATCACGTGGCCCATCTGACCAATCCGCAACTGCTCTGAAGAACCCTGGCGTCCAGAACGACGTGCCTCCACTCCTCTATATCCTGTGCGACTCTTCGCCACCTTCTGACCCCCCCCCCAGTCTTCTGAAGTCTTCATCTACATCGTCCACCCATCTTCTTCTTGGCCTCCCTCTTGTTCTTCTTCCTCCTGGTCTTCCGATGAACACTTTTTTCATTGCCCTTACCTCTGTCTTTCTTTGTACGTGACCTGCCCACTTAATTCTACCTATTGTTATTACTATGACGATGTCCAGTTCCTTGTGTAGTTCGTACAATTCGGCATTTGTCCTCATACGCTACATTCCGGCATGTAGTACACCTCTATATATCCTCCTCAGAATCTTTCTTTCCCATCTTCTGATCATATGGCCTTAAAGTTATGGTCTGAAGTTATAACTTGGCCTGACGTTATGGTCCAGGATACCTTTAGTGTTAAATTGGATTCTCTCTTTGATTGGTTTTAAAAATTGTGCCAGCTTCTTATGTCATTGAAAGACTGTTTTAATGGTTTACGTCAATACATGTGGTCACGATACAGGAAAAGGTGAATATATTTATTTATTATTTTTAATTTTGTCTGTAGTACCTTACGTACAGTAAGAATGCTCTGTGGTTATTGTCTTCTGGTGTAGATGTCTCTGAAGGTTTTTCGGTCTTCTTAACTGGTGTATGTATTCCTGTTATCTCTTAGGATTTCAAGGCCGGCGTCAATACAGTTTGAACGTTGTGGTCTTGGGGTGTTGCAACCGAACGTCTCGACCTCACCAACGGAGGCCGTCTACAGTGGCAAAAAGTGACGTGGCAGATGTTCAGTACGCCTGAACATCTCAGTACTGACGCAAACTGAGGTTGGTTTGCGACCGTTCAAACAAAACAAGTTTTACTTCGAATGTGGGGATTCTGTCGACTACTCTTCTTCTTCTGATACTTCCTATCCGTTTCGGATGTTGGATATCGTACAGACTATTTTAACTTTCTGCACTCAACAAGTCAGTTGTATTCATTCCAAACCAGGTTCATGAATTTCTTAGCCATGAGATTTTCGGTCGCCCTTATAACTCCTCTCTTTCCAAGTACTTTTCCCTGTAGTGTGGACTGAAATAAGTAAAGTCTCTGTTCATTTCTCATGAGATGTCCCAGATACTGAAGCTTTCTTAACTTCACTGTGTTAATAATTTTCCTATCTTTCTTCATCTTTCTGAGAACTTCAACATTAGTTACATGTGCTGGCCATGAAATTCTCAGTATTTTACGGTAAAGCCACATTTCTCATGAGATGTCCCAGATACTGAAGCTTTCTTAACTTCACTGTGTTAATAATTTCCCTTTCTTTCTTCATCTTTGTAAGAAATTCAACATTAGTTACATGTGCTGGCCATGAAATGCTCAGTATTCTACGGTAAAGCCACATTTCGAATGTATCGTCTACTACCACACATGTTTTTAATCTTGATAACTAGTTGGTGAATCTGTCTTCTAACTGAACGCTGATCACTCCCAGTTGTCTCTGTTACTGTTATACACAGCCTATGGCCTATGTAATACAAACACGCTTGTTATGAATATGCATTCCTACGGGCGTTTGGCAAAATATCCTTGTACGTCGCCGCAAAACGTGACAGCGCCGACGAATTAATTGCATTTTATTTTCGTCATCGGTCGCGGTCGTTAATTAATTCAACACATCAACAATAGCAGCGATTGTATTCTGTGTTGTCTCTGCCTTCATGATTTCGTCACTATCAATTAAAAACACGCCTACAGAATGAACTTTTGTTTTCTGTTATTTTTGCTGGTTTATGCATATCGATTTAACGAAAGCAGACAAAATGCGCCCATGTAAACTTATTTTACGACACATTCTGTTTTATGATAGTCGAACGCGATAGTGTCTGGAACTAACGCTGAGAAGAGATAGTTTGGTCATGGAATCGGCACCTTGCTGCTTCCAAACCAATAGGATTTGTGTGAGGTTTTCTGTCCCACACAGCTTACGAGGTCTGTCTCTCCCTCCCCATTTTAAAGGGTATAAGTAAGGGTGTGGAAAGAAATCACGGGATAGGTAACGGTAAAGGAGGGGGTGAGGACATCCGGCCCATGATCTACACTTGATATGGGAGGTGCGGTAAACCAAGAGTTCGCGTAGGCAGGGTTGGTAACCCTGAAGTAGGTTCTACCTTCTGCGATTGATAAAATTCACTTTTTTGTCAATAAATATGCATACAATATAAATTTTACTTTTCCTTAGTGCCCGCGATTCATAAAAGGTTTCATTTAGAGCACATCTAGTATGGCTCAGAAATCTGGGTCCTTAGAAAATCGGAAAACAACTGCCTTGAAAGCTTATGAGATGTGATGCTGGAGGAGGGCCTTAGAAGACCGTGGACAGAAAGACTGACTGATGATGAAGTACTGAAAGGATGAGTGAAAAAAGACACTGTTTAATACCACTGCGTGAAGAAGTAGAACGGTTGGCCACCTGCTTCGCTACCGCTCTGATCGAGGGAATGATTGAGGGGCATATTGAGAGCGAAAAGCGCAGACACGAGTATATAGATGAAAACTTCAAAAGTGGAAGAAAATATGCATAGATTAAAGGACCGTTTCGGAAAGGAAGACATTGAAAGTCCACCAACATCTGGGGTGAGGAGGAGGAAAAGGGGGAGAAGGAGAAGGAGAAGAAGGAGGAGAAGAAGAAGGAGGAGGAGGAGAACAAGAACAAGAATAAGAACAAGAACAAAAACAGGAACGAGAACGAGAAGGAGGAGGAGAACAAGAAAAAGACCAAGAAGAAGAAGGAGAAGAGGAGGAGGAGGACCTTGGGAGTGCCGCGCTTTTTCTACTTTTCAGAGGAAAGGTCATCGGTCATCTTAAGAAAATAATGAATTATAAAGAAACTATGGAATTAAAGTAAATTAAATAGCCCATATATTTGAAATCTAAATTTTTAAGCTGATTAAATATTTTTTTATTCAAAATACAGTCGATGCGGAGAAATTGATTAACAAGCTCAACCAGATTATCACGTCTATACATTCACTCGAAGATTATATTTAACGTAACTTAAAAACCGCATCAACACAGGCAGCCTTATTGACACTTTTACTAGTCATTATGTTCTGCGTTAACATTTAGTCTGTTCACCAACCATTTAGTTTCCTTTCTTCTCTCTGTTTATTATGTCAAGGTAATTTTTTATACATTATTGGTCATCAGTTTAAGATTGAAGTTTTCTTTCAGTGTAAAATGTTCAATGCAACCCTTTTCTTCGTTGCAGATTACGTCGTCGCCTGTTCTCTTTGTGTCTTTTGAAAATCCCCGGCCTTCTAAATCTGAAGTGTTACGTGAGTCTCGAAATCGTGGCGTCAATTTTTTATCCGATCGAGTTAATTCATTGTCTGTTAGTAGTGACTACTGTGTGGCCGTGATAATAATATTGCAAGTATCGTTAAGAACAGGGTGTCACTTTTTCATTTTCTTGAGATTTAAATTCTAGGTCGTAAAAACTATTACTGAAAGACCTTGAAAGTTATTATTGAAAGACCTTTAAAATTTTACAGAACCTTATAAGCACAATCTTAATTTTCGATAGTACGTGAACATTATCAGAAGGGTCAATGGTAGGACAATAACTATCGTACAATTTATCACACAACGTTTGTTTAGTGGTCGAGACGGTGTGTGCTAAATTTTACGATGGTCATTGCCCGACCTAACCCTCCTTATAATACTTACAAGCACAAGTATTAACAAGCTCTACTGAAAATATCCTACAGAATAGAAATTTTTTCTATACATTTTTTAATTTAAGAATTTTTAATGCGGGTAATTCTTGTACACTTTGTAAATATAATGTTACAGAAAACAGCTCAAGAGGAAAGCATAACTATTTGCATTCATTTTCCGAAAAATGAATTTCTGGTATTCACAGGACATTTTTAAAAATCTAATTTTTTTATAATAAAACGAAAGAGCCCTATGTGTTAAGTTGTCTTCCGGTAATATATGAAGTATCTACCGGGCTGTTTGGCCGTGGTCCAGGTTTTACAATAAAACCAAACGTTTCAGCAGTACCACTGGCTGCCATCTTCAGTAGAATTCGAGTCTACCTAACGCGGGGTGTCATACGTCAGGCCCACAGTACTGTGGTGAAGACTAATGATGTCCCGCGATGCTACCTGTACTTATTAACTCACCAAGTCCCAAGTACAAGTCTTGGTAACTTGGTAAGGAGGGGTATACAACGAAGCCGGTCAATAGTCCAGGTCTCCCCGATAGCCTGAGCAGTCCAGTACAGCTCTACGAAGTCCGGACGCTGGGGCCGGACGCTAGGCCCCTGGTTGTCGGCAGAAACAGCCTTGCTGTCTCTGCCCGGCGAACCAACCGCTCGTTGGCAGCCATGCCCGGTAAGGGCGAGTCAATGAGCACGCAGTCGCTCGCCTCGGCCCTGTCCCACTCGAGCGACTCGCCGACTTCCCCGCAGATTTAGACGGACGCCGTCGACTTCCGGACGGTTCCGCTGCCCGGTGACGAGACCGACGCCTTCGTGCAGGTTGGGCCACGTGGGCGCCCGGTTAAGAAACCGAGGCGGAACCGGTCCTCTTCAACCTCTTCCTCGGCGTCAGCCATGGAAGTTGTCCCCGCCGATGGCGAATCCGGCCCGGGGCTGACTGTCTCCGGCGATGTCCAAGAACCGCCGGACTCTGGTCGCATCCCGGCCGTGTTCGTTCACGGCGTGAACAACGTCACCGGTTTTTACCAGCGGCTAATAGTGGCACCCGGACTTTCCCCGGTCAACGTTGACCTGAAGCTCCTTTGGAGCGACACCGTCAAAATCGTTGTCCGGAGCATGGACGTGTACCGCAGTTTCCTGGCTTTCGTGAATTCCAGTCAGATGCAATTCCACACCTTCACCCCGAAGCATGTCAAGCCTCTGTCCTTCGAGCTCAGATGCTTGGATGTTGATTCACCTCTCGGGGAGATTCTCGACGAGTTTCGCGAGCTGGGCTACACAGTTCGCTCGATTTTTCGAGTCTATGCTCCAGCCGGACCCAGGCGTCCTCTTCCTCTCATCCGTCCGGCCGTGAATACCTTAGAACAATGTCTTGTAGTAAATTTGATGATTTTCTTACGTCAGATTTGTCCAATTTTCTAAACGAATATCAAACTCACTGTGTTCAAAAAGGTTGTAGTTAGCATGCTGATTACGGTGCATACCGTTGGCAGCCCTGACATACCATGTGGTTAGTGTTTTGAATACTGTAACTGTAATATAAACAGAACACTTTCGTTAATGTTTTGTTTATATTGTGCAAAGGCTTAATAGTTCAATTAATGATGATTTTAATGTTCGCCATGAAGAAATCCAGACCGTGAATTAATATGAGAATCAACAGTATATGTATAGGACCAGACAGCTTTATTGCGGGAGAAATTAACTTTCTTGACCTGGTGCCAAATAGTATAGTAGTAATACAAATAATCTGACAGATTACGGAGGTAAAATATCGTTAAGGACAACACTGTACCTACGGTTAAAGAGTTAATTTTATTTTTATTTATCATCAATGTATTTGAGTGATATATCAGTGCCTGAATTAGAGTGAGAACTGCATATACGAGGGTCAGTTGAAAAGTTCGCGGAGCGACATCTATAGCCCAGTGGTAGAACTAAAATCTTTCGTGTGCTGCAAGACGTATATTTCGCGTAAACACCAGTCAGTTTCCAGATATATCTGTCAATGTATTCACTTTTTTCCAGCTGTTTGAAATTTTTCTGTGACGCGTGTTTATAAAATGCACAAAATCAAACATCGTGTTGTGATGAATTCTCTGTTAAAAATGTTTTAGCGCCAATGGAAAAGTAAAACAAAATTGTAAATGTGTTAGCAGATGCTGCGCCTTCACAAACATCGGTAAGTGGGGCACACTCGAGCTTAATCGTGGTCATACAAGGACTGAAGAATTAACATTTTTGTTCTGAATTTCAGTAGGCGCTAAAAAATTTTTAACAAAGAATCACACCTCGATGTTTGATTTTGTCCGTTTTTTTTTTCAAAACAGGCATGACACTTCAATTTTAAACACCTTCTAAATTGATAAACAATGAATATATTGATAGATAGATTTGGAAATTAACAGGAGTTCACATAAAATACAAATCTTGGAGCACACGAAAAATTTTAGTTTTACCGCTAAGCTACAGTTGTCGCTCCCTCGTACGTCACTATGGTGCTCGGCACACTTCGGTACACTTCGCACTTCTAGGACAGTAGCCTGATTCAACGTGTAACAAAAGGGCTAAAACTAAAAAACAGTGTTGCCAGGTCAATCAAACCACTTTTCCCCACATAACAACCCAAAATTTCCCAACTGCCACAAATCGTGTATACCGTAAGCAAAGCGTAAGGTTTTAAAGAATGTGATAATATTCACAGTGTTTAAACATTATTACAAAGAATCTCCATCTCACATGGTTCAGAGCAAGACTCTTCAGTCTTCCTTTCTTCCCCTGTCAACCGTTCTCCTGTATATGATTCAGGCGGTTTCCTCCACGCGTACGAGGAGGATTCTGCTTACCGACTGGAAGATTCATGCCTGTGATCTTCTAAGGCATAAATACTTTCTCACCTTGCAGTCTGTGCTATAGACATTTGTCCTCCGTTTATGCTTACTTGCTAGTTAGTAACTTCGTTTGGCCGGTATTGTACTGTGTTAGGAATTCTTCTTCTGCAGTTGATGGTATATAATGTGACGCCTTTACAGAACATTCTACACGTTTCTCGGCTATCCCAGCAGAGCACAGCTGTAATGTTGTGTGCGTACGTCACTCTTAACATGCGTTAACGAGGCTGTTCCAGACTGATTCAACGTGTAACAAAAGGGCTGAAACTAAAAAAACAGTGTTGCCAGGTCAATCAAACCACTTTTCCCCACATAACAATCCAAAATTTCCTAACTGGCACAAATCGTGTATACCTTAAGCAAAGCGTAAGGTTTTAAAGAACGTGAGCATATTCATATATTGATACTGCGTTCAAGAAATTACGCTCTAGTGTTTTCTAGTAGTGTTGACGCGTATTATGGAATATTCTGGAATCTCAGCGGGGTATGAATATAAGCATACAGCGACCCTTACTTTCAGTTTAAGTGGCGATTTATTCAAGTGAGGTTCGAGTTTTAGATTCGGGCGATTATTCAGTGCGTTTCAAATAGTGTATTAGTAAAACGTGATTATTGTGCGGGGCTCTATTAGTTGACATTATTATTTGTGTGGACATATTAATTTGAATTATTGTACGAGTACAATCTTGTTGATTAAAAATTGTTCATTGTGATATAAAACTGGTGTTTAATGACTTCATTAGTGTGTTGTATTCTGTTTTCCACTGTACCATATGACGATCAGTAGACCGTCGTAACAACGACACGTACTCGCAACTGTTCTACTGTGTGGTGGCGAATCTTAACTAGAGTCATAACATAGGCCTAAGCTTACAGGCAAATCCCCCACTCGGACTGATTCCATCGTAATATTTTTCTCGCTCGAGGTTTCGATCCGCGAGGTCGTTCTCAAAAGCTGTGAGTGGCGCTCGAATGACCTAGTATTACGAGCAGAGCAGTGGTTCCCAAAGTTTTCAGTCCGTGGACCCCCCTTCCCCCAAATAATTTAAAAATTCACAGTATCAATCAGTAAGTATGATAGAATCTCTTATGTTTTAATTAAAATCAAAATTCTCTTGACTTGCAAAATTGTAATATTAATGATATCAAACATAGTTTAATGTGAACAATGAAGCTGCTTTTGAACAATTAGCTCTGCAATATTGGGTTTAATGTCTGATAATTTCAATATTAAGTCATTCTCACCATCAAGTGTATTTCTTAATAATTATTATTTAATTGTACTTTCACTTGTGAAACTTACTTGTTGATATTCCCTCAAACGCCGTTTCGGAGTTGTATTCTCCTTCTTCAGTGAGGTTTGAATACGGAATGTGTCAAGTACAGCTTGGCAACTCTTTCTGAAGCTCTGGCTGGCAGCGCTAGCTCCGCGTCTGTGGGGAGGGAATAACCCTACTTTGAAGTGAGAGACAACACATCAGCACATCGTTGGAAACACATCAGCACGTCACACCCAGCCCCTGGCCTGCAGTGTTGTCAGACTGCCGTAAATCAACACCAGAGCGTGATGTAGCCACAATGCTCGCCTTACGGACCTTTACCGTGGGACGACTTGGAATGGAATGAACATATTGTAGTATCTCACAGCGCTGGATGAACAGCACACGAAACGAGCTCCTATTGGCTCGCGCGGCAACAAATAGAGTGGCTCGAGTAACATGTGGACTGGAAGGGCGAAGGGAGGCTCTTCACCTTCGAATTTCGTCCGGGGACTCAGATAAAGTTGCCAGACTGTAGTCGGTAATTTGTAACGGTTTTATTAGGTGACTGGTTGTGTGTGGGGGTGTGGATATGGAAGGGGGTTGGCGCGGGATTCTGAATTGTTGTATGCGTTATGTACTATTGTGTCGAATAGTGTGTTTGATTTAAATTGTAAATGGTCATTGAGTATGTTGTTTGGTTGTGTTTTGTTGTGTTTGTATATTTCGTATTGTTCTGCGGTGTTGAGTTTGCGGCTTTTGGGTAGGTAGTGTAAAATTTCAAGATTGTTTTTTATATTGGTGTAACTGTGGTTTTCTGTTTGGATATGTGTGGCAAATGTCGATTGTATGTTGTTATTGGATAATGCTTTTGTGTGTTCAGAAAATCTGGAGGGAAAGCATCTCCACACCCCCACACACAAGCAGTCACCTAAAAAAACCGTTACAAATTACCGACTACTTGACACATTCCGTATTCAAACCTCACTGAAGAAGGAGAATACAACTCCGAAACGGCGTTTGAGGGAATATCAAGAAATAAGTTTCACAAGTGAAAGTGCCATTAAATAATAATTATTAAGTGCTGTGAAAAAAGGAGTGATGAACATTCAAAAAAAAAAAAAGTATTTCTTAACTTCGACTTCAAGAACGTGAGCAGGGAGAATGCGGTTTCACACAAATAAGTAGAGGAAAACACAGTTAAACGCTTCAAAGCTTTTTTTGCGAATTCAGGTTAGCCAGTTATTACATGTAACCAGAAGTCAGCTATCTGCAACTGTGAAAACTGTAATTTTAATCTCAAATTGAAAGTTCAGGTAACTATCAATGTTCAGTTAATAATGTCAAAAAACGGTCAGTTGAAAGTTCTGCCAATGAGTCTTCTTTTTGTACTGTAAGAGAGAGGTCTAGTCAGCTCGGCTGACAAACAGATCTGCTACACGACATGATTTAAAAACATTATTAAACCATTAGTTTGAAATTACTTTTACGATTACAATTAGTTTGACCCCCCCCCCCAAACAAAATACTGGAATCTTCTACTAATTGTTTTAAGATTCTAAAATTTTGATTTTATAGCATAAAAAATCGGAGAAAATTACGGTATATTCTAATTTTTCTTAAAAGTGTCTGCGGACCTCCTGAAACATTGTCACGGACCCCACTTTCGAAACCACTGGAGTAGAGGATTAACCGCAAGAAATGACCCATCACTCAGGGGTTGTAAAGAACGAAAAGCTATTGAAGTCGGAACAGACAATATACATTATACATTACTGAGACGTACAGGATCGTGGTATTACTAATAGCGCCTTACGTAATACATTAGAGCGCTTACATTTTCTTCATTAGCTTCATAAACAGTGGTGGGCGCAGCGTAGAAAGTAACTTTCACTGAGTGATTGGCCGGCTGGTCACGTGCTACGGTCGAAAGCGATCGTATGCACCTATGCCGTATTACGTAAGCACACACCGCTTAACCTTATGCGATTATAAACGGTTACTGCACTGTTATCAACCAGTGTAGCAAATATAATTGTGTCATCATTGTGTAACTGGACTGCGACAATATCGATAGCTTATCACGTATGTCCCACGTCCCCTGACTGTAATCTAGACATCTTTCAAGTATGTTTCCTTAGGCTTTCATCGGCCTTTTCTCTCAATAATATATATTGTTACGACGGTCTACTGATCGTCGTATGGTACAGTGGAAAACAAAATACAGGACGCCAATTACGTCACTAATCACCAGCTTTAATTATCACAATTAAACAGTTTGTAACTAACAAGACAGTCTCTTACAAAAAATCAAATAAAAATTGCTCACTCTCAATAAAAACGTTAACTGATATAAAACACAATTATATTACAATAGTCTCGCACAATTATAAAACACGTAATACTGCGCCACAATACTTCAAACCGCACTGTGTAATCGCCCGACAATAACTGACTATAATACTATGAACCGCATTCTAATAAATCGCAACTCAAACTAAACTGAACGTCTCTGAGTACTTGTATTTATACCCCGCTGAGGTTCCAGAATATTCGCTAACTGCGCGTCAAGAATGCTATTAGAAAACACCAGAACATAATTGGTTGCGGCCTTACACATAGCAGGCGCGGACCGGTAAGTCCGGAACAATCTCGCAACGCATGTCGATAATCACGTACGCACACACACATTACAGCTGGATTCCACTGGATCTATAACTTGTAGAACGTTCAGCATTACGTAACAATATGTAATAACAGTAATTGTGCCCTATAAATTTTAACTTCCACCTTCACGGGTCATACCTAGGGGACCTGGGTTTAGCACACCCGGTGTACTCTAGCTGAATTCTTACCTTGCTTCAACCTGTCTTGGGTGTAATCCTTTCCTGTCTGGTCTCTCTTACCGACTCTTCGTCTTTTCGACCCCGACGCTATTAGATTTTCGAGGGATAGGAAGTCTTCAGGTTTCGTACAACTCAGGTTTCAAGTAAAGCAGAATCGTTTGTTATTTAATACGCCGCTCAACATGTAAATGCGAACTCGCACCCACGGACACGTACAACATTGTTGCGTACAAGTTAGTGATACACACGTATTTCTGACTTGTGCTTTCGCGTACACACCACAGAGGCCGGCTTGTGCACGTCTGTGTACAGTAGTTATGATAAGTTTTATAAAATCAGTTATTAATTTCTACAGCACTTAAAAAAGGTAAAGAAGCGAACGGCCTACATATCGACGGACGACTCGCTTGGCTGAATCACATCTTTATGAATAAGGAAAAAAATTAGCCTACAATTCTTAAACGTTACTGGCAGTGATTAACATGAACAAACAGGTCATATTGGTAAACAACTTGTTAATTTACAAAGCCATTATACATCCTAGTAAATTACAAAGCCATTATACATCCTAGTAATTTACGAAGACATTATACATCCTAGTAATTTACGAAGACATTATACATCCTAGTAATTTACGAAGACATTATACATCCTAGTAATTTACAAAGCCATTATACATCCTAGTAATTTACGAAAAAATTTTAACATATTATACTAAAAGCATTTCCATATCTGAAACAAAAATTACTGAGTAATTCTTGTTTTCTTGTTTTCCTTTCGTACTACCCGGTAAGGGCCTGGCCAGGGTTAAAAGTGTCAAATGGTCAACGGTCCTACGGGCGGAAGTGGAAGGTTTCCCAACAGCACTGGGGCGGAAGAACCTTGGAGCTGGGTCTCCGAATGGAACCCAGAGCAGGACCGGAGGCTCAAAGATACCATTCTTATCAATTGGTCTCATTCTACAGAACGCTGGTAACGTCCTTAGAGAACATTTATCCTACTCGAAAGTCACAAAGGACAAAAATCGGATGAAACATTTTTAGTATCCGAGATCGTACTGCGGAGAACAAAAAGAGATGGATTGCTCGTCTGAATAGGATGCCAGATGGCTGGCAGGTTGCCTATGGAAGTTTGGCAATACAAGCCTACTGGGCAACGAAATATAGGAAGACCTAGGAAGCATTGGTGAAGAGTATATATTCCTTTGGGATCGAACAGGTGATTAGCCTAGTCCCTGATGAAAGAATAAGAAGAAATTCTCTTCTTCGTCTTCTTCTTCTTCTTCTTCTTCTTCTTCTTCTTCTTCTTCTTCTTCTTCTTCTTCTTCTTCTTCTTCTTCTTCTTCTTCTTCTTCTTCTTCTTCTTTCTTTCTTTCTTTTTTTTATTTATTTTTCTTCATTTGTGATATTCTGTCTGTCTGTTTATCTGATTGTTTAGAATAGTCAACAAATTTTAGACATTTTGGATACCTATTAATGTAACTCATATTTTTCCACGGGTACCTTATTGATTACATCAGAAAGTCCCGTCAGAAAGTCCACTACTGTTTTCATCTGGCAGTCACCGGTCACGTCCTGGAAGCTGCAAAGACAAACAGTAATCTCGTCTTACTGGTTGACCGATCGGTTTGGTGCTCAGAGACGGTGTCGGGAGGTGCCGCACTTTTAGCAACACATTGTTAGGCCTACATCAGTGGTTTCCGACTTTCAGTCTTTTGGCGGAGACAGTATTCCTGCACAGAGGCTCTCTCTGTCGCGGAGTGTGACAGACGCGACGCCTCAAGGCGTCTGCCAACTGTGCATGAGACCCGCGGCACCTTTCCTCCGATCGGAAACAGAAGCTGTGCCCCCCCCCCCGAGGGTAGAAGAAGTTGATGAATTTTGTTAATCTCTTCATTTTTAGGCTGTTTAATTATTTTTTCACCTGCGTACGCTAATATGGTAGTAACTCTTTTTTTTTTAAATATACAAACAGGTTTATTAAACAGCATTAGCGTATACGTTTTAAATACGGAAATAGGAAAATAAATTCAATCAATAGACAACGTTTATGATAAACCTCTAAACAATATTTCAATAACGGGTATTTTTATTGTGTTATCAACGTTTACTTTAATGGGACTGATTTCAGCAACTTTAAAGATAGTGTTACGACATTGCAGAACACTCTAATGTTCCAGAGGATCCGGCTGTAATGTTGTGCGCGTACGGGATTTCAACATGCGCTCGCGAGACTTTTCCAGACGTCGCCAGCCACGCGCACTGTGTCAAGGCCGCAATCAATTGCGATCTAGTGTAGAGCTGATGCGTAGTGTATGGAATATTCTAGATTTTCGGAGGGGTATAAATACAAGTACACAGCGACGCTCAGTTCAATTTGAGTTGCGAGTTATTGTCGGGGATTACTCTGTGCGTTCAAGCGGTTATTAGTGAAAAGTAATTATTGCGGCGAAGTGTTATAATCGTGGGGGCAATTGTAATACAATTGTGTTTTATATTAGTTGACATTTTATTGCGTGTGAACAATTTTTATTTGATCTGTTGTAAGAGACTATCTCGTTGATTACAAACTGTTTAATTGTGATAATTAAAGCTGGTGATTAGTGACTTAATTGGTGTCTTGCATTTTGTTTTCCACTGTACCATACGACGATCAGTTAGACCGTCGTAACAATAGTAAAGTTGATTAGTCTTAACTTGATTCTTCTTTTGTATGAAGCCTACTTGTAAGCATATGTATACACTTATAAAGTAGCACTTTGTACTCAAAACAAAGCAAAGCAAAAAGTCACCGCGCCGGATGCATAGCAGGCTAAAAGATTATCATTATGTCCCATCAGCTAACCGTCTTGACAACACGTAGATGTTGTTTTGACTTTCACAAGCAAGAGATACGCAGCACAGAGGAGGTACCGGTATCCTTGAACGATGACATTAACGGAGACAGCAAGAAGAGCGCGTACAATCGGGGCGGGGCGGCTGCCAAAATTATTCCAGCGGAACGGGTTACAATATTCGCGACGAGTGTTTTGTAAACAACGTGCTTCTAAATGTCAGACACCACTACTACTTGTCTAAGATGTTACTGTGAGGGCGGAAGTTATTAACGAAATGTCAATTTGGTAATATTAATAGTCCATTATTACTTTAATAAACGAACGGTTTGCGTAATCATTCACAATACTGCAAACAAGTCGGAATTCGTGGTTTTGTTTGTAAAAAAAAAAAGATTATCAACCTCTTCTCTTCCTATTTCTTTCTTCTTTTCCTCTTCCTATATTTCGTCCTGCTTTTCGTCGTTGTCCTTCTCCTACAACTTCTTTTTACTTCCATGTTCCATAAAGAAATATAAGTATGGTGATGGCGAAAAAATCGTGTTCGAGATAAGGGCTGGTTCTGATTGTACTAGCCTCAAAACATGAAGAAAAAACCATTTTCCGAAAAGAGTCTGTGTGTTTATCTACGTGTAGAAGTTTTTCTATGACGAACGATAACTGCCGTAAATTCAAACAGAATGAAATAATTTTTTTGCATATGCGCCCGAGTTGTAGAGGGCTCAAGATCTATTGATTTTGGTGAATTTCGGTTAAAGGGAAGGGGTAGTTTACCTGAAACGTTTTAAGTTTTATCAAGAGTAAAGTACTTAAATTTGATAAATAAAGTATTCTGAAAAGAAGGTCATAATAATCCACTGTAGAAAGGTACATGAAATATCTATAAATGAAAAGGGTAGTTGAAGGGGGAGGGGGTAATTTTCTATAAATGAAAATTATAGTTGAAGGGGAAGGGGATAATTTTTTATATGTGTACTACGTTATCGACAACAAAGAAGTAGTTTGTTGTTAAAATTTCTTCCCGGCCTGTTTGGCAGTGTCCAATGTTTTCTGCAAAACCAGACGTTTCGGCAGTGGCATCGACTGCCGTCATCAGTGAAAATTGAGTGCGCTAACGTGAGGTGGTATACGTTAGTGAGCACAGTAGCCTAGTGTGCTTAAGGCTGAAGAAAGAAGTAGTTTCTATGGAAATATTTCACTTCGAAGATGATATTAAATATAAATTTTAGGACATGGAAGTCATGTATGGTTCTCCATACCGCTATTTTCCTTTTCTTTTTCTTCTTCTTCTTCTTCTTCTCTCTTTCTTTCTTCTTATTAATTACTGTAATTAGGCCTTAGGTGTCCATCACATCTTTAAAACTTAACATCGATAAAGTGGGTAATTAACAAATAAATATTTAACAAGTGTTTTCTTTACTCAGACGTCAGTATTCACAGATTTAATTACAAAAACAGCCGCGTTTCCATAAATCGGCGGCCGTATATAATAAATTGCATTGTTCCGGTCTCTTTTCTGACCTCTTAGTGTAATTTGATATTGCTTCCGATAGGAATTTACGTGCCAACCGGATTCTGCTAGAAAAATCCTCTTGTATAATTATATACTGACATGTTTTAAGTAAAGTACGTTTTGAAATAAGATGAATAGATTAAATGATGGAAATGGTTTATAGTAGACAAACAAGTCAATAAACATTCTTTACTTTTCCACATAATTATTAAAACTAAATAAATACTTGTGTTTGAAATCATTCTAAACAAACAGAATTACCACTGTTGCGCACCACTATAGAAAAATTATTCCGATTGGCGCTTTCAAGCTTCTCAGCTCATCATCAGATCGGAAATAACAATGGTGTTAATGGTGTTAAATAACAATGGAAATAATAAGTGGATTGTTATTTTCATCTGATGACGAGCTGTGAAGCTTGAAAGCTATAATCGGAATAATTTTTCTTTAGTGGTGTGCAACGGTGTTAATTCTGTTTGTGATTATAACCACTAACACAACTTTGTTAATTAAACATTCTAAATAAGATAAATAAATTACACCCCATAAACACCCTGGGGCGCGCGCTTCGGTATGGGCTCTACGAGCGAGCATGCGAAAAGGAGTGAGAGAGGGAGGGAGAGGGGAAGAGAGAGAGAAAGAGAGAGAGAAGTGCCACGTTCTAAGAGCGTGTTTGGAATGAAGCAAAATTCACTTGCGTCCTCGTACCAAAATCACTTTCACCTGTTCAAACCGACAGGTTTTTTTAATTAGTCGCACGATTCGTTAGTGGACGTGGACGGACACATTAGTCGCTACTCGTCTAGTATCTCTGACCTATTGAGCAACTACGTCATTTCCGGTCGTAATGTAGGCCTACCTACAAGTGGGATGATCAATTAGTGTATATTAGCTAATGGTTTGCGTCTACACTCGACTGATCAGACTGAACAGGAATTAAACTTAACAGACTATAAAATAAGAACTAAGAACACAGGCTTTCACGACAGGATATAAATAGGAAATAGGGCATATTTTACCAACATCAGTCTATTGAGAAGCAAACTAGTTAGTCGTAACACAAAAATAAAAATATATAAGACACTTATCAGACCAGTTGTTACTTATGGAGCGACACATGGACACTAATAAAAATATCGGTATGGAGAACCATACATGACTTCCATGTTCAAAGATTTATATTTAAAATCATTTTCGAAATAAAATATTTCCAAAGAAACTACTTCTTTCTTAAGAAGTACTGCGGTCACTAACGTATACCACCTCACGTTATCGCACTCGATTTTCACTGATGATGGAAGTCGATGGCACTGCCGAAACGTCTGGTTTTGCAGAAAACATTGGACTACGGCCAGACAGCCCGGGAAGGAATTTTAACAACAAACTACTTCTTTGTTGCCGATAACGTAATACATATATAAAAAATTATCCCCTCCCCCTTCAACTAAAATTTTCATTTATAGAAAATTACCCCCACCCCGGTCAACTATCCTCTTCATATATAGATTTTGCATCTACGTTTCTATTATGATCTTTTTATCAGGATACTTTATTTATCAAAATTATTGAATTAAGTACTTTATTCTTGTTAAAGCATAAAATATTGCAGGTAAACTACCCTTTCCTCGTAACCGATCCTCACCAAAATCAGTAGGCCTTGAGTCCTCTACAATTCAGGCACATATGTAAAAAATTGTTTGATTCTGTTTGAATTTACGGCAGTTATCGTTCGTCTTGAAAAAATTACTCTTGTTAGAACATAAAATGTTGCCGGTAAACTACTCCTTTCTCTTAACCAGTCTTCACCAAAATCAACAGGCCTTGGAGTCCCTTACAATTCAGGAAATTATCCAAAAAATATTTGATTCTGTTTGAATGTGCGGCAGTTACCGTTCGTCATATAAACATTACTCTTGTTAAAACATAAAACGTTGCAGGTAAACTACCCTTTCTCTTAACAGATCTTCACCAAAATCAAAATGTATTGAGATCTCTACAATTCAAGGATGTATGCAAAACATTATTTGTTTCTGTTTGACTTTACGGCATTTTATATCGTTCGTCATAGAAAAAATTACCCTTGTTAAAACATAAAATGATGCTGGTAAACTACCCCTTTTTCTTAACCGATCTTCACCAAAATCAACAGCCCTTGAGTTCTCTATAATTCAGGGATGTATGCAAACGATTATTTGATTCTGTTTGTATTTGCGGCTGTTATCGTTTGCCATAGAAAAAATTCTACACATAGACACACAGACACTTTTCGAAAAATGACTCTTCTTCATGTTTTGAGGGTAGTACAATCAGAATCAGGCCTTATCTCGAACACGATTTTTTTCGCCATGACCTTACTTCCATTTCCTTATGGAACATGGAAGTAAAAGAAACAAGAAATACTAAAGGAACCAGAAAGGAACAAATAACGCTAAGAAGGTTTGAAAGAAAGATTCTAAAACGTGTTTATGGCCCGGTTAAAATGACGATTGGAGAATAAGAAATAACCAGGAGATAGATGAGCTGTTGAATCACGAAGACATTGTAAGATTCATAAAGGCTCAACTGTTACGTTGGTTAGGTCACCTAGAGAGATGGATCATCAGCGTATATTTTAAGAAAATTCTGAGGGCGCAAGTGTATGAAAGCAGAAATCGGGGCCGACTTAGGATAAGATGGTTGGATGATATGCTAGAAGACCTCAGAAGACTGGATATGAGTGGTTACACTGAGATGATAATGAACAGGAGACTTTGCAGAAGATCGGTGTTGTAAGCCAGGGCTCACATTAGGCTGTGCAGTGCTGAAGAAGAGAAAGAAAATTTGACGGTAAAACAGCTGTCGGGCTGTTAGACTCTGGTTCAACATTATTAAAATGATCGTTGCTATCAAAAAGCTGGTCTACGATAGCAACAGTAACTGTATAAAACTCAACAGATTCTCAACAAGAACAAAAGCAAACGTTTAGGCCGTGTTGACAATCTCAGTCTCTCGCGGGGGGGGGGGGCATAGGCTACTATCTCTTTTCCGTCAAACTGAAGAAGGCTATTGTGGACACGGTCGGAAGGTCTGTGTTTGATCTTATCGTGTATTTGTTGAGTTTTTATATAGTTTATTTTGAAGAGGTATCAAAGACGAATACGAGAGCTGGGGACTGTCAATAAATCTAGAAAAGACCAAGTATTTATGCGTGGGAGGTACTGAAACCAACTTGCAATTGGAAAATAATGAGGAAATTGAAAATTGCCAGGCATATAAGTATTTAGGAGTACAGATAAAGCAGGATGGCAGGGTATACTCTCCATGATCGTAAAAGAAACACAGATATACGGCAGGAACTGAATATTATGAGTATACTCGACAGGATCGCCCAGTATCGGCTGAATTGGTGGGAACATCTTTGTCGAATGGATGACTGCCGCATCCCCAAACAACTATGGAACTATAAGCCGAAGGGGGACGGAGAGGTGTGGGACGTCCGAGGAAGCGCTGAAGTGACCAATTCTAATCTTTGCCTATTTGAGACCGGAACAAACCATCTTTGCTTTAATCCGTGAAGATGATGATGATGATGATGAAAAAATACTGTAACTTTCAGAACTGTCGTAACCAATCTTTGAAATAATGAGAACTCGGTTACAACGCAATTAACCATAGGAACCGCATCGACAAAGCCCAGGGAGTTTCTGCGTCTCTTCGACCGATCTGGGGGTCCAAGCAATTGAAGCTGAAGACCAAGCTGCGCATATTCCAAATTAATCTTAAGACCGTTCTGCTCTGCGGTTGTTAGACTTGGAAATATGACTAATCAGCTGACCCACACTCTACAGACTTTTAGTAGTCGATGCTTGTGGACCGTCCTGTGTATATGGTGACCAAACTCCATCGCGAACGCTACCCTCTGGACTTGTGACCAGACAGAAGTCCACTGAATAAGAAAGAAAAGATGCTGATGGTTGTAACAAAAGCTGAGGTGTGGCCGAATGACCACGGTGCAAGGCAGGTATACGGGAGGAGGAGACGTGTTAGACTCAGAATGAATTGGCGGCGGACAATAGAGACAGCAGGACAACAGAGCTCGGGTGGAACCAAAGTTCTAGCTAGAAACAGTAATTAAAGCCTCCTTCCTCGCCTATTTTGATAACGAAAACTCTGAATGTCTGTTTAACTCAAATATTAAGAATTTAGGAAAGTAATGAGATATGTAGATACAGATTTTTTAGTGAATAGATGGTTTGAATTTTTCATAAATTACTGCCAAATTACCTTCAGTGGCCTGTCGTGGGTAACACCTGTTGCAGGTTGTAATAGGCCTAAAACGTAACCTAAAATTTAATTCGAATTTTTTTTTAGTACCATGTGTTCCTTAGAGCATTTTCCATCATTGCGCTGGGAGAAGAAGAGGGTCCCGGTTCAACGGAATCTGACTCTCATTATACTTACACAGAATAAGTCACAACATAAAAAAATAGAATTAAATATAATAAAGACAAACAGAGAAACACATGACTAAAAGAACAAAACACAAATAGGTACGTAGTAACTGCTGCACATCGGTTCCGAAAACGAACATAGCTTCTAACTGAGCGTGTTGGCGGTTTATACAGCGGCAACACATTGGGTGGGCGAATGTGTCTTCCCACAAAAATCAGTACAGTGACAACTACTACGAGGTCAATGGCCGTACGCAGTAAAACATTGCCGATGATGAGCCGGCAACACAAGACGGTGCAAGCGCCCAGCAGTTCGAAAGTAACACTACGCTTTCCTTCAAGTTTCCCTACTAATGTTGTTCGGATTTCAGATTATTCAATAACTAAAGTATTTATTCTGTTATAAATTATTATTATTTTCTCTTATTTTTAGTAGGCTACTGTTGCCGCCGGCAACAGCGGTTACATGGACGCCACGCTACTGTACCTTACCTTACTGTATTTGTGTTACACGTTTCTCTGGATTACTGTTGCGTACTTGCGTATATAAGTGTAAAGAGTGGGTGGATTTGCAAATGCCGGCGATAACCGGTCATGTGTGTGCGTGTGCGGTGTAATTGTTGTTGTTGTGGGTACCCTATCTCAACCGACCATTGTTACACCTCGATACGCCCGCCCTGCCTCAACCAACCTCAATTTCTGTTGCTCATTGTTTACATTATCTCTTCACAGTTGTGCATGTATTTTACTCTTTATTGTCTTAACTTATTTAATTTGTTTATTTAATCGTAATTAATGAATTATTTGTTTTGTGGCAAACATGAATGGCCCGAAGAGTGTGTTCCGTTGAAGAGTCTAGTAGAGGTGTGCTAAACTAGTATTTGAAAATAACAGATACGAACGATACCGTTCAAAAAAAAAATAACACGTACAAATACCTGTTATTATATACCTATTATACATATACCTGTATTATATAATTTCTTATAAGAAATAAATTGAAACAAAGTATTAACAGTGTTACTTTACACTGTGACTTTATTAAGCTGTTACTGTTTAAAAGAAAATAAGAAACAAGAGAATTTATAGGCCTAACTCCCATTGGGAATATTAATTTAAGTTTTCACTAGGAGTAAACAAACTGACATTGATTTAATATTAAATTATTAGTTCCATTTTGGTTAGACGAATCAGTTGCGAAACTCAGGCAATGAAATTTAGAGTGCACGTGATAGCACAATAAAGAATGTTAAAAAAATTTACATGAGATGTGCAGTGAAGTTAAAATGATCTCCGAAATCACATTAACAAAAACTACTATATGGCCTATCAGCCACTCTGTAGGTTATAACACAATATAATTCGCTTTTTCAAAATTTACCAAGTTGGTGACTAGTGTAATAAATAATTTATTATTATAATCTATATTATATATCTGCATAACACACGAGAATAAATGTAACATCAGTATGAATTTTTTTCATTTATTAAAAACAGCTTCGTCTCTTTTTCATTGAGATATTCTGAACCTCGCTGTTTTGCTTCGTTTCATACTTGTATGGCAATCGGCACATGCGCAGAATGAAGTATTCAGCACCAAAAAGTGGCTTCGTACTCGTGTATTCGTAATACTCCTAATACACATAGTACTCATTTACTTCTTGTTATTTGTGTACGTGTTTACTCGTTATTTGTGGGGGGAGGCGAGGTTGAATCTGAACAGGTATTTCAACTTTTCAGTCACTGTTATATCCGTTCCACAAAAGTATCGTTCCAAAATAACTGTTATAGGTATATCGGCCCACCACCTCTTAGACTTTAGTAATAAACAGACATATTATTTGAAGTTGTGTTTGTTGACAGATATCAATCGTATCTGTAGAAACAAAGTGTATCGAGATACAAAATTAAATGTCCGTGTTTTATAAGCAAAAACTAATTACTATAATTACAATTAATAATCAGAAACAGAATTAACACTGTTGCACACCATTATAGAAAAATTATTCCGATTAGCGCTTTCAAGCTTCACAACTCATCATCAGATCGGAAAATTAAGTAATTAATTTAAGTTAAAAATTAAATTGAATAATTTTTCTATAGTGGTGTGCAACAGCATTAATTCGGTTTCTGATTAAAACTACCAACACAACATTACTAATTAAATTAATAATCAAATTGTAGAACAGGGGAAATTAAATTTGGGAAATGCTATTGGCTATGATAGGAATTATTATGTTGGTATTAAGCTAAGTAAGTTCCAGATGATCTGTGGAACGCTCAACCGTATTTTCGAAAACAAGGTACGTCGGCATACAAAAGTAAAAAGGTTTCACAAAGTTACGGTGATCACTGTACTGTCCTACGGGTGTTAATTGTGGACGACAACCAAGGAACAAAGAAGTAAAATCGGGCCCTCGGAAACGGCGTTCTTAAGGGAGAAGTTAAAAGGTGTTGCAAACTTGACAGAGCAAAGAATGACGCCAGAAGAGAAGAATTACAAAAATTTCTAACAAATCCATTTTTCTACCTTTTTGTATGTTGTGGAGTAGTGTTATATTTTTTGTGTCTATAAAGTGATTGTGTTGTAAGCAATGATCTGCAAAACCTGTATTAGATGTATTGGTTAAAATCGCCTTCTTACGTTCAGAAATGCGATGTTTCAGAGCACGGCCACATTGTCCGATATAAATAGCATCGCATTCTGCACAGTGTATTTCATAAACTCCATTTTTCTCCAGTGTATTAGATTTTTCTTTATTATTGACTAGTAGTGAAAAAAGATTACGTTTGTTTACTGATACCATGTTAAGACCATGGTTTTTTAACCTATTATTAATCTTATCTGTTATACACGGAATGTAATTTGTTAAGTGAAATTTTTTGTTACCCTGATCTGGCTCTATGGAATAAAATTCTTTTAAAGTAATTTTCTTCTGTTTTTTTAAAATTAAAGAATTAATTATTCTTTCATCATAACCGTTATTTTGTGCTATGGCTTTTATAATGTCTACCTCTTTATTGAAATTTTCTTTGGATAAAGGAACTATAAGGAGACGATTAACCATTGCATGATTGTAAAACTGAAGTTTTACAAAGCTTGCACACGGTGGTGGTGCTGATGTATGATAGCAAATGTTGGGTGCTGGCAGAAAAAGAAGAAGAATATATTCAGGAGAAGTGGAGATTTTGTAGAGGGTTTGGTTTTGCAATTGGCATACGAGGAGACCGTGGCATTTACAACAATAATAGGACACATTTATATAAGTCAGGGTAATTATATTAAAAAGGACATATAGGCCTATATCATATTTTAACTGATCATACAAGTAAGGGCACATTGATAGAACAGGCCCATGCAGACAATCAAAGATTACAAGACGAGGCCTAAAAAAATCTTTTTTTTTTATTACCTCTGGAACATTTTACATAGAGGGTCATGCCATTTGCTCTACTAGGGATATCCAACATGGATCCTTAATGTGGTGGTATCCCGTTGCCTTCCACATCCTCATGCCATTGTCCAAGTGGCTCATCCACCTTAAGGGACAGTTTCCCATCTCAAGGTCAAGAAAGTACCCTACCTCTACCTGCCCATCCGCCCTCCGAAGAGACTGTTGGCACTTGGTAGAGGGGAACTCCTTATCCTGAGAGTTTTTTTTATAAATAAAAGGTTGGCCAAATGTTATGTGCCAACCTAACATTTATGTTATTGCTTTATATGATGCAGAGACATGGACACTGAGGAAGGAGGATGAGAAAAGATTAGAAGTATTTGAGATGTGGGTTTGGTGAGCAATGGAAAAAGTGAGGTGGGTTGATAAAGTAATGAATGATGAAGTTTTAATAAGACTTGGGGAAGAGAGAAGAATCCTGAAGGTAATAGAAAATAGGAAAAGGAATTGGTTAGGTCACTGTCTAAGAAAAGACTGCTTGCTTACAACTGCCATGGAGGGTGTCATAGGAGAAAAAAGAAGAGTATGTAGAAGAAGGAAGTTAATACATAGCATTCAAATCAGAGGGTGTTACGAAGAATCGGAAAGACTGGCATGCGACAGGACAGCTTTTACCATTTGAAGACCTGCCTTAGGGCAGAACACCAAATAATAATTTTTACAAATGGCCACCGCCCGCTTCAAAAGCGTCAACAAAATCCCTTTCCTGGAGGCTGTTCACCACTGCCTGCATTTCTTTTTTAATCACTTCTACAGTGTCAAAGTGGTGGCATTTCATCTTTAATTTCAGTTTGGGAAACAAATAAATGTCACAGGGGGCTGATCTGAAATGTCTGGAGGGTGTGGGACAACTTCAATGTTGTTATTTGTAAGAAACTGTGTTGTTTTGACAGGTGTGTGCACAGATGGATTGTCACGGTGCAACAGCTAATTTTGATGTTCCCACATACAATTCTGGTCTCTTTTTGTTGCACATTTTCTCTATCACATGCCTCGAAACATCACAATAAAGGTCAGAATTCATTGTAACACCAGCTGGAACAAATTGTCAATGAACAACGCCTTTGATATGAAATTTTGTCCAAATTTTCAGGAGTTTTGCTTGTGGAAGGTCATCTTGAATAACTATCATCTTCTAGCGACATTATACTGGCCTTTAAAACAAGCATGCCATTTGAAAATCTGTGTTTGACCTAATGATTTTTATTGAAACACGCTCACAACTACTTTCATAAGTCTCTGCAGCTGATTTTCAAAGTTTCACACAAAATTTTATGCATGCCTATTTTTCAAATTTATCAGCCATCACAGACGGGTAGTGACATGAGGTTATAAAATGTTTTCTCTAGACTCAACACATGCATCATGCCATCATCCTTTACGGCTTAGGCTAGTAGCCTGTTTCAGTCTCAACGGAAATCATCCAACCATAGCTTACAGGGTCTTCCCACACTTCTCTTCCCCCTTGGATGATAGTCAAGTGCTCTTCTTGAAAATCTAGTTGGATCCATTCTCTCCACGTGTAACCACCATCCCGTTTTGTACTGAACACGTGCACACAATACAATAAAACTCGACACACTGACAGATCAATAACTGTCACTGTCCCATTCTGTATGGTCACAGTGCACAGCTTTGGAAGTACAGCCTCACCTCCTCAAGTATGATACCACCTCATATAATGCATTACAAACTACAGGGAAACAGACACACAAATTATATTTATAATGTAACCAAACTATGACTAAAAGCTTTTCATTCAAACTTCAGCTGATAAAACTTATTACTTGCAATAACTATAACTATAAATACAATTTTCATTTTTAATGAAAAAAATCATATTTCACAAGTTTTTTTAATCCATATTTTATATAAAAAAATAAAACTAAAAAAATGTTTGATAACCATGTACTGTACATATTAATTGTGCATAATTTTTTTTATAAATAATACAAATATACAAAAATAACAGAGTCTTCCATGAGGGTGACACATTTGAACTGCTAACCCACAGGACTTTCAGTTGAGTTTACATACTCTTAGAAATTTAGAAACTGGAACTGCTTTGGTTTCACTCGCTATTAATAACCGCCTGTTCGTCTCCCGTATTTTGCTTTCAAATATTCAATATATTCACTCGGCGTAAGATCTGCTGGCTGAAAATCATGAATAGTTTTCACTTTAATAACAACAAAATCGTGTAAATTTGTCTGAGGAAAGAAACAATCATACATAGTTAATCAATCTTGTTATTTGAGTTAGCAGTCTCTACAACTCCAACTTTGTAATGCTTATTTACTAAACTGCTAAATGTCATGTTCTGGACGAGGCCTTTCAGTGTTTCCACCATTTTCAAGTCTTAAACCACGACTTGCACTGTTAAACACGGACAATAGTGGAACTTGAAAATGGTGTGGAAACACTGAAAGGCCTTGTCCAGAACATGACATTTAGCAGTTTAGCAAATAAGCACGACGAAGTTGGGGTAAAACTACATATGATATTTACAAATAAAAAGCAACACGTCATTAAACATTACACCATTTAACATTAAAAAATTAAAGGATAAAAACTTTAAATTATTATTTATTCAACTAAATTATAGTTTGCACCAAAACAAACGGTACTACTAAAATTATGTTTTATAAGAAAACTTTATTTGACAGAAATAAAACAAACTACTACACACACAGACTACTGGATCCATGACTATTGAATACACAGAAGTCAACTCCCATGTTTGTTAAGAAATGAAAGATGTTTGATGTGCTTTCTGTAGCTTATCAGGCAATGCTCAAAAATGCTGTTGCAGGTTCTCAAACATGTCCTTGAAGAGACAGTACTTCACCTGTCTTGTGCATGTCACAGTTTTTTAAGATAATTGCTGGTAGTGTTTCTCAAAAATAGTTTTTTACCATACACCAAATGTAAACATCATATTGGAGTATAGATGAACGAAAACGATATGCAAGTCTGTTCCATGGGAAATTATGCTTTGCCCAAAAATTCACATGAAGTAAATGAAGCAGTGGGGTGTTTCTGTCATGCTGGAATTATTGCTAACAAAGTAACAACACGGTTCCCACAAAATTTTTAAAATTAATTTCCCTGACATTCTCTGACGGTTTCAAGAAATTTCCCTAACATGCGGAAAGTTCAGAAAGATTACACACATTTTTAAAATAATTATTTTTTATTAACTAATTTTCATTTCTTGTCATATATTATTAATTTTAATTTTTTTCATAAATTTCAGCTCAATCACTCCTTTAACCTCTTTTAAAAATTTAAATGTTTCAAATCCTATATCAATTTTCTTTGTTTCTATTAAATTCTCAAAGCCATTCAGGTCAATGGAAACAAGTTTACTGCCAGTATCTGCTGACTGTAAGAAATGGGATTTGACACACTGAGCCATTGTGTTTCATCAAATCAAGTAAATTTGAATACAGATACAGATCGCCCAAGTAGCGATGAACTTTCAAATCTCAAGCACTGCTCGCACTCACAAGATACCACTCTGAAAAATGCTAATTTACACTTTCAAAAATTATCCTAGCTGTGAGTTTGAATTACCTTATATGGATTGCTATTGACAGGTTTTATGCTGTTAACATACTTAATGATATCAATGATCTTTAAAGCTCTATCAATACACTGAACATTTTCAATCCATCTTGCAGAACAGTATTTCTGTGGGAAACATGAGTTTCCTGTAAGTACTATGAACTCTGCACAAACATACGAAGGAAGGAGGGACCCTACATTACCGCCAACCTAGTGACATAATGTATAAAACTATAAACAATGACGGCATTTTTTATAGTTTATGAAATTCCCTTTCCTTTTCACCAGTTTTATTGTTTTGCACGATATTAATTGATGACTCGTTGGGCACTTGGTGAAACATATTAATACAAAGGTTTTGTAAAATATATAAAAACACTTGGTAAGTTTCACAAATTTTTTAATTAACTCTGACAGCTGTTTCGACTAACTTAAGCCATTGTCAAAGAGCGAGTGAATGAAATTACTGAACACAGGACGTTAGTGGAGTGTAGGTGGTGGACATCTGTTTAGGGCGTATCTGGAACATCTGTGTTGTGATGGCGACGGTGGGGAGAGTGTGTGCATGAGACAAGGGAAGGTCAGGTGTCTTTAAAAACTAAATACAATCATGAATGCAAATTATAAAATTAACTAAACTAAACTAAACTGAATGCAATAATTTAAAATAATGATGAACATTCAAAATAATATAAAATAAACTAAACTAAATAACAGATTTTAATAAAGGGGATACATAAAATTCAGTCTGTTCATTGGTTAAATTTTTGTTATTTTTTATTGCTTTTTTAATTTCTAAAATTTCAAACAAATCCATTTTTTTACCTTTTTGTATGTTGTGGAGTAGTGTTATGTTTTTTGTGTCTATGAAGTGATTGTGTTGTAAGCAATGATCTGCAAAACCTGTATTAGATGTATTGGTTAAAATCGCCTTTTTATGTTCAGAAATGCGATGTTTCAGAGCACGGCCACATTGTCCGATATAAATAGCATCGCATTCTGCACAGTGTATTTCATAAACTCCATTTTTCTCCAGTGTGTTAGATTTTTCTTTATTATTGACTAGTAGTGAAAAAAGATTACGTTTGTTTACTGATACCATGTTAAGACCATGGTTTTTTAACCTATTATTAATCTTATCTGTTATACACGGAATGTAATTTGTTAAGTGAAATTTTTTGTTACCCTGATCTGGCTCTATGGAATAAAATTCTTTTAAAGTAATTTTCTTCTGTTTTTTTTTAAATTAAAGAATTAATTATTCTTTCATCATAACCGTTATTTTGTGCTATGGCTTTTATAATGTCTACCTCTTTATTGAAATTTTCTTTGGATAAAGGAACTATAAGGAGACGATTAACCATTGCATGAAAACTGCTTAATTTTATGTGCCATGATGTTAGTGATTGTTTATGTATAACGGTATCTGTAAAAGTAGGTTTCCTATATATCTGGAAACTAAGATTATTTTGTGATCTAGTAATGGTAAGATCCAAAAAATTTAAACTTTTCATATTTTCTGTTTCAAGTGTAAATTGCACACTACTATAAAAGGAATTAATATAATCTAAGAACATGTGGAGCTGTCTATCTGTTCCCGTCCAGATACAAAATATATCATCAACATACCTTGCCCAATGAAAAACATATTTTATGTTGGGGTTATCGGATGTAAAAATGTTTTCTTCCAAAAATGTCATAAAGATTTCACTTAATAAAGGTGATAAAGGAGAGCCCATAGGTAAGCCATTAAATTGTTTATAGATTTTATTACTAAACTGAAAATAATTTTGTCCTATGCAACTAACTGACATTTATTTTGAATGTTCATCATTATTTTAAATTTTGCATTCAGTTTATATTTAGTTCAGTTAATTTTATATTTTGCATTCATGATTGTATTTAGTTTTTAAAGACACCAGACCTTCCCTTGTCTCATGCACACACTCCCCACCCCTCGCCATCAAAACACAGATGTTCCAGATACGCCCTAAACAGATGTTTACCACCTACACTACTCTAACATCCTGTGTTCAGTAATTTCATTCACTCGCTCTTTGACAATGGCTTAAGTTAGTCGAAACAGCTGTCAGAGTTAATTAAAAAATTTGTGAAACTTACCAAGTGTTTTTATATATTTTACAAAACCTTTGAAGAATTACAAGTTTTTAACATCAATTAAATACTAAAAGATTATAAACAACGGTGGAAAGAACAGTTAGAAAGAACGTCAGGTTCAAGACTGGACAAACAAGTCTGGAAATTTAAACCTGTAGGACACAGGTGCGTGGCTGGATCCAGGAAGAAATGACTGGAAGATCTTTGAAGGCGGAACACGCAGCGTCTTGCCCGTGCCGTGTTGTGAAGTTGATGATGACGATCTGCTGTAGAAATCTCGGATCAAAAACACCAAAGCCTTCTTACTTAACGATCATTCGGCAAATTAAAGATAAATGGAATGATAAGCCAAAAGACGACGGAAAGGAATTAATAAATATGTGTTACATGAACATGGACAGGAGTTTGCTGAAGAGAGTTTGAAGGTGAAGAAAGAAGGAAGTGCGTGTATTGAACATCGTGTACGCCACAACATGTAAGAAACGTTATTTACACTTTTCACCAACGGGCTACTCTCTTGAACATATTATACTGTAATAAATATACAAATATAGAATAGGATACTGGAATATGAAGATAATAACAATAACAGAAATATGTTACGCAGACGATTTAATAATTATAGGAGAAACAGAAAAACAGTTACAGAATAACATAAAGGTATTTAATGAAGAACTTAGAAAGAAAAACATGAAGATTAATATACAAAAGACTAAAACTATGGTAATAGGAGATTCAGAAGAGATACACAATATAGAACTTGATGCAAAATATTTAGAACAAGTAAAAAGTTATAAATATCTGGGAGTAGTGATTAACAGCAAAGGGAATTTAGATGAAGAAATAAATGAAAGAGTAGCGGAAACAGGAAGATTATTCAATCAAATTTCCTGGGTAAAAAAGAAATACCCACTAGGTTAAAAACAGAAATAGTCAGAAAAATCATGAAGCCAGTATTAACTTACGGAAGCGAAACATGTGAGAGAATAAAAAGCAAGATAACTAGTATTGAAATGAGGTTTCTTAGAAAAATAGAAGGGAAGACAAAAAAAGATAGAATTCGAAATGAAATATTTAGGAAAAAGTTAGATATTGTTCCCGTAGCAATAACAGTAGAACAAGCACAACTTAGATGGCTCGGACATGTAATGAGGATGGGGAAGGAAAGACTGGTAAAGCAAGTGTCTGAATCCAGAGAAACAGGTAAAAGAAAGAGATGACGACCGAGAAAGCTCTGGAAGGATGAAGCCCGCACAGCTGCAGAAAGAAGAGGAGTAAAATGGGAGAAAATAAAGGAGCTTCCAGGAGATAGAAAGATATGGAGGGATATGTGGAAAAAGACGACCTCAGAGGACTCAACTCGAACATAGCTTTACACCGTAAGGTAGAAAAGCTAAGGATTAAGTAAGTAAGAAAGGTAAGGGCAGGGCATCTCGAATATTGTTTTTGACTTTGATTTCTAAATGTATTTAAATTAATATCTTCTTCTTCTTCTTCTTCTTCTTCTTCTTCTTCTTCTTCTTCTTCTTCTTCTTCTTCTTCTTCTTCTTCTTCTTCTCCTCCTCCTCCTCCTCCTCCTCCTCCTCCTCCTCCTCCTCCTCCTCCTCCTCCTCCTCCTCCTCCTCCTCCTCCTCCTCCTCCTCCTCCTTCTTCTTCTTATTCTCCTCCTCCTCCTCCTTCTTCTTATTCTCCTCCTCCTCCTCCTCCTCCTCCTCCTCCTTCTTCTCCTCCTCCTCCTCCTCCTTCTTCTTCTTCTTCTCCTCCTCCTCCTCCTCCTCCTCCTCCTTTTTCTCCTCCTCCTTCTCCTCCTCCTCCTCCTTCTTCTTCTTCTTCTTCTTCTTCTTCTTCTTCTTCTTCTTCTTCTTCTTCTTCTTCTTCATCCTCTTCTTCTTCTTCTGGAATCAATTTCTTCGTCCAACAGGCTTCTATCCAAACTTCCTTACCCAACCTACCACCTGATCAGCAATACGAGGCATCTCTCTTTGTTTTATGCAACACGATCTTGAAAACTGTTCATTCTTCAACTCTTTACGATCGTCTTCATTGTAGAGTTTATCCCTTCTATATAGTAAATATACAAATAAGGAAATCATTGAGTTTGTAAGGCTTTCTCGGCCGGTATCCACAAACACTATTGGAAACACTAGTGGCCGGGTTGTTAGGCCGTGGCCAAATTGATGATGTCCTCTTATGGTGAGGCCGAAACGTGTGTCTTTGCCTATGCCGTGATGTAATGATGATGATGATGATGAAACTATTAATGAATATCAGGCTTCAATTATACAGTTGCTAACAAACATGTGATTATTAACTGGGGGGAAAAACACAGGTTTTCAATGCATTCTCTTCTTTATACGCGCTCCCCTGTAAATACGGGTACTGCCACGACACAGAAGGTCGAGAAGACTGGATTGCTTACAAACAAACAAACAAACAACCGCCACCAATTAGCTTTACCAATTAGTTTTGTTATCGTCCGCGCGTATGGAAATGCGACACAAAGTTTGCGTGCAACACAGGAAACGTACCTACTTATAATGTACGTTGACATTTTTGCGTACATACATTTAACAATCGTATACATTATTTATGTATTTTTTTTGTTTTACAACCTGAAATCGTTTTTACAGGTCATTTGCAAATATTCAACAACGCATTTTGCCTGTTTCTTTTTTTCTGTTTCAAGATATTCAAATGGAATGTAAAAATAATGACTTAATCGCCTTTGGCTGACCGACACTCTACGATAGCAGAGAGACAGTTGATTGGTAGTAACAGTAGACTATAGCTGTAGACACTGGAAACTGTCGTAGCGCATTACCATTCCAGGCGTGAGTATTCGTCTCTTTGATAGATGCAGTCTATGTCTGTAGCTTATAGGGCAATATTTCCGATCTCAATTGGTCGGGTCGCAACCGACCGCGTTTTATACGATTGCGTCGCAACGACATACTGTAAACTTGCATCCATCCAGTGCTGGGCGCCCAATAGTCAGTATCAGTATCTGTCACTGGGGTTACGATTCCGTGGAATGGTGTACCGCACAGCTCCAGGGTTGTTCGCAGTCTTATGCAAACCCCTTCTCTGGCGTGCAACTGGAGCAGCCGGTGGTGTTCTCTATCTGTCTGTTCGATATACCCCAACAGTCTCGGTCTACCCTTGGCGTTCTTATTCACCACCGTACCCTCGATGATGGTGTTGAGGTACTATTTTAATACAACATTTTTACAAGAGCGCTCCTTATTTATTTATTTATTTTTTTTTTTTGTAAAATTCACGTTAGGTCCTGGTACTTTGAATACAGAACAGAATAGAATGGAATAGAAATAATTTCTGTTTCCAGAGTGCATACAACAATACAACACAATACAACAACAACTGGCAGTCGTTTCCAATGATTACATATAGTATAAACAGTATAAACAATACGGGACTATAGACTTTTTTCTACATTCAAATAAATTAAAATGAAGTACATCCCATTGTATTGTTTTTTAAAATATCGGTATGGAGAACCATACGTGACTTCCATGTCCTAAAATTTATAATTAAAATCATTTAAATATTAATTAAATGAGTGGATGCTTGAGCTCTGAAGAAATTACGTATCAGCTAAAATGGTACCACCATGTTAGGTGGATTAAGACTATCCTCAACCTTCGTGAGGAAGGACTGTACTTTTGGATAAAATGTCTGTAGGTCGAACGAAACTACTAAAGGTAGCTGCGATCTGATTCCTGTAATGAAATTGGACTCTCGCTGCGAGGGGCCGAGGGATGTCTATAGTGTTATCAAAGTCTTTCCTGTCAATACTATACTAGTCATTTTTCTTTTTTAAAATCGAGTCTTGATTTCTTTCTTTCCATTTGTCTTCTGATTTCCTGAATGACTATTCTGTTCACCCGTATAATTATAAATTTCTCAGCAAAACATTTCTTCCTTAATACGTTTGTGTCTCCTGTTTAACACCCACCATTTTGATCCATGTCATAACGCTATATTCCACACAGACTATAAATAACTAGCCATCAGGGAGGTCAAAATATTTTCAAGGAGGGGCAAAATTAAAATTGTTTAATTTTCCAAAGGAGAAAAATATTTATTTATTTTTCATACATACACACATGCACATATTAGTTTATAATTCTCATATCATAATATAAATAAGTACACAGATTGTATTAATTGCTTTAATACAACAACACTGCCCAGCGATCCACAGGAAGCAAATCGATGTCCATCTTTTCGGCTTGCACGCGTTGTGTTGGTGTGGGTTTCGACACTTTCCATTTAAAAAGCGTGCAAACATACGAAAATAAAAATGAGTGAGGCCAGAAATAACTCGAATTTTGTGTGTGTGTGTGTGTGTGTGTGTGTGTGTGTGGTGCCGGCCTTTTTATTGCGGTAATCACAATAAAAGAACTTTGGAAACGTAAACATTACATAATTGAGATATGCTTGCCTGCCAGGAACGATATTTTTTCACTCATACGTGATTTAAATTAAAATGAAAAATATAGGATTTTGTTAAAGTGAAATGAAATGTTTCCATAGAAACTACTTCTTTGTTGTCAATAACGTAATACACATATAAAACTTATAAAAATTTACCTCCTCCATCATCAACTACCATTTTAATTTAGGCCTATATAAAAAATTACCCCCTCCTCCCTTCAACTACCCTTTTAATTTATATTCATCTACCTTTCTACAGTGGATTATTATGACCTTCTTTTCAGGATACTTTATTTATCAAAATTAAGCACTTTACTCTTGTTAAAACGTAAAACGTTGCAGGTAAACTACCCCTTTCCCGTAACCGATCTTGCCCAACATCAATAAGCCTTGAGTCTTCTACAATTCAGGGCTGTATGTAAATAAAAATCTGGCTGTCGTGGGACTGCCGACAGAAGTGTTGACTTAAAAATACCATTTCAAATTAAATGAAAAGTACATCATTTCAAAAAGATAATTTATTAAAAAATTACCGTTAAAAATTACGTTACAACTTAAGAAAATAATTACTAAATGTTTAAACATTTACGTACAATGCATATTAGACTTATCTTTCATTCAACAAATACTTTTTTGTTACATTGAATTCCTTGTAGCAGGAGGAATGGTAACCAATAATTTCATCGTCATAACTTTCCGGCAATATAACGTCGCTGTATTTATGACGTGATTTCAAGTAAAGTTTACATGAATTCCAGATGTCCGGAGTAAATTTTTTCCCTTTTTTCTCTAAACCCAGGTTTATCTACTAAAGAATTGCACAAAAAGCACTCCATAATTTCGTTTTACTAGCCGCACGTGGTAGAAAATTATCAACCTTGAAGATGGGGCATATGTAACATCTCGAAATGTCTCTAAAATAAACAGTTGAACGTTTGATAAACAAAAGTACAAGTTGACCCGAAAATTCCAAACACAGGGATAAAGATTTGAGGAAATAAACAGAAACTAACAAATCAGTGGAAATAAAATCAAGCAAATTAATAATTCCGAGAGAGACGAGCAATAATAAAACACACAAGATACAGACGAGATACCAAAACTACGAAATAATAGCCAACTAATACACAGAACAAAAAATAACAGAAGTTGGACTAAAGAACAACACACACAATTAACTAATTGAACGATGAATACAAATTCAACGACTAAAGACAGTACTAATATCCCGTAAATGACAAAAAGACGAAAAAATGACGTTTATGTAAAATAACTATAAGTAGTGTAAGTAGTAAATAACGTTAAACATTGTACAAATAGCTTTTATAAATATCGAATCTATGAGCAAGAAAGACGAAAACGCGCGTGGGATCGAACACGCGATGTTACATTTGACCGCGCACAAAATTCAAACTTTAAATTAATAAACCTTAAAAAGTGCGTAAAATAACGGAAAAGTGCGAAATAAATACCTAATAGTGCGTATAAATACGGAATAAAAAATATTACTAAAAAACAAAGAGGATATATGAGACATGAACATGTAAACAGTGAGGGGGAAATTGTTACGGATTCTCGTCGCATTCCTTTCTGATGACGTCACATTCTACGGATTCACTCCCGTGTAATTTTTTTCCCTCTCCTCTGCTATAAGAAGTTAACACTTCAAAAATGATTTGATTCTGTTTGAATTTGCGGCTGTTATCGTTTGCCATAGAAAAAATTCTACACACAGACACTTCGAAAAATGACTTTTTTTCATGTTTTGATGGTAGTACAATCAGAATCTGCCATTATCTCGAACACGTTTTTTTTCGCCATGACCATACTTCCATTTACTTATGGAACATGGAAGTAAAAATATATAAACACTTGGTACGTTTCACAGTTTTTTACATGCCATGCCATGTACCGTACTCCAGATATGTACAGACCTGCCTACCAAAGCTGTGTAGAGGCAGAGGTTACCTTCTAGTTTTAGCAGATGTGACAACTGCTCAAACAAACCAAAAAATTAATTTAAACACCAATAAAATATCTCACTAAATTAAAAATTCATAACATTCGTACGACAATTATGTAACGTTCCCAGCAGGTGCAGCGTCTCTGTAAAAGCCGAGCAGTCAACTGGCCTTGACAGTTCGAGCACTTGTAACTATGCAAATTATGCCACCAAAAGAATGGAAAACTATTCTGAAACCTCCAAGCACGAACGGTCGGCTTAGTCAATCAGTTATAGTGGGCGATTTCGTAAGTGCGGGTCAAGTGATTGTTTAGTCGGGAGTGATTATTGTGTTATACAGTAATTAGTATGGAACTCTTAACTGTCGACGACAATTATTATTATGTCATCATCATCTTCACTACAGGGATTAGGCCCTAGTTGGCCTGTTCCGGAACCCATCTCCTCCTCGGTCTACCAACATCGCTCTTTCCACTCGGCTTGTACTTGAGAGCTGCCACTGGCAATCTGGTATCTGGCATTCGGGCTTACATGTCCACACCATCTCCTCTTATACTCCTTAATCGTCTCATTTAAAGACTGGATCTTTAAGTCTAATTATTATTACGTGTGGACAAATTTAACTTAAATTATTGTTTGACAGTACCTTGTTGATTTCACATAGTTATTTGTGACTAATTAAAGCCGGTAATTACTGCTTTCATTGATGTCTGCATTTGTTTCCACAGTACAGTACGAAGATCCGCGAGGTCGCCATAACAATTAAAGTTCCCCACTACAGTTATTTTCCACTTCCCTATAAAAACTTGAGAAAATTAAATTATATTTAAAAGTAAATTGCAACCACTTTTACCAAATTTATGTTAATAAATAATAGTAATCAAACTTAGCAACAAATATCTGATACAGACATTTCACAAAAAAGTCTACCTAAACAAAAATCGTAAAAACACCATCCAAGGATAGCAACAAATTTCTCACATATTTCAAGAAAGTAAATAAATTATTTACAGCGGCAATAAAGTTTTAAAGTTTTTTTACGAAGGTTGGGTGCACAGAATGCAAACGATGTGTTAAAAGCTTCATTCGTTGGCCATGGAACTGCTACGTGATTATGAGACTGCAATCTTCTTGAGTAGCACTACCCGTTAAGTGACCACCTCTCATGAAAAACGCCTTTAAAGCTCTATAAATAAAAATATATCTTAGTGGAAAAATGCTCAAACTCCTAAATAGTGTCAAGGACGGGTCATTTCTCCTTGCACCGGTCACAATTCTAATTATCCTCTTTTGTGCGACTGCTGTTTGGGCTAGTAGTTGAAAAATACGTACCTCCCCAACAAGAAATACCATACTGTTAATTATAATGAATAACAGAATGTAGTAGAGGTGGGCCGACATACCTATAACAGGTGTTTTGGAACGATATTTTTGTGGAACGGATATAACAGTGACTGAAAAGTTGAAATACCTGTTCCGATTCAACGATAACTTAAAACCGAAAAGTCGAAAAGTACCACGACACATATTACGAGTACACGAGTACAAAGCCACTTTTTGGTGCTGAATAGTTCATTCTGCGCATGTGCTGATTGCTATACAAGTACGAAAGGAAGCAAAACAGCGAGGTTCAGAATATCTCTATGCCAAAGAGACGAAGCTGTTTTTATTAAATGAAAAATTTACGGTTTCGTTCGTACCTGTTATTTTCAAGTTTGAAGTAACTAGTAACTTCATTCTAGTAACTCTAGAATGAAGTAATATCCTGAGAATCTTTATAGTGCAGAGTTTTTCCCTTGCCTTCCACATCCTATGCCGTTGGCCTATAAACGGTTCATTCGCTGTTAGGGGGTAATTTCTCACTCCAAGGGTAAGAGGGTGCCCTGCACTTCTGCCTTCCTAGGAGGTTGGCACTTGGTAGAGGTGGTCCGACACTTGAAGTTGAGTCGATGCATTAGCGTAGCAGAATGACCTGCCCAGACTGATGTGCCCAGTATCAGAAAAGATCAACGAGGAAAACGTCCGTCATTTGGAAAGAAGCCGCCGGCACTCGTTCTTAGATTTAATTCGACCGTTTGCCAATATTTTGTGTCTGCCTGTCTGTTTGATGTATGTCTCACGATATCTTTCGAACTCATCCGTCGCTTTTAGTGAGAGTTGGCATGCATGTCCATACGTTTACCGTATAGAATCTTATTGTTTTTCAGTTTTATCCCATAAATATAAGGGGACGGAAGGCAAAAATGTTAAGGGGATTAAAATTAGGACAAAATCGCAAAAGCCCATGTGGAATGCGATCAAATTTGAGGAAACATTAAGTACAATCTAAATGTAGTGTTTATTTTTATAAATTTCTGAATTTTTGGATGTCAGGGCCTAAGAAGTGGGTGAACGTTTTGACAAAATTGCAAAAATTCAAATGGAGGTATTTACACTTAATATTTTTATATCTACTTATTGAACGTTCATTGCAATTTTAACAGTTTAATTTTAAAGAAATTTTACAATTTCAATTTTAACTTTAACACTTAGTTTTATAGTTCAATTCAATGATGTCACATGTATTGGCCGACTACGTTTTTTAAGAAGAGACCCAAAATCAACGCAGCAGATTACTGCCAAATTCAAACAAAAAACCTGGGATCAGGAGTGACACAATCATAAGTACCCAGATAACGCAAACGAGTTTAGCAACCGAAGATAGAAACTGGAGAATGTCAACCGCACATGTGGCCGAAGTGTCTGGGTCCGCGTAGACACTAAACAAGGCGATAACATCTGACAAGACTGAATTAAAATCGACGTATCAACTCTCGCCTTGAAAGAAAATCTAATTATAAAATGACTAAATTATTTTCTGTATACAGATGCATCTCGCAATAGAATATACAGTATGAAATTTGGAAGTTTTTCGTCCATAACTGTCACACCGAAACTAATCGATTGTTTACTACGAATTATGTCGACGTACAAGTGGCATTGAGAGTTGACGTGAAATGATTGTTTTGGCTGTACGTGTGCACAAAAGGAGGCAGTGATCCTGAACATTATAGCTTCCTGTTCACAGCGATTGGGTAGGCAGTGAACCTTGTAGCGCGATTACTGACGCGTTTCGCGACCATCACTCGGCTGACAGTTTGTAGCAGTAATGTTTCCACGGCTGGTGACATTTTCATCGTCACTCTCACAGGTCGGGGCCACGGTTTCGATTCAGACAGAATAAGTACTGATCTTTCTACTTCCTTGTCCATTGTGAGTGTCTGCTGGTAGCAGTGGCGTGGCGTAGAGGAAATGAAAGAAAATTAATATCACACAGTAAATAATAATTATTTCAATAATAATTACGGGCAGTTATTCAATAATTTGAAATTCAAACGATATTAGTGCGGAAACTTGAAGAGAAGAATAGCGTTGCTTCCGAGCTGCTGGACACTTGCAGTTGTTTTAAAGTTGTTTTCCCTGCCCAGACATCGGCAACCTTTAACTGCGTTTGGTCATTGACCTCGTAGTAGTTGTTACTATCTCGACAAGTGTGGAGGGTACGCACTCAAAAGTCCAACTTGTTGCCGCTGTATAAACCGGCAAAATGCCAGAGCAGCTAGTTCGTTTTCGGTACTGAAGTGTACCAGTTACTGCGCACCAATTTCTATTTTGTTCTTTTAATAGTTTGTTTCTCTGGTTTCCTTGATTACTTTTAATTCGATTATTTGTATCCACATTTATTTTGCGTAAGTATAACGGAGTCGGATTATGGTGAACCGGGCTTCTCTTCTCTGCCAGCGAAAATTAGAAAATGCACTAAAAAAATATTTTGGCTATAAATAGAATACTAAAAGAAAAATTTTATACTAGAAAAAATTCGAATTAATTTTTATGCTAAGTTTCAGGCCTATCACAACCGGCAACAGCTGTTATGTACCCACGCCACGCCACTGGCTGGTAGTATTATGACTTTGTAAGTTTTTCTTGTATTTCTGCCGAATACGAACAGAAAAACAGCATAAACGTCTTAGACCTCTCCATCACACAATTTGAACACAGGCACAAATTCAATATATACAGAAAACCGACTACAACTGACACACTAATACACAACTCCTCCAATCACCCAATACAACACAAACTAGCTGCCTTCAGAACTATGATAAATAGACTTAACAACATCCCACTAGATGAAAAAGACTACAAAGACGAACTAAACGCGGTAAAATATCTAGCAGAATCCAACGGATACGACAGAACAATAGTCAATAAACTCCTACACAAAGCACAAAACAAACAACAGACAAAGACAGAAAACAACAAATTCATAACACTAACATACATGAACAACCAAACTGAAAAAAAGCCCACAAATTCAAAAAAAAACAGGATACAGAATCGCATACAAAACTACTAACAAAACAGAACACACACTATCAAAACACACACACAAAGCACAAAACAAATTCGCTCTACCTGGTGTTTACAAACTAAATTGCTCAGATTGCAACAAATTCTACATAGGCCAGACAGGACGCAACTTCAAACAAAGATACATTGAACACACAAAGGCACTACACTCCACTACAGAATCCACCTTTGCAAACCACCTCATTGAAGCAAACCACACATACAAAAACATCGACAATAACATGGATATTCTACACGTACACACAAAAGGCCGAAAACTAGACACTCTAGAACAACTGGAAATATACAAACACACGAAAACGACATCCTAAACGAACAGACACAATTCAAATCACACGCATTATTCGAACATATCACACCCCACACACACAACATCGATATTTCAAAAGTCGATACCGTCGCCAACAACAAGACGTACAGTGCGCCCAACGGTAGCCTCTGAAGAAGCTTTTTAAAAGCGAAAACCTGTTAAGCTATAAGGTAAAACTCTTACGTTTTACCTATAAACACGTTTGTGTTCCGAGTCGATAGCGAATTAATTGTATTTAGTTTGTAAGTTTGGTATATTTAGGATGTCTCACTGTATTGCTGTATATACAATGAATACCCTGTTGCTTCCTTAACGCTTTGCAAAACAGGAACAGCTGATTTCTGTAGCCCCCTGCCGGCTAAGAACAAGTTACTGTTTTAGCTGCTACATGTTTGTTTTTTCCTTTAACTTTCTCCTAAACAAACGCAAATAGAGTAGACCATAAAACGCTTCATATTATAAATTATCCTTAATTTAATCTTCTATTTCTTCTTCTTCTTCTTCTTCTTCTTCTTCTTCTTCTTCTTCTTCTTCTTCTTCTTCTTCTTCTTCTTCTTCTTCTTCTTCTTCAGCGGCGCGACAACCTATTACTGAGTCAAGGCCTCCTTTAACAGCCTCCGCCAATTGTCCCGGTCTAGAGCAGACAACTGACTGACTGAGAAACTGATAGGTTTCTGCACATAAAAGACTTTCACAGATGGGATATGTGAATTCTCCGATCCAACCCCCAATCTGGAGGACCAGGAACTTTGATTTCGGGGTGCTCTTCCCCTAGAGATTTGCTTTCACCTCAGCTGACGAGCTCTCTCTACCCGGTCGCAGTATGTTAACTGACTCGGCCCGTGTGTGCAGCCGTTGGGCTTTTGTAGCCTCCTCCGCTTCCACACTAGATGCACATCCTGCTGCCGATGTGCACCATCCTGTCAGGACAGAGCCCAGGATAACCCCAGACTGCCCTGTCAGAACTCCCATCTCTCGTTTGCTTATCGATCCACTCCGCCGAAGGGATTAGTTACCACAACCTTGGAGTGGATTGCTCGGCGTAACAGGGTCCACCGACGTGTAGGTGAGAGTGGAGTTGGGGTGGAGAGACTGGCGCATTTCTCTTCTATGGAAGCATATCTTCGCGTCACACCCCCATTGGATCCCATCCTTAATTTAATAGCTACCGTTATTCGAACGAGCGAAGTGAGTTCTTAGTTTTAACTCGACCGTTTGACATTTTTTCTGTCTGTTTGGTATATGTCTCACGATAATGTTTGAACGCACCAACCTAACCTAACCTAACGCACCAACCGATTGTAGTGAAACTTGGCATGCGTCTCCATACGTTTACGCTACAGAATCTCATTGTTTTTCAGTTTTATCCCATAAATGTAAGGGGGCGGAAGGCAAAAATGTTAAGGGGGTTAAAATTAGGACAAAATCGCAAAAGCTTCTGTGGAATACGATCAAATTAGAGGAAATTTTAAGTACATCTGAATGTAGTGTTTAGTTTTGAAAATTTATAAATTTTTGGACGTCAGGGCCCACGAAGTGGGTAAATGTTTTGATAGAATTGCAAAATTCATATGGGGGTATCAAATTAAAGATCCTCTTTTCCGGGGTCAAAACGTCCTACGACGCTGTCCGATGCCCAACCTCCATTGTTGTCTGTCGTTGCAGTTTTCATCGTTTGGTACTCTATCGCTCATTGATCTTCTTATGCCTTCTATCCACGTTTTCTTGGGTCTTCCTTTCTTTCTGTGCTCTCTAGGTATCCGTCTAATTGTTTTCTTTGGTAGTCGGTCTTGTCCCATTCTTTGTACGTGTCCGTACCAGATTAGTCTTTTGTACGCCCAAACGATTTGATCGTCTCATTTCGTATTCGGTGTAGCCTTGAAGTTCTAGCAGCTCGTCTCAAAGCATCCACTTCTGTAGCTTCTAATTTTCTTTTTTCCTGTTCCTTTATTCTCCATGTTTCGTATCCGTACGTCAACGTGTAATTAGCGATAGTTTTAACTAAAATCTGAATGCAATTTTATGTTTTGTAATTTCAAAATTTTGGAACCCAGGACCCAAAAAGAAAAAAGAAACGAAGTTCGAAAAAATTTTGTAAATCCAGCAGCGGTGTCAGACTAAAAGGAATTGTAACTCACATCGGAATGTTTGGATTTTAGCTGTTTTATTGTATGATTGTTTACTCTACAATTGTTATGCTAGTAAAGGAATAGTAGAGTAATCAGGGTTTTTATAATTTTTGTCATAATTGAAATGTTGTTTAATATCAAAATTTATTCAACAGTAAATGTACTCCGTTCGAAATATTCAGTTAGTACTGCAGCTCAGGGAGCATGATAGTTAATTAATAATGACAAAGTTTTGTAAAGTACTTCGTAGACATCCACGGCCGGAGTCAATGTAGTTGAAGCTCCTTCCCGGGTTGTTTGGCCGTGGTCCATTGTTTTCTAAAAAAAAACAAACGTTTCGGCCGTGTACGTCGAGTTACGCTAACTTTAGGTGGTATACAGTTCACACGTGATGTCGTAACAGTACTGTGGTCACTAACGTATACCACCTCACGTTAGCGTAATTCCACTTACACTGCCGAAACGTCTGTTCTTGGAAAAAACAATGGACCACGGCCAAACAGCACGGAAAGGAGCTTCAACAACAAAGTTTTCTAAAGTTAAATCGTTAGCTAAAGAAATTTTTAAAACATTTGTATCAAATTTCTACGAAATTATATTTTTTGTTACAAAAGTATATCAGTCTACTTTGTGATACAATGTTAAAACAGTCTACCCATTTAAAATAATTACCACCATTTTCTCAGACACCATTTGAGATAACGTATTAAATGTTAACAGCTAATAGACAAAACCTTTACCTTTAATGAAGACCACGTTTTAAGTCATTTTGAAGACTATATCATACATTGATTTATAAAATTTTTTAAAATAATCCTTGTAAAAAAACACAATTTTTAATCGATTGTTTAAATACGAATCTATTTTTGTGACAACAATACAAAACGATTTGCAGGACACGAATACGAATCGATTGTCGGGGCAAGAATAGGAACCGATTGTTGGGACAAGAATACGAAACGATTCTCGCGACAGTAATACGAAACGATTGTCGGGACAAGAATACGAAACATTGTCGGGACAATAAAACGAAACGATTCTCGGGACAAGAATAAGAAACAATTGTCGGGACAAGAATAAGAATCAATTGTCGGGACAAGAATACGTAACATGTAATGTAATATGTAGTGTAACAATAAAATTTACATAATATTCAGTTGAAAAGTAGAATGTAATATGCGCAGTATAATAATACAATTTCGTACAAATTATAAAAAAGCTAAATTACTAAATCGAATTTTGAAATATAAAAAACTTTCAGCCAAATCCAATACAAAAACCAGAATCGAACCCACGGATTTACTAAAAAACGTGTAGAGGAAACAAACATACAAAATTATAGTCTTTCGACATGTCAAACGTTTTTATTGTCCATATTATAATTATTTTAATTAAAAAATGGTGTCCCTGATTTTGAGTTGTTTTTATGAATTGAACAATTGGAAAGTTGTGTAAATATATTATGTTAATAATAAGCTAAATACAAGAAACGATTTCAGCAGTGTTTAGCTCGATCTCTCAGCGTGCGAGTATATTTTCTTTCAAATGAAATTATTTTTAATATTTACGTTATTCTTCTAATAGTATTTAAACGCCTAGAACTTGCTCGTGTACTGTAAAACATTACTCTTTGCTTGAAGTACAAGTATTATTGGTAGTGGGGGAAATTTTTGGTACCTGTGTGGGGAAAAGAGGTTTGATTGACCTGTCCAACACTGCTTTGCGTTGAATCAGTTTACTGCCCTAGGAGTGCAAGGTGTACGGGAGTGAGCCTGGGGGCACCGTAGTGCCGTATATGAAGTTCCCATTTCAGACAATTATGTCTTTATTCCTCTATGTTCATATTGTTTCCTTCAAAGTAATCCCCATCAGATTAAACACACTTATGCCAACGTTTATTCCAACCTTCAAAGCATTTCTGAAACACACCTTGAACTCGTTTAGCGATTATTGTCTCATGTCTTCGTTTGACGGTCGCCAAACGTTCTCCTTTCATGATTGTTTTCAGTCTTAAGGAGAGACAATATCGCACGGGGGCCACATGTGTACGGTAGTTGCGGTTATTTTTGGCCACAAATTCACTCTTAAACAAGTAATAACAACACACGTGGGCTGGTGCATTATCGTGATTAGATTTCCATAAACCATCCCCGGTTAAATCTGGACTGAACGTTCTCTATAAATACTTTCACACAAGTGAGGTAAAATGCGCAAACAGTATACTCTTCATTGAACGTGCAATAACAATTAGTAATAAAATTCTATAACGCAGCCTTGCCCGGCCGGTCTCAACATTATTAAGTTGATGTACGAAACCGCCTTTGAGCCTTCAGACAGGATTTTCTTTGACATACGCTGATCATCCATCCGCGCTAGGTGAGCTAACCATTGTATTCATTGATCCCTTTATGAATTTTACAGCGTCTTCGTGATTCAGTAGATCATCTATCTCTTGGTTATTTCTGATTCTTTATTCGTCATCTTCTTTAACCGGACAACAAACACGTCTTATGATCTTTCTTTCAAACCTTCTTAGTGTTACTTGTTTCTTTTTTATCAGCCTCGCCTCCATGGCGACTTTTTGTCCATGTCTCGCCTCCATAAGTTACAACCGCTCAGATAAGTGCCTTATATATTTTTATTTTTGCATTACGACTAAAAAGTTTGCTTCTCAAAAGTCTACTGTTAGCATAATATCACTGTTACCTATTTGTGTCCTGTCCTGTATTGTCGTGTTTATGGGCCCTTCGTTATCTATCATGTTACCCAGGTCTCTGAACTTATTAACTGCATCAAACGAATTATCTTCTGTGGATATATTACATAGATTTCTTCTCCTTTCTGAAGCAGAAATGAATCTTCCCATATAATTTTATAAATTCTTTGAGCTTCAAAATTTTTTAGAAAACTGACGTGATCTTTATATACCAAATGTCGAGTGATCGTTATTAAAAAAAATTTAATTTTATTAATTTACAGATATCGTAAATTCCTGTAACCTCTACAATTACGTCAAGTCCACAGTACTGTGGTGAAGGCCTGGCGTACGACACCCCGCGTTAGGTTTGACTCGAATACATCCACTGGAGGTGGCAACCAGTGGTGTTGCAGAAACGTTCGGTTTTTTAAATTGTTTTGAATAGAGGTAATCGATTATCCGTTAACTATATGTATTGTAATCGAAACTTTCAATTACAATTTAAAAAACCTCTGAAGATGCAGAATAATTTCTTTGAATCGTGCGGTATATTCCAACCTTGTAAACTCTGCCTTTTTCCATGTACGTAAACCATTATGATAAATTAATTAAACGAAAGAAAACGATAAACAATTAACTTTTGGGGAATTTTGTTATTTAAACTGTGTTTTTATATTAATTGCAATAATTCCATAAGTGAGCTATTCTGGCGCTCACGACGTCTGCTCGTCCGGTGACTATTACATTTGTTTTCCGGCAGTAATTTATGCATTCACATTGAATGGCTTCAAGGTCAATGGAGTTATGCTGAGTGTTGAGTCTGCGACGTTTAGATCTACTGATACAGTTGAACGATTACCGTGCTTCTGCTGCTTACCTAGACTTTATCGTCTTCTGTGTGCATTCAAGGATACTGCTTGTCAAGGTCTAACCACTTTTTCGTGGCCTCGATTTCCTATAACTCTCTCTCTCTCTCTCTCTCTCTCTCTCTCTCTCTCTCTCTCTCTCTCTCCCCTCCCCCCACCGCTTTCTGACCATTATTTTGTTCTTACGGTACTTTATAACATCTTACATTTTCCATAACATTAAAGCTTTCACGGTCGGTAAAATTAATCTTCAGCAAAATTATTTCCCTGTCTGTGGTCCTCTTTTTGTCGAAAACGCTTCGACTGCAGCTGCGACAGTCATCTTCAGTGGTCTTCTGTTCTGCTCGTCTGGCGACTGAATGACAACCCCAATGAAGATGGTTGCCCCATCTGCAGTCGAAACGTTTGTGTCTACAAAAAGAGGACCGCGACCCAACAGTCTTTCATTCTTGTTTTTTCACCCCCCCCCCCCAAGAAGACAACCTACAGTGCTTTAACCTTTTCCAAATTACTGCGTTCCAACTTGTTCACTTATATTTTCTTATTTTCTCTTTTTATTTTTGCTATGGTTTTAAATTCGTGAACTGTTTTGGAAGCCGTCCAGCTGTCTTCTTTCCTTAAGACATGCGCGTGTCACTTTCTCAGTATTCTCAAGTACGGTATAACATTTCATGATCATAATGCGGTTCGTGTCTCACCCTCTTCCGTCTCAGTATTCCTTCCGCCCGTTATAAAACGGCTTTGATAACCCTGAATGGTTTTGTTGTCATAAAAACTCGTTTACATTGTTACCCTGATGGTGACAATAACGTCGACGCAATTGTTGCTATCGATTGATCGAAACTCAGAAACCCTTACGTTACTATATATTATATTATTATATACTATTATTCATATAGGCCTATTATTATATAATGTAATAATGTAATTTTACAACATTATGGAAAAAGGTTTTATATTATAAATACGTATTATAATATAGATTATATATATATTGTAATGTAAAATTACAAGTATAATGTATAATGTGTTTGCTGTGTGATCTTCAATCACTTCTGCCCCGCGATAGAGCGCCAACTTGTAATGTAAAGTTACAAGTATAATGATGCTGATGTTGTAGTATCTACGTTCCTGGGGTCTTATTATGTCAAGCCCCACGTTGGGTTTGTCAAACTATAATATAGAATTATAGATTCAAGATGTCTATATTTTGGTGTGTTCGTGTGAGTGTAGACACGCACTGGTATCTACGATAATGTTGTTTATTAAAGATGTAATCGTAATTGTTGAGGTTATTGGTGTTATTGTATTGTTTTTTTATGGGTACGTAGTAATAGTTCACTCTTTTTATTTTAATATGGTTCGCGCACTTTGTCGTGTACCTCTCTTACTTACCACACTTGAATACTTCAATTCTGTTCTGTGACGTTCCTTCTGAAATACATGCACTTCAAATACAAGAAAATATTCGGATTGAATATTTAATATATTATCACACACAATAGTAAATGAATCAATATCTGATGAATATTCTGAATTATGCTAAATCTTTTTAAATTCTTCCGCCACCTGTGTCAGAACTGATTAAAAAATAAATGAATTTATTTTTAATAGAAATGATACTCTTTTTACTGGTGATAAAATTGGAGGTTTATTAACAATTTAATAAATGATAAAATCTTTGACAATTAAAAAGTAATAATTAACAACCTTTCAATTACTAATTACAACAAAAATTCAAATAAGACTCTGTCTAATTCCTCAAGGCTGGTAGACCTGTTATTAGTACAATAATTAAACTGCAATAGGTTATGTTACTTTGATTCAGTGAATTACCATATTTCGTTAGGTTCTTTGAGGTAACATGATACCAGTCACAAGATGTAATACAAATAACGATATAGAATTAACAATAATGAATAATAATCGAACAAATATAAAAAATTAAAAATTGGTACCATATGTCTGGTATTTATGAAACTATCGTACGCGGGCATGCGCACGCATCTCTAATACTAGTTTGCAATTATCAAGCTGTATGACTTGTACAGTATTTAAAAATGTATTACTTTCGTTTAATAATTTGTTTTAAAAATCATCTATCCACAAGAGAAAAATTTCTCAAAAAACTCTTGTTAATAATTCTATCTGATTTGGATGTTACTTGAGAACAGATCGGTAATATTGAAATTATCAAGTTACCGTAACGATTTCTGAGGTTAGAATTAACCGGTGTTGTTACAAAGGATAAGTATTTCTTAATAGCTATTATTTCTTAAACTATACATATAAACATATTATTCATAATATTTTAATATATTATTATCAGAATTACATTTATTCAGACTGTATGAAAATTAATAAAGTATATTCCAAAACATCGAAAAAATCAAGAGAAATAAGTTTAGTCAAATGAGTGACTAAATATTCTGGTATTCATTAATAATTATTTCCAAACATTATATTTTAAATTATTATAATTAATTAAAATATTTTTATAATATTTTAATAATGGTGATTTAAATCTTTCCTCAATTCTGATAATTTAATTACTGTTTTCGATACGCTGCATTATCTGACTTGCGTAGTATCGAAAGTTAGCTATTCACAAAAATTATTATTTTCGTTCAATATTGTTTAAATAAAATTGTACTCCCTGTTTCCTATTTAACACTTCACTCGCAAGTATGGTCGACATTATACACTGACCTACTTGTTTAATTAAAACAACTCCGCACTTTTTCACTCGTATGTATAAATGTTGTGTTAAGGTTAACTGTATGTTGTTGTACCGACGTAATGGCGCGCACAGTTTTAAAAATAAACTCCTTCTTTTTGTCTCGAGCGGCGTGGCCTATTCGTTTGATAGTTGATCGTAGACTGTTCTGCTCCTCTGAAGCGTCTCTCGGTTGTCTGTCGAAAGTCATTCATTCTATTGGCTGGAGCCGTTGTACTCTCTGACCCAAAAGCCTGTGTTTTATTAAAATATTTAATTTTTTGACAAAATCGAGTTTGGTGTGGAGGCTTTTTTACGTCATCACTGGTACAAAAATTTAACTAGAAAGTTTAAAATTACCATAACTTTCTTACTTTACGTCCGATCGTTAATTGGTTGATATCAGTGAATTCAGGGCGTTTTGCTTGTTAAATTAAGTCCAAAAACGCTTATTTTCCGTTCATCACTACTATCACAATAACGATTTTATTTGTTATTCCTGGTGTATCTTATTTTTATAAGTCCGTTACACCAGATTTTACTTAATTATAATAAAACACTTCTTAAATAAACACTTTGAGTCTATATCTCAGTCGGTTTGATATACAATTTGGAAATAATTGTTCCCTACACAAATCTCGTTATGGCGTCATTAAGCGTCCATGTTAGATTTTTCATAAATATGCTTAGAACTAATTTTTCTTATTTAAAACGATCATATTACTATCTAATAATACTAGTAATGTTTATTTACACAATTTTACACTATAATATCTATATATGACTGTGGTTAATTTAATATTTACATAGTTTCAGTCCTCTCCTATCTCTCTTATACAATTTTTTCACTTTATTTTTGGTCTTCTCTATATAAATCATAACATGTAATGATTATAATTAGTGTATACACATAGTACCTAATTTATTATATATAATGGTTATCTTTTAATTAGTTCAGAACTCTTCAATCTTTCAGTAATGGCTCTGTTTATGTTGTGTCATATCATAGTAGTCATTTATTTTTTCTAATACAACAACTAAATTGTTATTGTTCTATTTGGTTTGAATTCCCAAAGTAGCATTAGATATTATTCTAACTTTTGGTAGTGTTTCCAATTACTTTTACACAAGTTTATATGCTATATTTTTCATAAATAACTTGTTTGTCATTGTTTGTTTACATTTGGTTTTCTTCATAATAGTCATTTGGTTTTTAATTGTTTGTATATAATATGACTGTTTTTATGGTCATTATCTGTTCTCAAAGTAGCATTGGGATTTCCTCTTACTACTGGTAACAATTGTAACAATCTGTGCTCAATATTTGATACAGTATTTTTCTTAACTAATTAGCTATACAATGGTTCAGCTTACTTCTGGTCATATGTACATAGTTAGTTAGTTTACAATAATTTAGTTACAATATTGTTCTTATCATGTTTAGAGTCTGTTCTCAATGTATTATCAGATATTTATCTCACCACTGGTAATACTCTTATAAACATTGATATTGGTTTTGATACTGTACTTTGCTTAACTAAATTGGCATACTTTTCTCATTTCTGCTATTCTCTGTGCCATTATGTTTGACTTGTTCTATTTACATTGTTTTGCAATATATTACATTGTTTCTTAATATTTATCATTACCACTTATAATAAATTCTCGTTTGATAACATATTTGATGATCAGATATTTATACTAATATGTATCATTTTCTGTTGTAATAGGTCTCTTCCTTGTGGGTTGTGTAACAATGTACCATCTGTTTTAGTGCAGTATTTTTCTACTACTAAACTGACTTCACTACGGTATATTAACATAATACTTTAACTATTTTGTTACACATGTTTATACAATTCCTTCTTAAACACTAACACAAATCTTTTTTGTATTATTTACAATATTTTTCTGGTCAATGGTGGACCTTAATTCCTGTCATTGTTTGATACTTAACAAATGTCTTTTATTTGTTGTCAGTTCTCTATGAACAATAACATAATTGTTCTATCTTGTTCTAATCTGGTGGTCTTATGATTATGTGTATTGATTACAACTTTATTAAATCAGTCACACTCATTGTCTGTGTTTATTTGACTATTTTTAATTTTTGTTGTTTCATCATGAAATTAACATATTTCTCACACTGTAAACTTCATCACTGTAATTGTTTGTGTGGTTTATTCAGTTGAAATTAGTTAGTTATTCACAGGTTTCACATTTGTATTAAGTACACACTGTAATTGTTTGTGGTTCCTTAAATGTTTCACACTGGTTTTCTTGTCACACTTATAATCATCATTTCTTTTGTCACTTACGTTGTTTTTAGTACATGTGGTTTATGTTGAGTCCTTATATCTTCTGTCCATCTTCTTTCTTCTTCTTGGTGCTCTTCCTGGTCCTTCTTCTTTCTTCTTCTTCCTATATTTTCATTGTAGTTGCTATTTTTATTTATCTCCATTGTTGTTGGAGCTTGTTGGTCCTTGTTTCGTTGATTCCCCTCACTGTTGGATCTTATTGGGTCTAGTTACTGATATTTTGTTTTGGGCTTGTGGCATTTTCTTTCTTCATTTTGTATTTAATGTTGATATATTCGTATTCTCTTCTTCATCGTTGGATTCTTTATTAATATATTTGTAGATACACACTTATATACACTTAGGTTTATTTATCTAGACATATTTCCATGTTTTTCTCATACTTGACGTGACATTAGTTTATATTATGTAACTACCATATTTTTGGTACTGTTACAATATATATATATATAAATATATATAGAGTTACAAAATTCAGTATAATTATGATATATATTGTAGTGTGATGTGTATTGTTATGCATTATATTATGTTCAAATTATATACATACATATTATTAATAAATAACACTTTTATTACAAGAATATATTGTATGTTTTTTAAAATTGTTACTACGGTCTCCCTGTTCGTCGTATTATATAATGGAAAACAAAATACAATAAACCAGTAAAGTCACTAAAAACCAGCTTTAATTATCACAATTAACAGTTTGTAATCAACAAGTTATTCAACAAAATTATTCTCGTACAACAATTCAAGTTAATCTGTCTACACAAATAATAATGTCAACTATAAAGAATTCCGCACTATAATCACGTTTTACTAATACACCACTTGAAACGCACTGTGTGAATCGCCCGACAATACCTCGAACCTCACTTGAATAAATCGCCACATAAACTAAAAGTAAGCGTCGCTGAATGCTTATATTTATAACCAGCTGAGATTCCAGAAAAATCCATAATACGCGTCAACACTATTATAAAACTCTAGAGCGTAATTGCTTACGGCCTTGAACACAGTGAGCGCGGACCGGTGAGCCTGGAAGAGACTCGTTAAAGCATGCTAAGAGTCACGTACGCACACAACATTACAGCTGGGCTCTGCTGGGATAGCCGAGAAACACGTAGAACGTTCTGTAATGGCTTAACCATATTTTACAGTGTTTTGATCATCATCAGAATATTACAAATTAATAAAAATTTTAAAAACAATTGTTAATAGCAGGTGTTTTATATGTAGACTTAAGTTAATGTATGTTTTTATATAAGTATATAAAAATGTTTTGTATCTGAGTGTTATAAAATATAATAAAAACATTTATTATTTAATTAAATAAGTAATTTTGAAAATACTATAATTATTGGTATTAATCTGAATTCGTTCACATATTAATTTATTATTTATTTTATATTAAAATATTTATAAATTTTGCCATAAGATATTTTTGGACCTTTAGAAATGTGTATTAATAATATGAATATTGTTTAAATTTGGGAATATGTGATTATTTTTAATTGAATGAGTAGCTAAATTTGGTTTGTATATGTCTGGTTTTAAATATGAATTACTTTGTTGAATAATAATAATAATATTTCTATAATATAAATTATATTATATAACAATGTTCGGTTCTTTTATATAATATTAATAATTTTTTATTTGAAAATTATAAAAACGATTGTATACAAAATATATTATTATATATATGTTATATTTAAAATGTATATTTACTTTACCTCAAGATGTTATTCTTCCCTTATTTCGAACATGCTTCGGGACCATCATGGCCTGCATCATCAGCCATAGTGTTCCCATCATCAGCCTTCCTCATTTTGAATCGTGTGGATACCTGTGTGCTGGTTGGCTGTTGTTGTGGCTTCCCATAACAATTTTAAAAAACCAATGTAAAGCCAACCAGCATACAGGTACTCTACAAGATTCAAAATTAGGAAGGTTGATGATGGGAACACTAAGGGTCCCGAAACATGTTCCAAATAAGGGAAAAATAACATCTTGAGGTAAAGTAAATATAAATTTTAAATATATTATATACATAAAGAAATAGACTGTAGCAAAAAGTGTTTGAAAAAAAAAAATATATATATATATATAGCAACAATATATATATTTACATATTTGCCCAGGGCGGTATGTTTTGTATGGTAATTAGTGTAAATAGAATAAGGAACAGTTTTATACAATTTTGTGCAAGAAAAAGCAGGCTCTGTCCTGTCGAGAGTGCACCTGCTTCGATAGTTAAAAATACGGCGTGTATGTGTTTGTGTGCGTGAAGCCAGCTGCGACAAGAATATGGGGTGACTCGTATGAATTGTTTGTTGTCAATTAATCAGGTTTTAACAGGATTATAATAAACTAATTACTTGTGTTAAACCTGTAAACAAAGACCAATTATAAAGACACCATTACATTAAGCGATTTTTAACGAGTATGGTGATGTAAAATTTATTTCCAAAGGTGCAATATTAAAGACCCTATTAAATTAAAATTAATTAATAGTGTAATTGAAGAGTAATTAATATGTGTGGTACATGTGAGTGACCTGAGAAAAATTACGCAAACAATGATATCGCTCATGAGACGAATATGTTCATGAGGTCGCGATAATTAACCAAAAAGTGAGTGTAATAAAAAGGACGCTTTGGCCCGAACTGACCATCTCTAGCTTGTCGAAAACAGGCCTGTACCTGTCAAATCGCCACCAGTATTTTGGGCGATCAATATATTGTACCACTGGCAATTTTGGGCGATCACACACTCGGACTCAACAAATCTACACACGACGTCACGCTGCCCGTTTGCAGATCGACCAGAACACACACACACTACCACACTCACATCAAGACTTAAGGAGGAACTCTGGAGCATCACCAACAGCAACAACCCATAGAGGCAACAAACACCGCATCAGCATAGTCATCATCATCAGCATCAGCATACTCTCAGGATTCTGGACACACACACAAACACACGCACGCACACGCACACGCGCACACACACACACACGCACACGCAACGGTAACGACAGATATACACAGGTGATAAAAGACAATTATATTTTTTTATTGTGAAGAAAGCTCTCGAAAAGAACTTAAATATGAACAGATAATAATTAGAGTTTTAAAGTAAAATAGTAGTTAGATAAGAGAGTGTAATTTAACAACAACTTGTAGAAAAGAAATACTAATCTTTTGTTGTATTTTTGGGTGTCAGTATAAATCAATAATACGAGTAGATTGGAAGTAAATGTAATATCATTTTGATTTGTTTATAGCAACAATAAATTCATTCTTGAATCTTAATATTATTTTGTTGGTAAATGAGTTGCTATCATTAATTAAAATTTGAGTTAATTTCAGACACACACAAATAAAAAGAATTTAAATAACTTGTTTAACATGTTTGTTTAGTTAATAAGATTATATGGGTGTTTATTTTTGTTGTATGTTATGAATAGCATAGCAGGTTACAGATTTGTAAAGCTTATAAAGGTGAATATTTATTTGTATAATGTTTGAAATTTTAATAGTTAAATATTTTTGTATCAAGTAATAAATCTTAGAATGATTATTTTGAAACGGGGTCAATTGATTATTTCATGTCAACAACATCTCACTCCTCTTTAAAATTATATAATTTTTGTGCAACCACATATACTTGACGCAACGAGAAACAAAATTCTGCGACCTGGCCGGTGTAATACATATTACAGTTGCGTTGAGAATATGATAATATATTTGTATAATTGTTGTAACGTTGCAATATATATAATCAAATATTAATAATATAATTAATCTAAATGTATACAAATTTTAATTTTTTTTTTATAACAAAAACTTAGGCCTATGTAGTAACGTCCAGTCAGCATGTCCAGTTGGGTGGGTGGGTAGAGTTTCTTTGGTATGTGAAGTTTGAGAAACTTGAACTATAGTAGAGGTTGTGTGAATGGTAACAAGAGGTTGATGATTGAGAAACGAGACCCATTCGTCGTCAGTTGAGAAAGTTACATAACTGCTTGCTGTTATCGGAACCTTGCAGAGAGGTGTCGAAGTGGAGACAGCTTCCATTGTGGAGTGCATTCTAACTTGGGACTGCTTGCTATACGTTTAATGAAATTCCATCTCTCCCTCTCTCTCTCTCTCTCTCTCTCTCTCTCTCTCTCTCTCTCTCTCTCTTTCTCTCGCGTTCTTCGATTTGCTCGTCGTTGTGCAAGTGACAAGGTACTCTAGTGTGAGTTACATTTTGTGGCTGAATCTAATACACTTAGAATGTCTTCATTTTATAGAGATTGTGACTGCATGTGTCGTCCAATATATTCTGCTATTTTTTTTTCGGTTTTATGTGCCCTTGTATTGTGAAGTGTAGGGCGGAGCTTATTTTACACTAGAAACCAAAAATACCAGCAATACTTTAATAATATTGTTTCGACGGCCTCACGGATCGTCTTCTTGTTCAGTGGATACGAAATACAGACACTAGTGAAGTCACTAATTACCAGCTTCAATTAGTCACTAATAACGAAATCAACAAAGGTATTCTCATACAACGATTCAAGTTAAATTTGTCGGCACGCAAAAATAATGTCACCTTACTACAGTACCGTACTAATTAATACAATAATCACTTTCCACTAATCCTCAACAATCACTTGATCCACACTCTACGATATCGCAACGTGTAACAGACTTCTAAGCCGACCGTAGACCCTTATACATAACTCGCAGAAGTTCCAGAATAATTTTCCATTCTTTTGGCGGCGTGCCGGCATAATTTGCGTAGTTACAAGAGCTAGAACAGTCTGGAGGGCACGTTAGTACACGACCTTGACAGAGACGCTGCACCTGCTCGGCCAACCAAGAAACGTATAGAATGACGCTCCCGAAATGTTGAAAGCGTTACGTTAGCGTCGTAGCAGTATGTCGTCTTGTGAGGTCAGCGATTGAAGTATAAAACACTCGCATCACTGTCAAAACCTTGTTTCTTTACCGATATCACAAATAATTTTTCACAAATAAAAGTATAACCATGAAAATACAATTTCCATCGACAACTGTGATATCGATGAGTACAAACAAAAAGAAAACACACAAATATAATATTGATCCACAAATGTGACAGTAAACACACACACACTCACTCTACAACTCCTTAACCAAACTCTCTCAGTGAAGACTGTCTAACAACGTCTTTTATAGTTATATATATAATATAGTATGGTAATGACGTCATTCATCAGCATGGGTCACTTACTACTTAGTAGTAGAGTCGAGTTCATTTCGAACGCTTGTTCTAGAACATTGTAGAAAAATAACGTTAAATATAAACGTATTGTACAGTTTCAATAGCGTAGCGTCCATGTAACCGCTGTTGCCGGCGGCAACAGTACTGGAAATAAGAGAAAATAATATTAATTATATCACATAATGAATACTTTGGTTATTGAATAATTTGAAATTCGAACAATATTAGTAGGGAAAATTGAATAAAAGCGTAGGACTGCTTTCTAACTGCTGGACACTTGTACCGTCTTGTGTTGCCGGCTCAGACATTGGCAATGCTTTACTGCGTAAGGTCACTGACCTCGTAGTAGTTGTCACTGTACAAACTGTGGAGGGGAGGGGGACATATTCATCAACCCAATGTATTGCCGCTGAATAAACCGGCAAAACGCTCAGTTAGCAGCTATGTTCGTTTTCGGAACCGACATGCAGCAGTTAGTACGTACCTATTGGTGTTTTGTTCGTTTAGTCATGCGTTTCTCTGTTTGTCTTTATTATTTTTAATCCGATTATTTGTGTCCTGATTTATTCTGTGTAAGTATAATGGAGTCAGATCCCGTTGAACAGGGGCCCTCTTCTTCTCCCAGCGAATGATAAAAAATATTTTGGACCTAAAAAATGTATATTGGCTCTAAAAAGAACACTTGGTACTAGAAAAAATTATAATTAATTTTTAGGCTACGTTTTGGGCCTATCACAACCGGCAACAGCTGTTATGTAACCACGCCACGCCACTGGTACAGTTGTTATAGAAAATTCTCCTCCTCCTCCTATAGCGCTACAGCCCAAGTCGAGCCCTGGCCTCCACCAATCTCCGCCTCCAATCTACTCTATCTATTGCAGCCCTCCCCCAGTTTCTTATCCCAATGTCCCTCGCGTCCTCTGCAACGCCATCATCCCACCTCTTCCTCGGTCTGCCTCTAGGTCTCGTTTCCTCCCATGTACCCCGCAGAGCCCTTTTGGGGTTCCTGACATCCTCCATTCTCATAACATGTCCGGCCCTCATAACGCAATCTTTGCATTCTTATAAATTTTGAGACTGGTATCTCTTTATATATTTGATACAGTTCATTGTTGTATCTCAGTCTCCATGAGCCATTTTCTTGTACTGTGCCTATAATGCGTCTGAGGATTTTCCTTTCAAAGGTGTCTACTATGTCGGCTGTGTTCTGTGTGATTGTCCATGCCCCACACCCGTAGCATAGCACCGGTCTGATGCCAGTCCTATATATTTTCATTTTTGTTTCCCTCTGCACATCTCCAGACCTAAATGATGGCAGCAATGCGAAGTATGCCTTGTTAGCCATGGTGGTCCGTCTTTGGATCTCCGGCTCCTCTGATCCAGTCTTCCCGTATTATATTTTCTGTGAGGGGTCTCAATAGAAAATTCTAGTGTACTCTATAAATAGTGTCTCTGTAAATAGTTTGCATCAATACACATAAGTTATACATCAGTTAATTGTGGATAATGTAAATACACGCGTGTAACATGACCTGCGTGTTTAATCTACGTATTATTCTAATTACATATAGTTTTAATGATACCAATCACAATATTCATAATATTACTTTGAATGTGGTTTGGGGGTTCTGTAGTATACAACAAATACTAGTAATGTGAAATTTACTTGTTCTTGTTAATTTCTGTGCTTTTCATGAACACTTAATATCTAAAAGTCTTTCTTGTATTCTGTGATTTCTATCTGCGTTCTTCTCATTCGATCATTACGATCATCATCATCATCATCTTTAAGGATTAAACCAGGATGGTTTGTTCAAATAGGCAAAGATTACAGCTGGTCATTCCAGCGCTTCCTCGGACGTCCCACACCTCTCCGTCCCCTCGGCTTATAGTTATATATTTGTTTGGGGATGCGGCAGTCATCCGTTCAGCAAAGGTGTTCCCACCAGTTCAGCCGCTACTGGGCGATCCTGTCGAGTATACTCATAATATTCAGTTCCTGCCGGATATCTGTGTTTCTTCTATGATCATGGAGAGTGTGCGCTGCCACCACGTGCTGAGAAATCTCATTTTAACCGTTTGGATGCGACTGGGCTCGGCTTTCGTTAAAGTCCAATTCTCAGACCCATAAAGAATTGTTGTAGGAGTCATCAACTTGTAAAATTTTAGGCGTGTTCCTTTACTTGCTGACGTATTAGGGTTCGCCTAATTGTCCCGCACATAAGGTTGAACTTATGCAACTTATTCACAACGTCGTTGCATGCATTATAAGACACGATGTAGCCTTGATGTATTCTTACGATATACTCTTTATTATTCCTAAATATTTAATAATGAATTCCCCACAAAAATTTAGTTTCCTATCCCCACTATTCACTATTCACTATTATTTATTCTTTGCTTCCTTCTGTCTGCCTTCACATACATTTTTCCTTATCCTGGTTTCTCGCTTTATTGCACTGTGTGGCGTGTGCGTCGTGGAATCGATACTGTCAGTGTCAGAGAGCATGATGGCTGCACGCAACGCCAGGCCACATCATAGTGTCATCAGGCAATTTTTCGTGTGCCGATTGTATCAGTATCGAAATGGCACTCACGCCAACTGACGCTCAGGTTCTACGTGTTCGATGCCACGATTATTTTATTTTCGATTGTCATGCCGTGTCACCTAATCGTTGAATTCTGTTCGACATGGAAAATTGTTGTCGCAAGACAAATGGCGCCAATAGTACGACGAGCAGTTGAAAATTTCACGGAGCGACATCTGTAGCTTAGAAGTAAAACTAACATTTTTCGTGTGTTGCAAGATTTGTATTTTATGTAAACTCCTGTTAATTTACAAATTTATTTATCAATTTATTAATTGTTTAGAAGCTGTTTAAAATTGACGTGTCATGCGTGTTTTGAAAAACGGACAAAATCAACCATCGTGGCGTGATTCTTTGTTAAAAACTGTTTAGCGTCAATGGAAATTCAGAACGAAATCGTAAACGTGTCAGGAGATGCTGCGACTTTAAACCAACGGTCTGTAAGTAGGCCCTTGAGTTTAAACGTGGTCATACGAACACTGAAGGTGATCTCCCCCCGCACTGGGCGCCCACAACAATGCAACAACTCCAGATGTGGCAGCCATCTTGCACAACCCTTTTTCACGCTAAGTTCTTGAGCTAAAGTTTGATGCACACGCTCATATCAGATGCCTATGATTTCAGCAATGTCATCCACTCATCAATCTGCGGTCTTCCAACACCCTATAAAATGTTTCCAATAATGTCATATTTTGTTGCACTTTTTGGACGTCCACTGCTGGGATCGCCTTCAGTGCTTGTACGACCACGTTTAAACTCGAGTGTGCCCCACTTACCATTGTTTCTAAAGGTGCAGCATCTCCTAGCTCATTTAAAATTTCGTTTTGATTTCCATTGGCGCGTTTTTAACAGAGAATTCATCACAACACGATGCATTTTGAAAACGCGCGTGACAGGAAAATTTCAAGCAGCTGGTAAAAAGTGCTGATATATTGACAGATATATCTGGGAATTAACAGGTGTTCACGCGAAATATACGTCTTGCAGCAGACGAAAGATTTTAGTTCTACCACTGAGCTATAGATGTCGCTCCGCAAACTTTTCAAACGACCCTCGTAGACAATATAATTTTCGAGACCGACTGCCCTCAATGTTGGTTCTGTGCCGCAGTCCTCTTCACTCGGCAGCGGGATGTAGAGCTCCGTGCTGTTCCACTCGGTGGGCGTCGCTTCTTTTCTTCTTTCTCTTCCGTTTCGCTGTTTCCTTCTTCCTTTTTTGGTCTGGCTTCCTTCTTGTTGTCCGACGGAATAACATTTTTTCCTAGACGCGCTCTTTTATCCCTCGAAAGTTGGTGTCGCCGCAGTTCTATCAGAGGGCTGCCGATTCATGGTTGACCCGCTGTGAGCTCTGCCGGTTCCCGTCAGGTGTTTGCGGCGAACGTATCAGATGGCTCCAGGCTGGCATGTCTGTCGCCCCCATCACATTGTATTCTAGATAACGTTCACTAAATTAAATTTTAAAATAGTTTTTACTAAGACGGTGTATAGTTATTTCGTTCGCAACATATAGAAAATATCGGTATGGAGAACTATACATTACTTCCATGTTCTAAGATTTATATTTAAAATAATTTTCGAAATAAAATATTTCCAAAGAAACTACTTCTTTCTTAAGAAGTACTGCGGTCACTAACGTATACCACCTCACGTTAGCGCACTCGATTTTCACTGATGATGGCAGGCGATGGGACTGCCGAAACGTCTGGTTTTGCAGAAAACATTGGACCACTGCCAAACAGCCCGGAAAGGAATTTTAACAACAAACTACTTCTTTGTTGCCGATAACATAGTACACATATAAAAAATTACCTCCTCCCTCTTCAACTACCCTTTTCATTTATAGATATTTCATCTACCTTTCTACAGTGGATTATTATGACCTTGTTTTCAGGATACTTTATTTATCAAAATTAAGTACTTTACTCTTGTTAAAACATAAAACGTTGCAGGTAAACTACCCCCTTCTCCTTAATCGATCTTCACCAAAATCAATAGGCCTTGAGTCCTCTACAACTTAGGCACATATGCAAAACATTATTTGATTCGGTTTGAATTAGCGGCAGGTGTCGTTCGCAAAAGAAAATTCTTCACACCGACACACACAGAAACTTTTCTGAAAATGACTTTTCTTCATGTTTTGAGGGTAGTACAATCAGAATCTGCCCTTATCTCGAACACGATATTTTTCGTCATCACCACACTTCCATTTCCTTATGGAACATGGAAGTAAAAATGATGATGATGATGATCATCATCATCATCATCATCATCATTCTCAAGGTTTAAACCAAGAATGGTTTGTTCCGGCTGAAATAGGCAAATATTACAGCTGGTCACTCCAGCGTTTCCTCAGACGTCCCAAACCTCTCCGTCCCCTCGGCTTATAGATCATGGAGAGTATAATCTCCTGCCACGTGCCTGAGAAATCTCATTTCAGCTGCTTGCATGCGACTGGCCTGCCCTTTCGTTAAAGTCCAATTCTCTGACCCATAAAGAAGTGTGGGAAGCGCCATCACCTTGTAGAATTTTAGGCGTGTTTCTTCACTGGCTGCCCTAAGGGTTCGCCTGATGGTCCCGCACTATGGTTGAACTTATGCAACTTATGCACCACGTCGTTGCTTGCATTATAAGACACACTGTAGCCCAGGTATTCAAAACTGCTAACTTGTTCCAGGATAGTACCATCTATAACAATTTTTGCCCGTACGGGATCAGTTCCACAAAAAGCCGTCACCATGCTTTTAATTGTGGATATCTGCAATCCAGAGTCTTTGCAGATTCCGTTTAACAAATGTATACCCATCTGCAATATGTTTTCAGAGTCCGAGAGAATAGCCTGATCGACCGCAAACAACAAAGTGTCAATTTTAGAGTGACCCATAATAAAACGGTCTGGAACACGCATCTGCCAGTTTTGTATGACATCTTCAATATATAAATTAAAAAGGGAAGGTGATAATGGACACCCTTGTCGTACTCCACAATTGATCAGGTCAATTCTAGGAGCTGTTCTTGGTCTCTCTGCTTCTATTAAGTTTTTATTCTCCATATACAGACTCTGTATTGCTCTAATTAGATGTTGTGGGATCCCTTTCCTTGCCATTACTGCCCATAGTTTGCTCCGATTCACTCTGTCAAAAGCCTTCTTGATTAGAGTCTAAGTAAATTATGTTAAGACAGAAAAAAATTACTGTAAAATATGTTACGATTTTTTATATTAATTTGGCTTAAATTAAAGCCGTGCCCGTCGGTCGTTGTTTTCACAAATTGACCTTATGTCACTTCCTTTGTGCTTCTTTGTTTATTATTAATTCACTTTCAGTTTCTTTTCTCAACGGAGCGCGGCGACCAGTCTTAGTCTCTGTCCTTTCGGCGACATTTCTCCTTCCTCTAACCTTTGTCTTCTTCTTCATTAACCTTTCTTCGTCGTGCCGTCGCGTTGTACTATTGTTCTATAAATACGCACCGCACCCCCTCGTGGTTTTTAATTATTCTTTGTTCTTTTTTTGTAATATTTCAGAAACGACTTTGTCTTGTGGGCATTATCTGCGACATTTGATTTTCTTAAGTATTTGTTCATTTGTAACGTTTTTTAAAAATGTTGTGAAAGATTTGATTAATTACAAAATAATAATAATAATATTCATGAAAATAATAATAATAATCACAATCATGATTATTATTTGGTTCAACTGGTTCCTCCTTTCTTCTCCTCTCTCTTCCTCCTCTCCCACATCTCCTTCATTCTTGAACGATGGCTCTCCCTCCTTTCGACAGTCCAGATGGCACCTGTCCTCTTCTTGGTGTTTTCCTGAAGCATTTTATAATTTCTGGTCTATATATTTTTATGTGGTAAAAAGTGGTATCTCCAACGTAAATAGTTAACACAAGAGTACAGTATAAAAAAGAAGTAAGACCAATTTTGTAAATGATAAACAGTTGTAAAAGTAGCAAGTGCCAGTAATAATTGTTGAAAATAAAGAAATTATTTTTTCCTTCATATAGTTGATATCTACTGTATGTAATAAAAATGCATGTGTTATCACAGTAAAATACACAAACAACATACAATATGGGTTTTCAATGACATAATAAAATGAACAAATTACGTTTGTAATTATCTTTACTTTTCATTTACTCAGAACTAGTTGAGGTGGAGATCCGATCTCAGTACCCGAACAGACCTGTGGCCCCAGTCTTTGGAAATGCAGAAAAAGAAGAAGAAACCGGAAATAACGGTGCCGAATCCGGAAGGGTACTAACAAAAATATACACTCATGCCGGCATATTCATATTCATTATATGGAAAACTAGTATACAAAAGTAATTATAAAAACACTAAACTCCAAATAAGGATGATATTCTCAGAAAGTTATTTAGCAGTTTTCCGTAGCTCATCATTTCGTACATGCATGCAAATTAACGTTTATTCATAATCAAATATTAATCTGATTAAAATAATAGCATCCTCTCAGGTACTGATATAATGATAAAGTGATTCAGAAAGAGGAAAGAGTGTGCAGATGAGGGAGAGGGGGAAGAGAAAGAGAGAGAGAGAGGGGAGAGAGAGACAGACAGACAGACAGACAGGGAGAGAGAGAGAGAGAGAGAGACATTATAATGCAAAAATGAGATGAAAACTGAATGCTTCGGCGACACACAATCGCTACAAATTTGTTGAACGAAGATAATTACGAACAATCGTCTTCACCTTTACGTTCTCCAGTCTGACTTTCCCATATACACACTCACAGCACCGTCTGCCTTTCACTTTCCGCTGTCAGTGACGGCGGCTTGTTGTGGCACGTGTTCTGTCTGAGTGTGTGTGTGTGGGGGGGGTGCATGTATGTGTGATCTGTACATCAGCTAAATCTGGACAAAACAAACAGCTTATTGAAATTGTCTATTATTAAAGCCTTTAATTTACAAACAAAAAATCTTTTTTGTTTTGTTGCTTAAGGGATCTTTCCCGAGTCATATTATTCAGTATAATCCCCTTTTGCTGTGACCACTGCCTTGACCCTTTCTCTGAAGGTCGAGTACGCTGTCTTCAACTGCTCCTTGTCCAAAGCGGGGCAAGGAAAGCACGGGGAAATGGATGGAGGGAAAGTACGGGGAATGGGTAAGGCACCGACGCGACGGCCCACTGGGCTGTGAGTGTCTGTACTGCTCTGGTGTAAATGACAATGCACAACACACCCTCTTCTTCTGTGGTGGGTGGGATCAGAGGCGGATAGAATTGGAGGCAGAGTTGGATCATCTAACACAGGACACCATGCTCGGACAGGAATGCTCCTGGGACCGGCGTCACATAACATCGAACCAATCGATGAAGAAGGAACGCTACGAATGAAGAGAGCATGCAGCACGACCTAGGCATATAAAATAAAAATACATCAGAAGGAATCTGTGGAGCGAAAGGCAAGGCCTAGCCTGAAATGAAGTAATGTGGTAAACCCTAGTGCTCAAGCAGTGCTCGAGCAGTGTTTTTAGTCGGTAGTCACAGAACGGAGTCCGACACTATGGACTGTTGGCCCACGTGAGTAAATAGATTTGCTCCTCCTCAACAAAAACAAACACAAAATTATTATTATTATTAGTTTAGCCTTAATTTGTCAAAGTCCATTGAAGTATTATAAAAATAATATAGGGGAATCGATGCAAATTTATTAAATTATTTTTGTTTTGTTTCCAGGTAATTATGCTGCTGGCGTTCTATGTGTGTGCAGTAGGTCTATGTGTGGCTGAGATTCACTGATTGTCTAAAGTCCACGATGTGATGCACTCAGCTGTAAGCTACAGGTCAGCTAATCTTGGTGTGAATTGCTTGTAGCCTAAACTGTACTGTCTACTATTGCTTTATGCATGTCTGTGTGTCTTGATTGTTTTCATCAGACAACGCGAATACCGATTAATAATTTAATCAACAAACCGCGTATTATTTCACTATTTAAAAACGTATCCACTAGTATGATTAGCTCGGCAATTAAACGGTAGCATTACTATCTTGCTATATACAGTACTTCCCTAATTTGAGACAGCCGGATATGTGAAAGCTTTGGTCGTGAGGATGCCGGTCCTGTCTGTATCGAAATTCACGTAATGTTGTCCCGGTGTACTCGTATGACCCACCATATTTATGCAGTTCTCACGGACTGAAATCGTGCAGTGTTGCCAACCTTAATGTAGACATTCTATCGCCACGAAAAACTTTGTTTACCGCTATGCAGTTACCTCATGGCCCCCACATGGGGGGGGCTGCCGCAACTGTGGGTGCAGGGCCCGGACCCCCGGGGGGCCCGGGCCTAGCCATAATTATTTTATTTTTTTTTAAATTTATTTTTAGAGAGAATATTTAACGGTTTCGAAGATAAATAAATTCGAATATATAATTATGACAAAGGCAAGTTTCGTAAAATAATATTATTCCTAAATTCTATGTTAGTTACAATTTAATTAAGTGTGTTTGTACTAGTTACTTTTGTTTACATATAACAGCCGGCGCGGGCCTAACACACTCCCTCTACCTTCCCCTTCAACCAGGCACCTCGCCGCCCCTACTTCCCCCGCCACGGCTAATCGAGCTTTATCTCTCCGCTTTGTTCTAAAAATTGACACTTCGCATACGTTCGTCAGTTCGCTCAGTCCTCAGTTAGCCTCTTGATGCTGTTTGACAAGTACTGAACTGTTTAATTTTTGCGCTCTACTCTGCTCTACTTTTATTATTGACAGGTAATGATGTTAAGCAAAAATATATTTAAACAGTTAATGCTGTTTGTTTACAACGATAGCTGTCTTTTGCGTTAGATTGTTTTTCATTGCAGTATTCAAGAGATAAGAATACTGTGAGGCAGGTTACACACTGAAGTGGCCATTGGCTCGTTTTTGTTTATATTTTGTTTCTTTTTTTGTCATGCATGCATGATTTGACCCTTGTGGTTTCCATGCTTTTTATTAAATAAATAAATTATCTTTCTAGTATTGTTTTTGTTTACATTTGGCATAAAAATTGAACGAGTGCTCGCAAATAAATTTGAATTTTGTGACAAAAGAAATTTAGATCGTAGCTACATATTATCACGGAATCGATTTTGTTACAAACAAAAAAATTACAGCAAATTTTTACATAAAGGTTAAAACAGCATTGGCCACCATCGTCAATTTAAACATATTCTATAGATAGTGGGATATGTACAACAGAAAGCTGAAAAGATATTAATATTTATATGTATGCTTATGCTTAGGTTCGAAAAAACATTAAATCTTGTTATTATTATTTTATCCGTCGTGTTTTGTTTTAGGTTCACACACTCTTATGAAAAAATAATAATTTAAGATGGCATCAAGCTATAAACATAAATCTGGAGCTTTGAAAAGAAAGCTTCAGAAAGAAAAATTAGAACATTCCGCTAAAGGTCGCCAGGATATTAAGAAATTTTTCAAGAGGAATGAACAAGAAGAATTGCAAGAATTTCAACCGGGTTTTATGGCAGAACCTACATCAGCCCCTCAGACTAAACCTTCTTCAAACCAAGATGCTTCTACTCCTACTGTAGGCCTATCTCAAGGAGGTAATGACAAATGTGCTGGTGCTGATCCAAATCTTAGTAAGGATACTGATGATGGCAGTAAAACCCCAGCCACTCAGACTCACCCTTCTTCAATCCAAGATGGTTCTACTCCTACTGTAGGCCTATGTCAAGCTAGTAATGACAAATGTGCTGGTGCTGATCCAAGTCTTAGTAAGGATACTGTTGATGACAATAAAACATGTAATTTTGACGATCCTAGTCCTAGTACGTGGCCACCGGTGATGAGTGATAAACTACGGCAGGAAATAATATCGTGCTACGGTGGTTTTTCAGCTTTTCAGGCCAGTTCAAAATCCTTTCCAGCTGACCCGTCAGGAAAACATTTCCCTGAAACATTGTTGTACATGAAAACAGAAAACAGAGCATGTAAACCAATTTTACGTGATTGGTTAATGTGGAGTGAAACGAAAAACAGCATTCATTGTTTGCCTTGTAGCATATTCTATTCAAACCAAAACAAAAGTAAACTTGCAAAAGAAGGGTTTTCCCCGGAAAAACAACCATACAAACGACTATACAAAATATTGTCAAAGCACGAAAGAAGCTCTGACCACAGAAAACACTACCTAGAATGGAAAAGTCTTCAGATATCATTGAAAGGACATGGAGTCGACAGTAATCTGCAACAGATTATTAACTGTGAAGCAACAAGATGGAAAGCTATACTTCAACGAATTCTGGACACTACATTATTCTTAACAAGTAGAGGTTTAGCTTTCCAAGGTGAAAATACCCAGATCGGCGATGTTCACAATGGAAACTTTTTAGGAGTGTTAGAGTTACTAGGGAAATACGACGAAGTAATTCGTGAACATTTAGCCAAGATTAAAGAAAATCAATTGAATAAAAAAAGTATGATAGGTCAAGCTCACTATCTCTCATGGTACTCGCAGAATGAATTTATTTCTCTCTGTGGCAAAAAACTATTGAAAACTATTCTGCACCAACGAGAAGAGTCTGTCTTCTATGGGATTATTGTTGATGCCACTCCTGACATTTCCCATCAGGAGCAGAATGTACTAATTCTACGGTACGTTTTTCAAAATGAAGAAAAAAATACATTTGAAGTATGTGAAAGATTCATTGAATTCATGAATTTTAATGGGAAAACAGGTGAGGTAATAACTGACGAATTACTGTCTACTTTAGACAATATTGGAGTCCCACTTCCCGACTGCCGAGCTCAAGGATATGACAATGGCTCTAACATGCGTGGACACACTAAAGGTGTACAATCAAGAATACTTGAAAAAAATCCGTCTGCTATTTTTTCTCCCTGTGGAGCACACTCCCTCAACAGAGTTGGTGTAAATGCTGCAAAACTGAACCATGACGTATTGACATTTTTCGGTAACATTGATAGTTTCTATTCTTTGTTCTCCAGTAGCCCTGGCCGTTGGGAATTATTGAAGCAACACGTTCCTTTGTCTTTGCAAAGCCTTTCCGAGACTCGTTGGAGTGAAAGAATTCAAGCTGTACGACCGATCGTCAAACATTATCCTTCGATTCTCAGGGTTTTGGACCTGCTTCTGGAAGAAAATGATTTGCCTGCATTGACACCAGCAGCTAGAAACATTGCTTTGGCGTTGAAGAGGTACTTTGGGTCTTTTAAAGGCCTCTTGACATCATCGTTTTGGCACAAGATCTTAGCCTCCATTGATCAAAGAAATGAGATCATACAAAGGAAAGGAATTTCCTTAAACACTGAAACTCAACTTATTAAAGACTTGTTGTCTGAATTGCAGGCTCTAAGGGATTCATGGGAAACCATCCTCAACGAAGCAAAACACGTCGCCGAAGCAGTTGGTATTATACCTGAATGTGAATTCCCTCTCAAAAGAAAATCCAGTGTTCCAGAAAGCACGCCAGAGCAACTTCAGCAACAAGCTTCACAGGATTTCAAATCGTCAGTTGTCTTCCCTGTTTTGGATTTTATAATGGCTGATTTGAAAACCAGATTTGCTAGCTGTAAAGAAATTTGTGAACTTTTTGCTCCAGTTTTAGCATTCATGGATCTAGACAAGGAGGAGCTGAAGCTTAAATCTGCCAATCTGGTCGCATATTACCCTTCAGACTTTGCTGACTCAGAAGCTCTCTTTGAAGAAACTCTTCATATGAAGAATGTTTTTGTAACAGTGTTCCACTCGGAAAAGGACCCGTTAAAGCTTTTGAACTCTATAAATGAAAAAAACCTCCAGCCCATTTTCTTGAACTTTTGTACAGCTATTAAACTTTTTTGTATTATTCCAGTGACAGTATCAACGGCTGAGAGGTCTTTCAGTAGATTGTCAAATTCTTTAAAAACTTGGCAAAGAAGCACAACTGGACAAACCCGATTGAACCATCTCGCAATTTTGGCAATTGAAAATGAGTTAGCCAAAACTGTCGACTTCTCAGATGTTATAACTGAATTTAGTGAAAAGAAAGCTAGGAAAGTTATATTGAAATAAAGTATTTCAACTATCAGTGGCTCCTATCTTAGTAATGTTTTAGTTTTAACTGTTAATTTTAATTGCTTAGCTCCTATCTTTCCCATAATGTTAATCTTATTATTTTGTCAATAAAGTTTGGTTTTTAGATTGAAATGGTAGCCTTAATTATTCTTTCCATAAATGACCAGTTTAAATAAAATTTGTGTAGTATTAAAATACAATAAAAAAAATTAATTTTTGAAATACAGCATACCATCCGAATACACGAAGGGGGGGGGGGCGAGCCTGATCCTGGTTGCAGGGCCCGCAATCGAATGTGGGGGCCATGAGTTACCTACATGTATAATTGTTACGAAATTCACGCGATGGCCTCTGTGGCCTCCTCTACTCCTACTGCCTCCATTGTAATATTTTTTCTCACTTGGCGTTTCGGTCACTACAATTAGGCATCGTCCACACAAGCTAAAAAACGTAAAAAAGTAAAACAACATCATCATCATCATCATCACCACTCCAAGGACAAGGCGGAACCCATCTCCTCCTTGTTCTACCGACATCTCTCTCCACAGTAGGGTAATAACCCAAGGCAGCCACAGTTAGACGAATATCACGGACTATTTTACTTACCCTGCTTAAATAAAATTATATGCACTTACAGAACTCACACGAGCCTCGGAAACGGATGGAAAATACGGCAAAACGACCTAAACTAACGCAAAAGGGCAAACGTAAAACAACTGGCAACAAAAAAATTGTAAAACAAACTATTGGCGAAATATAGGTTGGTCCACAGGAATCGAACAATTTTCAAAATAAAATAAGTAATATAAAATATATATTATTTACTTTTGTATTATTATGTAATTACAGCAAATTTGATGCCATTTACAATTGTAAGTTTATCTTTTAAATAAGACCTCTCCCAAATGTCCTCAATCATTTTGTATGAACTGCTGCAGTCTGTCCCGTAGATTTCACATCGCTGCTTACACCATGTTGTTTTGTATGGCTGTGATTTCTTCCTGTATTTAGGCCTTGAATTCATTAATGTTGTTATGTTTATTAAGAAACATTCTAGACTTCAGGTTTCCCCAGAGAAAATAGTCACATACTGACAAATCTGGAGTATTGTGCCGGCCATGCAACATCTTCTTCTCCTTCGGAAATCATGTGGCGTGGAAACATCACTCGAACTACCGCCATGTATGCTCTGGCAGTGTGGGGTGTTGCTCCATCCAGCTGGAACAACACAGCGTTCAAGTCGATCCCACGACCACGCAGTTCTGCAGCAAGGAATTCCCGTAATATCACTGTGTATCGGGCAGAAGTGGTTGTCACCGTTTGTCCTTCCTCTTCAATGAAATATGGCCCTACGATCCCACAGCACACCAGACAGTGCTTATTATTTATCGTATTGCGACCAGGAACAGCATCATGACGTGGAACAATAAAGTGATGGCGGAATAATCGCGGTGCAATCACAATTCAATTACCGTTTTTAAAATAATTTTTCACTACAAACACACGGTGTATAGCAGTCCATTGTAACTTAATTTAGCCTTATTATACTGGGCCACTCGAGTAGCTCGCACGCGCGACAGACTAGACGCCCGGGTAAGCTACCGCTGTGGCCTGGGTTGGCTACTCCTTCACTCAGTATGTGAGATGTCGTCGTCAAGTGAAGAAGACGAACTTTGTCTGCTTCTCTTACTAAAAAGAAGGAAACGTAGACGAAACAATGCAATTGGTGGTGCATCCATTACTATTAGGAAGACCCTCTGAAGGAGTATTTACACTCTTTACGACGACCTCAGGGAAGACGACAAGACGTTTTTTGGGTATTTCAGAATGTCCAAACATTCGTTTGACGAACTGTTATAAAAAATAGAAGTAGATATCACAAAATCCTACACGAATGTCAAGAATGCAATTTCAGTGTTTTTTTAACAATTTTACGAGCTAGTTTGAAAGTAATACATTTACTAGTAGATTATGTTGGCTATTACAAAGCTACGTATATTAAATTTGTATAACTAATTAATTAACTTATCAGATGTATTCTTCTCCATTTGTGGTCTCGTTTCGAAGTCTGCGTCAAACTTAATGCAGACGTTTCGCCATGATTTTTCAGTCTCGACACTGTTAGAATATTCCGGGTTTAGATGTATCCTATATTTCAGGCTCTGCTTCAATATAGCTTATAAAATCTTCGACATTGAGTGTATCAAGAATTTTAACTACCCACGCTGGGGTTTCGTTTTTCGGCATTGAGAACGAGAGCTTGTAAACAAACCACCCGCTCATACAACGGCTCAAAGGGAATACTGAGTCAAGGTCGAGGGTGGCGCGCGTCAGTGGCCCAGTATAATAAGCTCCACAAGAAACAACGGCCCGCTACCGGCGCTTCAGACGCGCGGGTGAGCCACCGGTAGCGTGAGTGGGTGTCTGGAGCACGACAGACGCCTCCCCTATCTTCCGCGGTGGCCCCGTATAATAAGCTCCATATGGTTACGTGTATTGCCAAGAGTGGCTTGTCTGAGCGTCTCAAGCTGTCGCGCGCGCGAGTTACTCAGGTGGCCCAGTACAATAAGGCCCAAAGGGCAACAGGTACGCAAGCCCACAGCCAGTCCGATGCCTGCTTGCATGCCAGGGTTGCCAACCTGTGTCGCTTTAGATATCATCAGACTCCCGTGGACCACCCTGTACAAATAGGCCTAATTACAGTGGAACCTCGATAACACAAATCTCAAGGGGATTATAAAAAAATCCGTGTTATCGAGGAATTCGTTAAAGCGAGGTTCGTGTTATCAAGTTCGTGCTTCATAACATTCGGCTTACTGAGCTCGCTGCCGTGGGTATAGAGGTACTACAGAGGGCTAATTAGTGCCATAGAGTTTCTGTTGAGTAAAACTTCGTGTTATAAAGTTTAATTAGTACTAAGTTTAAGCTGTACTTTGATCTGAAATCAACGAAAGTTCGCCTTATCAAGGTTTTTTACTAAGGAATTTCGGGTTATAGAGGTATTTTTAACATTGAGTGTTATGGGACGCGACATTCAAGAGGATTGAACAATATTCGTGTTATCAAGAAATTCGTGTTATTGAGGTACGTGGTATCGAGGTGCTACTGTACGATTAAAATCTTCTCATTCATAGGAAGACGTAGGAAGCGTTGGCGAAGCGGATGTATTCCTCATGGACCGTAACAGGTGATTCGCCTATTCTCTGATAGAAGAAGAAGATCTTAGCCATAACAATGTTAGTTTTATAAACATAATTAGGAACAACATATAAGAACAAACTACAAACAATATAAAATAAAATAACCATTTATGATGTGTGAGTGGGGGTTGAAAGTCTTGACAACGGTTGCACAGCTGTTTTCTGTCGTAATTATCTTCCTTTGTTCCTCAAGGAAGCTGGGTCTCATAATAAACGAAAGCAAGACAAAATAGATAGCCACAGGACAGGAGGCTAGAGAAGGAGATCACATCCAAATTGGCATCTATTCCTTCGAAAAAGTCGACAACTTTGTTTATTTAGGAAACCGATACATGTTAACTTCGATAGGGATACAACAGAAAAAATAAAGCGAAGAATCACCTCAGCTAATACATGCTTCTTTGGTCTCAGCCCCCTGTTTCAGAGCAGAACAATAATTGCCAGGACCATCAAGCTGCTTCTGTATAAAACACTGATCCGCCCAGTTCTCACCTATGGTTCTGAGACCTGGACCATTTCTACAAAGTCTGAGTCAAGCCTGCTGGCTCATGAACGCAAAATTCTCCGCAGTATTTTTGGTGCAATATGTGTGGGAGGCGAATGGAGGGAAAGGACCAACCAAGAACTGAACACTCTTCTGAATGAACCAGATATTGTGAAAGTTATAAAACTTGGTAGACTCGGGTGGGATGGACATGTGATCAAAATGGGGGAGAATGAAATACCAAGAAAGGCACTCATAGAACAGATGTATGGCACCAGGAGAGTTGGTAGACCCAAACTACGTTGGGAAGACGGTGTGAACTATGATGCGCGCCACATCATTGGGACCCGGAACTGGAGAGCAGCTGTACTTGACCGGGACAACTGGCGGAGGCTGTTAAAGGAGGCCTTGACTCAGTAATGGCTTGTCGCGTCGCTGACGAAGAAGAAGAATTATCTTACTTTGTTAGGCCTTTCAGCCGCCATTTTACATGTCAGAAATGGTTATTTTATTTTACATTGTTTTGTAGTTTGTTCTTATATTATTTTGCTTCTAATGTTTGTAAGACTTAAATCGTTATGATAATCGTAAGTTTTACACGTTACCAATATTTTGTTTTATTCATCTTGTTATTTGAATTAGCAGTATCTGTAATTCCATCTTTGTCGTGTTTACTTGCTGAACTGCTACTTGTCATGATCCGAACGAGGCCTTTCAATGTTTCCACCATTTTCAAGTCCTAAATCACAACATTTGGTGGATCATGGTCGTGGTTTAGGACTTGGTGGAAACACTTAAAGGCCTCGTCCGGAACATGACGAGTAAGCAGTTCAGCTAGTAAACACGACAAAGATAAAATTTTGTTTTATAACTTTTATTATAAGTCGTTTACGTTTTTTAGCTTCTGAGGACGACTCAAATTATAAGAATCGAAACGTCGAGTGAGAAAAAATATTACGATGGAGGCGATATCGAATAGACGATGGGCATGATCCGTATACAGTGTCGGATTTACCAATAGGGGGCTCAGAGGGGGTGCTAGCTATAGATATTTTTTTTTAACAGAAGTATTTTTATAAAAATAGGAGCCACTTTGATTTATTTAAGTATGATTTTTTGAAATTAAATGATCAATTTTTGTTAACGATGCGAATGGAAGACAGTTCTTATTTAAACATTGCCCGCTTATTTTTAAGACGTTGGCATCCTTGAAAACTAATCTGCGCATGCGAATATTGAACGTCCGCTATATTGCCCCCGAATTTATACGACCGTGGTGCCTTGTCTGTTATCATTATGATATGAATAAGCTTAGTTAAGTTACTCTACTTAAAAAATAAATTAATTTGTTCAGTTCTTTTGCATGGTTCTTAATATTTTGAAAAAAAAGTTTGCTAAATGAAAGCACGCTTTTTTATAGTAGCCTACTGGTTTTAAATTTGATAGCATTAATCTGACATCAAATTACTTCTGCAGTGCATATATTACTTCAAAGTTATAGCCGGGGGGGGGGGGGCTCAGAAAACTTGGCCTAGGGTCTCAAAAATCTTAAATCCGGCACTAATTGTATATAAATTCAATGAAACATTCTACAGAGTACAGTGGTGTACATGGATTAAAAATATAATAAGCGAAGGATGTTTTTATTCATGTTTTTTTTTTCAAGTATAAACTCGCAGCGAGAAAGTTGTAGCCATGGGATTATATTTTGTTTCAAGAACTTTTTAATACGGACGCTACGCTGGTTTGATTACAAAGTGAAAGTAATTCGCGCCGCTGCTCAGATGTTTTACTTTTGTCAGCTGTTCAACTAGCCAACGCTGATACTTAATTACAAACTACTGGTTATTTAAGTTGCGTAAAAGCCAATTGGATGAATTCACTGTTGCATATATTACCTCGTTTATATTATCTTCCAATTATTTGAATCACTTTAATATTTGGTTATTAATAAACGTTAATTTGTATCCATGTACGGAATGATGAGCTACGGAAAATTTGCTAAATAAATAAAACGCTTCACGGTTTTTTCAAAGTGAATTCTAGCCAATCCGAATCTCCAAGTAACCTCGTTTGCACTTCGATTACTGAGGAAAATAATCAGATGAAAAACGAAAGTATAGGTGACAATTTGGAGCAAGTCGAAATGTCTAAAACTGCCGATTGGTCAGCGGGGAATGTTAATGAAAACGAAAATGAATTTCCTGAAGAAACAAATGAATTTGATATTTCCCTTTAAAATAATTGTACGAATAGTAATGATAATAACGAGCATGATGAAAACCCTGACGGTGTTCATAGTGGTAGCTGGTGGGGGCCCCCAACTCAAAATTTGCCCCGGGCCCACAAATTTCTCTCGGCGGCCCTGACTGTAGCAGAAAATATCAAACGACGACGCGATCGAGTAAACCGAAAACAGTTTTTGTTGCCGCGGACCCAAGGCATAACAGTTTGTTGTGAAACGAGTCTATTCAAACGGCACAGTTCGTGCGGGCATGTTGCAGTCGTGACCCGCACTGATCCAATATGCAACGTGATTGTCGGCTGTACACCGTACCGGTTAATATATATATACAGACTGTTTTGTTCCTCACGTCTGAATACTGAACAAATTCCATACAAACGTAGGCGTGTAACCTCTTTGTTTTCTGTTTGTTGTCCGTCTAAGATAACTTATTAGTCGTAACACAAACACAAAAATATATAAGACCCTTATCTGGGCGGTTGTTACTTATGGAGGCGAGACGTGGGCATTAACAAGAAATAACAAAAAACACTAAAAAGATTTGAAAGAAAGATTGTACGACGTGTTTATGAGGGTGATTAATGGAAAACAAGAAGTAACCAGGAGATAGATGAGCCATTAAAGCATGAAGACATAGTAAGATTCGTAAAAGGCGCAACGAATACAACGACTAGGCCACCTAGAGCGGTTGGACGATCAGCGTATGCCAGAGAAAATCCTGAGGGCTCAAGTCTATAAAAGCGGAAAGAGGGGACGACATAAGACAAGATGCTTGGATGGCGTACTGGAAGATCTAAGAAGAATGGTTGCGATGGACTGTAGGCTACACATTTGCATTTGAATTTAACTGACAGACTTCTGCCAACACCGAACAAAATATAAACGCGACGTTTCTTTCACCCAGACAGTGCTAATTATATACTAATACATGTAAAGATAATACATGAATAATACTCTATCAACCAGTGATATAGAGTTAACAGAATAATAATAACAAAATTTTACATAATATATAATTAAAAGATAAAATAATCGGAATGAATACTTGCCATGAAAACACACATACACAAAGCTTACAAAACACGAGCACAATGAGCATGAACACTTGCACACCACCTTCTGCACAATTTTCTTGACCTTGACGGTGTGCAAGTATTCGTGCGCATTGTAGGCCTACTTGTGTTTTATGAGTGGTGTGCATGTGTTTTCGTAGTAAATATTCATTTGGATTATTTTATCTTTTGAATGTACATTGTGTGAAGTTTTGTTATTATTTTGTTAACTCTCTATCTCTGGTTGATAGAGTATTATTCATGTATTATCTTTACATGTATTAGTATGAAGACGGCTGCCTATTGTTTGTGCGGCTGAAACGTCGGGTTTGTACTTTTACTGCCATGTTCCATAAGGAAATGGAAGTCGAGATAAGGGCTGATTGTGATTGTACTACCCTCAAAACATGAAGAAAAGTCATTTTCCGAAAAGTGTCTGTGTGTAGAATTTTTTCTATGGCAAACGATAACTCCCGTAACTTCAAACAGAATCAAATAATCAAAGCCTGTTGGCTTTGGTGAAGATCGGTTAAGGGAAAGGAGTAGTTTACCGGCAACGTTTTATGTTTTAACAAGACTAAAGTAGGCCCTACTTAATTTTGATAAATACAGTATCCTGTAGAAAGGTAGATGAATAACTATAAATGAAAATGATAGTTGAAGGGGGAGGGGATAATTTTCTATAAATGAAAACTATAGTTGAAGGGGGAAGGGTAATTTTGTATATCTGTACTAACTTATCGGCAACAAAGAAGTAGTTTGTTGTTAAAATCCCTTCCCGGGCTGTTTGGCCGTGGTCCAATGTTTTCTGCCAAACAAGACGTTTCAACAGTTCCATCGACTGCTATTACCAGTGAAAATCGAGTGCGCTAAAGTGAGGTGGTATACGTTAGTGGCCACAGTACTGTGGTTAAGGCTGAATAAAGACGTGGTTTCTGTGGAAATATTTAATTCCGAAAATGATTTTAAATATAAATCTTAGAGCATGGAAGCCATGTATGGTTCTCCATACCGATATTTTTTCTGTGATGGCAACAGTCTGTCGGTTAAATTCAAATTCAAACGTATGCTACGGCCACGTGGAAGCATTGACCCACAAAAGTACTAGACTGGGTTCGAACTAGAAGTCGGAAGCGAGATAGACCCAGAAGATCATGGAAAGGAGACGTGGGGTTAGATGGGGAAAAGAGGTTTGCAACGTGGTCATTAGAGCAACGGAAGCCTCTGTGTGCGCGATGCGAGAGACGGCAGTAGCTGTCGAAGATTCGCAATGGACGGATGGATTTATATAATCATATATATACAATCATAGCATGATAGTGGGAGGGGGAGAAAAAGAGAGAAGGGAAAAAAGCTTTCAAGGCACCCAGTTTTAGAAGAATGGTGAGGTTTCATAGAAAAGCTTAGAAAAGGCGAAGTTTTTAGTTGAAAAGGAACAGACGCTTTTTGAAGCATTCGAAAAGGAGACACCCAATCTATTTTGGAACATATTTCGCTACAATAAGTTTACAAAGACAATAATTTAGAGGGAATTGAAAGAAATCAGTTGAGACACAGGGGTTGCTTGAGTCCTTAAGTGTGACTCATCCTGTGGGTGCGAAGAGGAAGGCGTAAAGACAACAGCTGTCAACCAACTGGTTGGCTGTTAACCTATGACAGGAGGGAATCAAACCCAAGCCGTGTGGCGCAGCGAGCCACGGCCATGTAAATATAAGCGTGTTTAGATCGCATCATTTACGGCGTCCGGATTAAACGTAAACCCCTCGTATGTGCGAGAGAGAGAGAGAGAGAGAGAGAGAGAGAGAGAGAGAGAGAGAGGTATATAGGCGTCCGGAAATAGTTTGGAATGGGCGTCTGGATGCGATCACTACCGAAGTATCAAACAAACAAATAAACAGTTAAGTACTACAGTAAACAGCCGTAGTTGGGCAACCTCTGTGCTCGACGGGATCTGCTTAAAACCGGATTCAAAACTCATCAAATTCTTACTATTTTTACCACAACCCGAATCTTCTGTCTGTTTGTGTGTTTATGTGAAACGCCAAGCGACAGGAAGTGCTTTGGCCACTTCTAGAACAAAAGATGATGTAAACAGTTGAACGCGTTAAAAATGTCTTCCTTGTTCTCAATTCTCACAGAGTCTGTTGTTTATGGTACTTTATCACAGTATAGAGTCGGAACATCTTTGCCGAACGGATGACTGCCGCATCCCCAAACAACTATGGAACTATAAGCCGAAGGGACGGAGAGGTGTGGGACGTCCGAGGAAGCGCTGGAGTGACCAGCTCTATATTCATTGACTCTTTGAGACCGGAACAAATCATCCTTGGTTTAATATTTACAGTTGATTATTATTATTATTATTAGTATTGGTATTATTATTAGACCTATTATTATTAACCATGTGCTTCAGCAACGCACACTTCTAATAACAACGCATTATTCGGTTGCCGCTATGAAATTTAACCAACATAGTGTTTTGAACACTATAAATATGTAACGCGGAGACGATTAAAGTTTTTAAGTGTGCATTTCCTCTCGTAGAGTTTGGTGTACGCAACTCTTAATGACAACACATTTTCCGGCTGACAATCACGTTTTATTGGTATTTCTATGAGCTAATACTGTGGTGTCGCATCCTCAGTGGTAAAGCTGAGAATGAACAATAGTTCTATATAGAACAACAGAATACCTTTAAAAAAGACCAGAGATAGGCCTACAAAATGCCTTACGTGTTGGATACGGTAATCAATTTATTAGACTAATAACACAATTTTTGCTTGTTTTTTTTCTTATCAAGTTTGTTGTCATTTTATTATTTATTTCTTCTGTTATGTACATAAGTTAAACACTTGTACTATTATTATTATTATTATTATAGTACTATTCTTAGTATAATTATTATTACTATTTATTATTATTATTATTATTATTATTATTATTATTATTATTATTATTATTATTTACCGGAGAGAGACTGAGGCAGTCGAAAAAAAAGGTTTTCTTATCTACAATATCGTGCCATCAATGCCAGCAAAGGAGGCCTATCTATTTTATAAATGTTTATGGGTACAAAATGGACACATATTGTTGGGGTAGTGTATATGCCGGTCTCTCCCTGTCTCCTGAGGTATGTCGACCTTGCTCCTGACATTCTTGCCAGTTACAGCAGGTAGAGCGCATACACCAAGGCATTCATACTGTTCTACGCTTATGCACTCTCATCACATGAGAATACAGTCATTCTGCTTCCACATTAAATTGAAATTAACATATTTTTTAATTTGTATTACCACTGTTATTATTATTATTATTATTATTGCTGTTGTTGTTGTGCCAAGTTTATTGTTGTTTATTTAATGTTACAAATAATTATTATTGTATTATTATATATATAAACTTTCACAATATGAACTTACTTTCTTTACACTTTCCCAAACGTTTCGAGGCGATGTTCCTCTTCCTCAGTGGGAGTAAATACTGATTGTCAGTTAACAGAATAACGGTTATGGACTTAGGTGTGTGTGTGTGGTGGGGGTTGTTGTGGGGGTTGATGGTGGGAGTCAACACACACCTAAGTCCATAACCGTTATTCTGTTAACTGACAATCAGTGTTTACTCCCACTGAGGAAGAGGAACATCACCTCGAAACGTTTGGGAAAGTGTAAAGAAAGTAAGTTCATATTGTGAAAGTTTTTATATATATATATATATATATATATATATATATATATAAATTGTGATGTTTTCAATTTGTTTCTTCTGCAAGTAGATAATATTGAATATTCTTTTTAACACCTGACGCACGTTTCACTGAAAAATATCAGTATCATCAGAGGTTTCTAAGTGAATTAATAGCAATCAATAATTCTATTAATATAAAATTAACGAATAATCGAATCACAAATTCGATTATTCGTTAATTTTATATTAATAGAATTATTGATTGCTGTTAATTCACTTAGAAACCTCTGATGATACTGATATTTTTCAGTGAAATGTGCGTCAGGTGTTAAAAAGAATCTTCAATATTATCTACTTGCAGAAGAAACAAATTGAAAACATCACAATTTATATAATTACTGCAAGAAACATCGAGTTACTTATACAGAAAATGATATATATATATATATATATATATATATATATATATATTACTTTAATATTTATAACTAAATATAATTGAAATATATATATATAATTGAAATAATTATATATATATATAAACTATTTATAATTGAAATATATATATATATATATTAATATTTTATAAAATAAACGAAGAGGATGGATCAACAAGATAATTATTATTGTATATCTTTATTGTGTGTGTTATATTCTTTGCTATAATGTATTGCGGTATTTTAAAATGGACCCACCCGAGACATTTCAAACTATCTTTTATTCTCACCTTTACAACTGAGGATGGCACACCACAGTATGGGCGAAACGTTTGGTGTTCATAGGAATAACAATAAAACGTAATTGTCAACCGAAAAGTGTGTTTTTATTAAAAGTACTGAACACGAAACTCTACGCGCACTCTTCGCTCTCTTAAAACTTCGATCGTCTTCGTGTTACAGATTTATAGCGTTCAAAACAGTGTGTTGCTTAAATTTTGTTTCACTTCCAACTAAATATTAATTTTCAAGTCTACTATTTTGACAAAAAAGCTTCAACTTTTTACTGAGTGTAGCCAGTAAAGTGACTGGTCTGGATCGGAAGTGTGACCGGTAACAATCAACCGGACCGACATTGTTACACCGACAATCGATTATTGTTATTATCGCTTGGACAACAAAGGCTCGTGACAGTAATGGCCCGTTTCGCACGTCACCTGTTCGAGGTCGCTCTGTATACGGACTGATATTTGTGTCGACCTTGTTGTTGCGCGACCAGCAGAATTTATGTCGCACTGTACCTTCAAAGAATTTCTGGAATTTTATGACTTCTACAGGTAGATTTGCCAGACGATATGCATTGCCATGCGTCAGCACACAATCACAGCTGTTTTGTATGATAAGCCGTGGACGCTGTGTTTACTCTTTTAAACTCGAGTGCCCAACTTACAAACCATTGTTTCTGAAAGCGAAGCATATCCTAACACATTTACCATTTTTGTATGAATTTCTGTTGCTGTAGAACCCTTTTAACAAAGAATTCGTCATTTTGTCCCTTTTCGAAACATTCTCTTCTTCTTTAACTTCCTTGTTAGGACTCTGCATGCTGTCACTCCACCTCTTCCTTGGCCGACCAATGCTCCTCTTTGTGTTTGCTTGGCTATCTTTTGCCTTTTTCACTACCCTTGTGTCATCCATTCTTGATACGTGTTCATTCCATATCCTTCTTCCTTCCGCAGTCCATAAATTAATATCTCTTATATTACACGTTTCTCTTATACTATTGTTTGGCAACCTATCGTACCTTGGCTTTCCTAGCACCCTCCGAAATATAGTCATTTCTACAGTTTGTTGTTTTCTTTGGCTTGGTCTCTGATATTACTGGACGCATTGTGCTTTTGTAAACCCTAGGTTTTGCTTCGTGTGTGAGGTATTTATTATTCCATATAAGATTATTCATGCATCCAGCGATTCTTCTTGCTTTCATCAATTGATGTCCGATATCTCATGGCCTTGTTCCTAAGTAGTCTATCTGCATTACTTGTTCTATTATTCTGTCATTCATCACAAGCTTACACCTTCATGGGTCATGTGAAATTGTAATTAATTTTGATTTCTCTTCCGCTATATTCATGTTATATTTCTGGCATGCTTTGTTAAAATTATACACAAGTCTTTGTAAGTCATTTTCATTATCCGCTATTAGTATAGCGTTGTCCGCATAACATATAACATTCAAAACACATCTGCCCATCCTATAACCTCTCATATGCTTTACCCCTTCAATAATTTCATACATAACTACATTGAAGAAATGGGACTTAGGGAATCCCCCTGCCTGATCCCTTTGTCACAGTGAATAAACTGACAGATAGATTTCGACATTAACAATTGTTTACATGAAATATGAAACTTACAAAACACGAAAAATTTTAGTTCTACCGTTATGTTCTGGATGTCGCTCCGCAGATATTTCATCTGATTCCCTTAAATATGTATACTCATAAGTGTCTGCAGGCTTAAGGCCTGGGCAACCCAGGCGGCCGACCGGGATTCACCCTCGGTGGAGGGGGGGACTTCAGTCTAAAAATTAAAAAAATTGAATTTTTGACATTTTTGTACAACTTTATATCATTAAATATTTTATAAATATTTTTATATTAAATAATCCGTATTGTTTACAATCAAATAGTGTACGGATGCATAACTTACCATAACTACTTGTAGGCTGTACTGCAAGAGGGTAACAAAACAGCTGTTCTGATATAATTGTCAACGATCATAGAAACGAATAAGTAAAGTTAATAACAGCAATCATTTTTCGCAGATTTTCCATCCACTTATCGAACACAATAATAAAAATACATTTGTTTAATACTTATTTATAGTTACTTTACCTCAAGATGTATTTCTTTATTTGGAACATGTTTCGAGACATCCAGTGTTCCCATCCTCAGCCTTCATAATTTTGGATCTCTTGGAGTATTTGTTTGTTGGTTGGTTGTTGTAATGATAACCAACACACAAACACTCCACAAGATCCAAAATTAAGAAGGTTGAGGATGGGAACACTGGATGTCCCGAAACATGTTCCAAATAAAGAAATACTACTTGAGGTAAAGTTACTATAAATATTAAATATATTATACACATCAAGAAATAGACTATAGCAAAACGTGTTCGAAGTGTTTTTGTATATAAGTAGCCTATGTATTAAGTACATGTTTTTTCCTACTAAATTGAGCAAGTAAACTTCAGAGTTCGAGATTGACTTGTAAATGTAAAAATACGAAATAGTAATGTTTTTATTGGAGGGGTAGAATGAACAGAAGGGGGCGTCAAAAAGCCATCTTTCCGTAGCTAAGTAGCTCGTAAAACTGTCAATCGTCTGTGTAAACTCCGTCCCCTGCTTTGTAACAATTCGATGACTCACCGTCTAGCGAAACTCATAGTCACCACTTTTTAGGTGCCGATGGTTACTTACGCGAGCGCTGTATGAGACACATAAACGAAAGCTTCAGTCACTAATGCACCGAGGAGTGCGCTGGGCGTGAAAAGCCCACTACCTGACTTCGAACAAAACCATCAGAGATTCCCTGCGTGTCCGTTCCCTGGATGGACGCCATCATATGAACACTTTCCCGAGAGCTCTATCCCCGCTGTGCCCGCTTCTAGGGCAACCACCTCATAAGCACCTCCACCTCGGTCGCACCCCATCTGTGCCAGGTGAATCTTGGACCCGGCCTCGGCATACACTCACTCTCAATTAGCTGACACTCATGGCCGGTAGCAGGCCACACCGTTAAGATCCAGTAATTATGGTTCCTGCGGCAGGAGCTCTATAAGAAGTTCGGGACGCAGGATATGAGCGGCCAACGAGCTTGCCCTTGCCCTTCGTCCCACACAACCCCCACACAATCCTTCTCGATGCAAATTTCATACTTAGCCGCCTCTGTGGTGTGAATGTATGTGTGAACGTGTAACATTAATTATTAAAAATAATTTTTTTTTGTATCGGCATTCTAAGGACCATATGTCAATTTCAGTTCTTTATTCTTTGTTCTTTTCTGTTTCTACAATATTCTTTCATGTTTTCACTGTGTCTCTTTTTCCTGTCTTCAGTCCACTTTGAACCTCCGTTTTTCTCTCTCCTACCCTGGACTCCTTCCATTTTTAGCACTTTTGCCCGAAAAACTTCTCTTTCATTTGCTTCTTCTGGGTGTATCTTATTATTTTTTTCAAAATCCTTTTGGACTTCATTAATCCAACTTGATGTTGACTTCTTCCCCCACAGAGCTGCTTTGTTAACCTATTGTCGTCCATCTATATCTATAAAAATGAATGTTTGTTTCTTTCTTTGTCCCGTATGCGTTCCTATACCATTCATCCGATTGCGATGAAACTTCGGTGAGTTGTTGTGCGCACGCCCGCGAAGGTTTATGAATTTTTTTCAATGGGGCCCTTTGGGGGGTTCTTGGGGTCTTCCACATCTCCTCCTAAACCACTGGACCGATTTCAACCAAACTTGGCACAAATATTTTATGCAATGGGAGAACCAACATAGGGTAGGTGTTTTTTCGATGGGTCCTTTGGGGGGTCCTTTGGGGTCTTCCACATCTTCTCCTAAACCACTGGACCGATTTCAACCAAACATGGCACAAATATTTTACGCAACGGGAGAACCAACATAGGATAGGTGTTTTTTTCGACGGGGTCCTTTGGGGGGTCCTTAGGGGTCTTAAAAAACTAACTTATTAGATCTGGTTACTATGGCAACCCAGTGGAATAGATTCTGTTCTAAATATATTATCGCATTAAATTGAAGACCACGCGAACGAAGTCTTTATATATTATATATATATACAAACACTTTCTTTCTTTGAGTGGCATTGCAACGCATGCCGGGTACTCGCTAGTTCTATATAAATGTCCAAAAAATAATAGTCTTCTTTTTCTCATTGTTTCTGTTATATTTTCTATACTTTGATATATTTCATCATTACTTCTTAATTTCCAACCTTCTGAAGTTTTTAAAAATAAATATTAATTTTATTAAAATTTTATCATTTGAAATGTAAAATAAAAATATAACTGATTATTCGTAACAACGTGATATATAAATCTCCAACCATGCAGCAGCTATAATCTGAGTAAAACAAACTGAATGCACTTGGAGAAGAAATTAGTTATTGTCTGTGATATACTGCAACAATAGAGTTTAATTGCTCTGTGAGGAAAACAGACTCGTAACTCAAACTATCAGTCCGTAGCCTCTGTTCGTAATGAATGCTTTTTATCTGTATTCTTGTCTCCGTCACCGATTCCATGACCTCATAAATCTCGTTTACATAATGCAAGGTTTGCCAACATAACATACAGTCACCAATATCGGACACACAATTAGTTTTCCTACAACTTACTTTATCTAAGCTTATTATATTACCCTTCGGCTGTTTCAATAATTACTTCAGTAGCAACGCGGTAGGAGTAGAAACGCAGTTCACTGTGAAAATACATTTACTTTTTTTTTAAATTAAAAGATTGAAAAACGGTTTAATCGGCGCGGACGCATGGAGCCAGTCTTAGAATAGCGGGAAAAGCCACTAACGAAGAATTTTCCGGTACGGACGTGCAAACAGGAAGGAAAATGCATCATTGTTAAAGGGGATGACAGAGAGAACACTCTGTAAAAATACGTTCCGTGACTTGAACGAAAGTACGACGATAGGCTGAGGTACTTAATGCATGTAAAGAGTAATGATGGGTCGTTCGTAAACGAGCCGGTGCTTTTCAGACGGCTCGTTATATCGTTTTGAATAAACGACACTGTTGCTGAACCGTTGAATCAGTTGAACTCCTGAGCTGCAGAACTCCGCTCACTATTTTGAACGAACACGTTTATAAATTATTAGACAAAATCAAATAAATAAATTTTAACTAAAATTAATTTTAATTTTTTTAACTGTGACTAACTTTGTGTGTTCTCAGCGTAAACAGAGGAACACCACGAGACAGGTGACTGCACATCGTTTCTTATATTTTGTGTTTCTTTGATTTTTAATTTTTTTAGTTAAATGTGCTTTTTTAATCTGAGAGTGTTATAAGCGATTGCTATCATCTTATAAATGCCACAAACAGCCTTTTACAATTTTTTGGAATTTGAGTATACTTTTAGACGTGTTTCCCCCTAAAGTAAAAAATTCAAAGTAAAGACTACATTCTGAGTTAGGTTAATTTTTTTTATTCTGTCTAATATTACAATTTTTGTCAAAATTGTCATTCCTTTTTGTGGGCCTAAAACTTTGAATATTTACAACTGAACACTATATTCAAATGTTGGTTAAAATTCTCTTTAATTTGAAATCCCACATGGATTCCTGAGATGTTTTCAAAATTTCGTCTCCTCATAGTTTTGTCTTCCGTCCCTTAGAGCCCTTAAACACGAGGCAGACAACTGCAACAGACGTATGCGGCTGACGTCTGCTAGGGACTGCAATCCCATTAATGTAATGCATAGCTTTTCACACGAGGGTGCGAGTGAGCGACGAGAGGCAGACGTCTGCCGGCTCGTTCTCTCCCCGACAGTTGAATCCAACTCGTCGGGCAGGCCAGTTGCTAGTTGGCAAGTGCAAATCCTTAGAACCTTTTCACACGAGCAGTCGTCTGCCTCTTCAGAATATAAAAAGTCATTTCATACTTTCGATGTCGAATCCTTTATTGAAGAAATTAGCAATCGTCCAGCTATATGGGATTGTTCTTCAAAAGATAATAGTAATAAAATAACACAACAACAGTTCTGGAACAAAATATTTATAATTCTTGGATGTATTTTGAATTGCCTATAAAGATTACGAAGAAATGTCAAGAAAACAAAATTGCATTTGGTAAGTAAACAGTCACTGCTGTTTTGTCTTATTAATTGTACTTAAATTTTACTATTAAAAATACTAATTGAATAAAAAACAACGTGTAGGCTTATTGTAAATTTAAAGTGTATACATTGTTTAATGTAACCGCTAACTTTTCAACTGATGCAATGGAATTCCTCATGTTGGTGTTCTGTTTTTGAATGTTAGTCTTCAACAAACTATGCAATTCATCGAAAGAAGAAATCGACATACGAAAATAATTAAAAAACTTTTCATTGTCATTTCTCAGTTCGTGATAAAACAGTGAAAAACTAATAGTGGCAAGTCTGTCGTTTATTAGTGGCTCAATCTACATTTTCCTGTTCCTTCGTTTCTTCTTTTTCTATTTTCAATTAATGCTAGAGCCAATATTACAACTACTTCCACCTGTTCCATACATAATTTTGAAATACTGTATAAAAAAGCAATTTAAAAAAATATGCTGAATTAGTGTTTACTCTTGACTGACTAAATTGAGGCTGTACCGTTTGACGGGCACAGTGTGCCGAGAACATGCTAGCGTGAGCCTACTATGGCAGACGTCTGCCGCAGACTGGTTTACCGTGTGAAAGAGCCTTTAGTTTTCTGGGAGAATTACTCTCAAAAACAATAGGGATCTATGGGTTGTAAGTGTGGACACGTTTGATAAGTTCCCGAAAGTAGATTGACGGATTCAAAACCTATCATGAGACATTCCCCAAAGAGGCGCAGTGTGAGTTACAACTGAGAATTCGTTTCGCTTTTTCAATGAGAAAATTATATCGTAATTGTAATGCATTTATTTTATCATTTGTGCACCAGAAGTACAGTGTTATTAATGTAGGCTATAAGACTTTCACAATTTACTTGTCTACTTTCTGTTGCATAAAAAATACTTAAAATTGGGATATTTGTAAATGTAACAGTAATATTTCTAGTATTCTAGTCAACTCCAATCTTGTGTAATGAAATCTTCCGAAACAAGTAACCAGTAGTTCAGTACATAAAATGTATGATATTTAATGCTATTTAGGCGTTAGAAATACGCCTTTCACAAACAAACTTAGAAAAAAAGCGTATAAAATTAAAGCACACCTTTTCATAGAAAATATTTGATGTCCTGTTTATTTTTCATAAAAGGCATGCGTTTGTTATTGTGCACGCCTTTATGCAAAACAAATAAACTGTGTTTCTTTGTAAAACTGTAAAACATAAGGGGCTGACAAAGTCAACAAATGTATAAAACGTCTCGTTGTTCTCCGTTAGCTTGTACAGATCTGCAGTAAGATGAACGAATGAATTAGTAAGATCCAGTAGGTCATTTGAGCTGGATCACCATCAAGATGCAGACCCGAGGGGCCGGCTCATCGAAAACAACTATTACTCCCATCACTAAGAAAGGCGATATACAATAATGAGAAATAATAAGATGGTATGAGATCTATCCTTAAAGACAGAACCTAAACGATTTATGCTGATATGTAGTCGAACCCGCGGCATCTGACATTGAAAGCTAGCTAGCAGTGGCGTATCTAGAATTTGGTTTTTCGGGCGGGCCGGGGTTCGGTCAAGTCTGCTTCGTACAAAAGAAAAAAAGTAAAGGCTAATCAACATTATTATCTTTAAAATGGCTGAAAAACGTGTTTTAACATCCTGAAACCAATCCCGTTAAAGTAAACGGTAATAACACAATAAAAATACGCGTTACCAAACATTCTTTACAAGATACTTATTAACTGAATTAATTTTCCTGTAATTCATATTTCAAACGTATGCGCAAATGCTATGTAATATACCGATTTGTCGTATATTTAAAAAAGAGCAACTTGCTGAAAAACACGGCTGAAAACACAATAAATGAGTCTAAAAAGTCAGAGATTAACAAAATTCGTTAACTTTTTTCGACATATGGGGGTCCGGTCTCGTACGTGACAGTCACGGTACTTACCACTCGGATTACGTTGATTTCTGGCTACCAAATGATTTTAACAACAACGACAGTTTATTTTGGCGTACAAAACTAAACAACTATCAACATCGATTATAACCTCTCTACGTCTGTGAAACGTTTTCCTTGTCAAACGACATGCAGTCTCTCGTATCGAACTCTCTCTCTCTCTCTCTCTCTCTCTCTCTCTCTCTCTCTCTCTCTCTCTCTCTCTCTCTCTCTCTCTCTCTCTCTCTCTCTCTCTCTCTCTCTCTCTCTCTCTCTCTCTCTCCCCCCTTTCTATTTTGCTTTGCTTTTTGTGAGTAATCTTTTCATCGATCACTTTTTGTATAAACTTATTGTTGAGAAATTTACACTTTTTGTGATACACGTTTTTAATTAATAGGTAAAAATTAGTTTGAAAACAACTAAAGAAATTATTACAAAATAAATAATTAAAGAAAATGCATTTCGAAGGCTTTTACGACCGTCGTCATCAAAGTTAATAAAAGCTTCTCGGCTGATTGTTCGCGGTTTTTGGTATACGTTTCGGCGGCAGTGTCTGTTCTGTAGGTCGTGGGTGCACGCCCTGTTGAGAGTATCGCGGTCACTCCACGTTTTCTGCGCTCCAGCCTTCTCGTGTTTCCGAATTCTTGTTTCTGCTTCATTTTACAGGTACTTGTCTGATAAATCACTACAGGAAAAAGACACTGGTTAAAAATATTCTTCTCTATTGGGTTTTATATAATAATATGAAACACGGCTAGGAAAGAAGTTTTTATACAGAGTGGGCCAAAAGTCACTACCCATTGTGAGTTACTGAGTTACCCATTGTAAACATTAAGATAACTTTGGTTGGGACCTTCCCATAGATTGTAAATTATATTATTATTATAATATATTAAAATAATAATAATATAATTAAAATAATAATATCCCATCGATATAATAAGTTATCTCAATGTTTACAATGGGTAACTCAGTAACTCAAAATGGGTAGTGACTTTTGGCCCACTCTGTATATCTTCATATGTTAACCGATTATTGCTGTGATGATAACGTTTTGCGGAGTCTTCTTCTGTAGTTAGCAATCCGGAGATTGGTTTGTAGCAGTTCTCCGCACCGATCTTCTCTGTGCTTTCCCTTTCATCTCCTCATAGGAATTACAACTCACATCACCAATAATCTGTTTTATAAATTCAAACAGAATTATTACTGTTGCACACCACTATAGAAAGATTATTGCGATTAGCGCTTTCAAGCTTCACAGCTCATCCTGCTTGAAGCTTGGACGATGAGCTGTGAAGCTTTAAAGCGCTAATCGGAATAATTTCTCTATAGTGGTGTGCAACAGTGATAATTCTAGTTGTGATTATAACCAGTAACACCACTTTCTTAATTAAATGTTTTATAAATTGCAGTTTCGTTCTACCTCTTCCTCTTTTCCATTCAGTGTAACCTTCTGTTATTGGTTTTATCAAATTCTCATGACGCATAATGTGGCCAATAAGTTCAACCCTTCGCTTCACAATATTTTGCCAAAAACATTTTATCCCAAGTCATTATGTCATCATCACTAACCTTGTCGACACATCTTAATTCCAGTAACTTCCCTACAACACTACATTTCCAGTGCTTCAAGTCTTCTCATTTCCTCTGTTCTAATTGTCCACTTCTCACATCTGTATAGAGCTACGCTCCACATGTAACTGTTCAGGAACCTCTTCTTGTCTCCAGGGCTATTTATTTACAAGTCAGTAATTTCCATTTATTGTTAAATGTAACTATAGCCTGTCCGATCCTACTCAAAATTTCGCACTTACTTTTTCCGTCTTCTATGATTTTATTTCCTATGTAGTTTAAATCTCTAACTTCGTCTGCCTTTCTTCCCATTCAGCGATACATTCACACCGGACTGACCGTGTTTACTACAGACCATCCCTTTAGTTTTATTAACGTTTATTCTTAAATTGTATTCTTTGCTCAAAACCTCATCCATTATATATAACTGTTTACTTTCACACATAACTGCAATGTCGTCTGCAAATGTTAACATGTTAGTTCTCTCTCCCTTGCACTTTACTCCATTTGCGAAGTATGATGGGATAACATGTGACCGGGAAAAATTGGATACACGATTGTCAGCGTATTTGGTAGATCACGTGGCAAAATAATTTTATCAAATGTATTTTACGAAAAGGTGTTTCTGCAGGCAGAGTAACAAGTGTATGAAGTAGTATTTTAATGTCATTAGAAGCATAGGCGGGGTGTCAGGTGGTGCAAACATTAGCAAGGGCTGTCAGAGGGTGCATTTACGTACCCCCTCTTGCTTTCGAAGTAAGTGAAAAGAAAAAGGGAAATCCACAAGAACAAAAGATGTGTATAAGTTATAATAGACTGTAATTTTTTTCTAATTAAACAGAAACTCAATTCATAAATTTTAATTAACATTTGTAACAGAAATTTAGAAAATCCACTTAAAAACGTTGTTGAACCAAGAAATTCGGTGTCTCGTTTGGTATGCAAAATAGTTTGTCACATTCTCAATGAATTCAGTCTCATCTTGCGCGATTTTTCTGTGAACGCTGAGCTGGAAAATTCACTTAGCCTCTCGTCTCCCGTCGTTATACTGGCTCCAAATATTGACATTCACGCGCCAAAACATGCTAAATGAGCATTCAGTGTTACATGTTGTCGCTACAAGATTCGGGACAATCTTGATCATCTCACTGACAGCTGGAGAGAACGATATTCCGTGACAAATAAAATCTGCGTACAAAAGGGACATATGTCGGGGATGGCTCGTTTTACCACATATGACTGCCTCGGCGATAAAATCTCTCCATAACGAAGACTACTTATGTCTTGTGCAACATCAAGAAATTACGAAATGAAAGTCTACAGAGCAGCAGCATCTGTAACGAATTTGTAATCATCATACTGGAATTCTTCAACTATTAATGAATCTTGAGTAGTATTCAATAAACAGCATCCCCAGTGTTAACAAATATATGATACTTCATCTTGTTATTTGAATTAATTCCAACTTTGTCGTGTTTACTTTCTGAACTGCTACCTGTCATGCTTCGGACGAGGCCTTTCAATGTCCCCACCATTATCACGTCCTGAACCACTGCAAACAAATATAGGCCTACCATTGGAACCTGTATATTATACCCGTGAATCCTCCTTCACGGATGGTTAATTCATAAATAAAGCTAGGAATGTTAGGTGCTGCACCTTAATTTTTTTTTTTTTTGCTATTAAAACGCCTAAATTAGCTTGTCTTGCAAAGAAAACATTAAATAAACACTCCTAACTGTGTTTTGGTTGCACCTTTTTGCACTTTTTTTCAATGTCATCACCTTTTTGCACTTTTTTTTTTACTTTTTTTGGCTCCTTTGCCCCATTTTATTCCTATAATAATTAAACAAGGAACATCGAAAGTGTGCGGCATCACATTACTTTCACTTCAGTGCAGTCCCGTTAGAGTAAAGCTTTTAAATTAGTTTCCACCTTAATAAACTCCCGTTAGGCGAAAGGTCCACAAATTAGTGTGCAACCCTGATGTTGAGGATGTTGCAACAAAAAAGGATTTAAATTACCGACTATAAACAAAATATGCACCACTTGTGTCTGTTGACGTTGAACGTTCCTTTTCTACATACAAGCATTTACTTAGCGACGAAGCCTCACTAAAAAAAAAAAAAACATTGATATGTGAAATGTTATCTGTTTTAACAGTTTTCTGGACTTGTGACTTTAATAATATTGTGTTCTGGGAATTGTTTTAGGTAGACTTTTTAATACACGAGTGAATTCTGAGTCCTTTATGTGATGCAATTGGTTTTGGTACTGTTTGTATGAATATTTACATTTGAAATTTCCACCTTTTTGCAGCTTTTTCAGCTAAATTTTGCGCTTAAAATTCCTAGCTCTATTCATAAACAACTCTACTTGTCACTACCCTAAGGTTCGGCTACGTTAATCCACGCCCCTCCTTCCTGTTCGGTAGGCAAACAGCAGTGACAAGTAGAGTGGTTCACGACCAGTCGTGAAGACGGACCCACGGGTTTATATACAGGTTCCAATGGTATATTTGTCGTGGTTTAGGATTTGATAATGGTGGATACACTGGAAGGACACGTCCGGAGCATGACAGTTAGCAGATCATTCAGCAGGTATGCACGATAAAGTTGGAAAAATATGATATTAAACTGGGAGAAAACTGTTTTCCAGTGATCTTCGTCTGAAAGCAATTCTGCCAGTATGACACGGTTTCAAACAAACTGAAAACTGCGTTATAAACGATAACACTGACAATTTTTGAGCAACGTAAGATATAGAAAGTGCTTGTAATCTAACCGCCGTCGGAAAGTGTTACACGAATATACGAGAACGCTGGGTCTAGGCCAAGGTCGCTATCACATGTTTGACCGTGAATTAGAACAGAAAACAACCTTCTTCAATGACGAAGCAAAGAATGCGCGCGAGCTGTCAATCCTCTGAATGCTCTAATCGATAGTTACTTGTTCTTACTTCTCTCGGTCATGGGTCCGATTCGAAGATCACTTCAGTTCTGAATACGTAATGATCAGGAAAATACTTCTTAACAAACGCATAACTAAGAAAAGATTCTAATTATATTTAGACTATATATAAACGGATTTTCCGCATCCTTTCAGCCACAGGATCATTTATACATAATAATACTTGTCTTAATTATTTAATCTTATAAAAAGTCTGTAATACTTTTAATGTCTTCCGACAGCGGCCTTCAAGTGACCTTTCGTTTCTGTCTTGTGTTTCGTTCCTGGAAAAACAATCACGTAATTACATGCAAACATAATTATATTTGTATTATTACTTCCATGTTCCTTAAGGAAATGGAAGTATGGTGATTACAAAAAAAATCGTGTTCGAGATTATTGCAGATTCTGATTGTACTACACTCAAAACATGAAAAAAAGTCGTTTTTCGAAAAGTGTCTGTGTGTGTGACTGTCTGTGTGTCTGTGTGTCTGTAGATTTTTTTCTATGGCAAACGATAACAGCCGCAAGTTCAAACTGAATCAAATCATTTTTTGCATACAGCCCTGATCTGTAGAGTACTCAAGACCTATTGTTTTAGGTGAAGATCGGTTAAGGATAGGGGGTAGTTTACCAGCAACGGTTTTTTATCAAGTGTAATTCTTTTCTATGGCAAACGATGACAGCCGCAAATTCAAACAGAATCAAATGATGTTTTGCATACAGCCCTGTTTTGTAGAGTTCTCAATACCTATTGGTGTTGGTGAAGATCGGTTAAGGGAAAGGGGTAGTTTACCAGCAACATTTTATGTTTTAACAAGGGTAATTTTTTATATGACGAACGATAACTGCCGTAAATTCAAACAGAATCAACTACGTTTTTGCATACTTTTGTGAACTAAAGAGAACTCAAGGTTTGTTGAAGATCGGTTAAGGAAAAGGGATAGTTTACCTGCAACGTTTTATGTTTTAAAAAAGGTAATTTTTTATGACGAACGATAACTGCCGAAAATTCAAAGAGAATCTAATAATTTTTTGCACACTTCCCTGAGTTGTAGAGTGCTCAAGGACTGTTGATTTTGGTGAAGATCGGTTAAGGGAAACGGGTAGTTTACCTGCAACATTTTATGTTGAACCAAGAGAAATGTTTACATGACGAACGATAACTGCCGCACATTAAAACAGAATCAAATATTTTTTTGCATGCATCCGTGAATTGTAGATGACTGAAGGCCTATTGATTTTGGTGAAGATCTGTGAAGATAAAGGGGTATTTTACCTGCAACATTTTATGTTTTAACAAGAGTAAAATACATAATTTTGAGAAACAAAGTATCCTGATAAGAAGCTCATAATAATCCATTGCAGAAACGTAGATGAAATATCTATAAATGAAGAGGCTAGTTGAACGGGGTGGGGGTAAGTTTCTATTAATGAAAATTATAGTTGAAGAGGGAGGGGTGAAAATTTTATTTGTGTACTACGTTATCGGCAACAAAGAAGTAGTTTTTGTTAAAATTCCTTCCCGGGCTGTTTAGCCGTAGTCCAATGTTTTCTGCAAAACCAGACGTTTCGGCAGTTCCATCGACTTCCATCATCAGTGAAAATCGAGTGCAAAAAAGTGAGGTGGTATACGTTAGTGACCAAAGTACTGTGGTTAAGGCTGAAGCAATAGAAAGAAGTAGTTTCTACGGAAATATTTCATTTCGAATATGCTTTTAAATGTAAATCTTAGAACATGGAAGTCATGTATGGTTCTCCATACCGATATTACTATTGTTATTGTTATTATGAACATTATGTAGTGTTTTGAATACCCATGTACGGAGAATACTCAGACCGAATATATTCAACTACCTTTTTGATTTAAAGTAACTCCAACGTATTACATCTTTATTTCCTTCAGTGATTTATTTATTTATTAAAAATAATTAATTACAAAAGAATTTTCTTCTACAATTCTGTTCGTGATTTACGAAGAGTAAGTTACATGTTGATCGACCGGTGGTCATGTCGATACGGATTAGGCCCTGAGGAGGACTGTGCTTACTCCAAGATTCAGGCTTGTTCCTACTAGACTGGAGAGCCATTCTGACTCTCAGTTCGGTTTACGTGTTCCAGCAAACTCCCACAACGAGTTCTTGTTGCCTTACATATTCATTTCGGGACGCAGCGTAGAGTGCAACCTTTGAAATATTTTGACAGTGCAGGGAACATCCAAAAGTGTGCGACAGACCATCTGACAGTTTAAAGAGTTCCAGTACCGTTTCAGTCAGTGGGCGTAACGTAGCCTTGTGTTGTGGCTTCCCATAGGAACTAATTGGACACGGTACAATTGTTCTGTACTTAATGTGTCGATTATTAAATGTGTACAGTTAATCTCAATAATTTTTAGACACACGTTGGATGGATACGAGGGCTGTTCAAAAATTTACATCCGATTAACTGTAAACCATTAATAGGTAAATCATTATCATCATCATGCTCACATCACGGCGTAGGCAAGGTGCTGGCCTGTTCCGCCTTCAAAGATCCTCCAGCCGTCTCTTCCTGGGTCCACCCACACACCTGGGCCCTACAGATTTGTATTTCCAGACTTGTTTGGCCAGTCTGGAATGTGACATTCTTTCTAAGTGTTCTTTCCACCGTTGTTTGTAATCTTTTAATTTTTCATTCAAGTTAAAAAATTGTCACTCTTCTCTGATAGGTACCACCTACCTACTCTGGTAGGTAAATGAAAACTAAAATATGGAAGAATATTTTGTTACATACAAAAGTTACAGATACATGGCAAAGCACTGGGTAGTCATAGTGACACGACGATGGCATCCTTGTCCGGAGGTGTGGCGTCACGACTACGACTGTCAGCTATTGGCGTGCGCGAACTTCTCTGAAGATCGAGCCTTTCGATTACGCGTGTGGCTCGTACTCGGCAAACTCGGCACCGCTTACAACCTTTAATCCGACGGTGATTGACCTGGGTTACCGCCGTCCACATCGGGTCGTTTGGGGTAGCGCCGGACGGTTCCACCAAGTAATTCGGGGCACAGACCCGTACATACCCAGCAGATAATGCATCTCTTCAACCATTGTCAACACGCACCTTACACCGGGCACCAACAGGCTCCGTGTTTCGTCGTCGGTTACTATTACAACCGACATAAACAAAATCGACCGCGCGGTTTTGTATAGAACACTGAAAATATGTACTGGTCGGAGGTTACAACACTTCTTGTGTGCTGGTCACAACACTTCTTGTGTACTGGTCGGAGGTTACAACACTTCTTGTGTACCGGTCGGAGGTCACAACACTTCTTGTGTACTGGTCGGAGGTTACAACACTTCTTGTGTATTGGTCGGAGGTTACAACACTTCTTGTAACAAACAGGTTGTGTTTACCAGCCAAACGGAGGTTAACTTTATAATAGTCCTAGTAAGTTCAAAGGGGATTTGTGTTCTAATAGAATTATTACCTATTTTCAATTTTATTAAGAGCGAATAAGAGCACACAATAAAACTACTTCTGTTACTTCCCTGCAACCCTCGAGGGATCATGGCCTCCTTCCGCCATCCCACTGCCGTCTGCCAGTCACGTACTCCCAACATAGACCGGGCCTCGGCCGGCACTCCATCCTCCCACCGCAGTCTTAGTCTGCCAGTTCTTCTCCTTCCATAAATCCTTTCTCTTAGAGCCTTCCTTGGAATCTCCCCTTCTGACATGCTTGATACATGACCAGCCCAACGAAGTCGGTCCACTTTAATAGTATGAACCACGTCCATATCTTTGTACATATCCATTAATTCATAATTGGTACGCTGCCTCCAGTTTTGTCCTTCTTTTACTGCTCCAAAAATTCTTTTCATATAAAACTACAAACGTGAAAATTAAACGGCAAAAGTTTTGTCAAATCAGAGATAAATGGGAACAGCTGTAACAGGGATGCTATGCGTAAAGCATTCAAGAAGCCCGAAAAAACTGCAGAGACACCTACAGCAGAATATAATAACCACAGAGCATTCTTACCGTACGTACAAAGTATCACAGACAAAATTGGCAGTATGTTGAGGAAATACGGCATTAAAACAGTGTTTAAACCACATAAGATGCTGGCGCTATTTTTAATACCAATCAAAGACAGAATCCCGTTTAACACTGAAGGTATCTACAAAATTCCATGCAGCTGCGGAAAGGTTGGGCAGACGAGCCGCCTGATTTCCACAAGAGTCCAAGAACGTGTCAGACATGTGAAGAACTTATCAGTTGAAAGTCGGGAATTACTGAGCTTTTAGCCATAACTAATCACATGATAAACTTTCAAGATTAATCTGTTATAAGGTCATGTAATAGGTATTATGACAGAATGGTCCTAGAAGCAATAAGAAATGAATAAACACAAGGATAACATCAACAGAGAAACAGTCACACTCAGCACGACATGGTGCACTTTAGTTTCTGGTTTGACTGTACGTGAGTTGACTGACGGCATGCGTGCGGCGTAACACCTTCAGGACAGGGTCCACATACCGGACCACCCACCGCCACTTCTACACTATATAACTGAGTTCGCTTGCCAGCCTTATCGTCACATAGACCTGACGATACTCAGTGTAATATGATTGAAACGTTAGCATACAAGACATTTGTGACGTGGTCCATGGCGGAAGAAGATTTCAAAAACGTAATGGCCGCCGGCCGCGGAAGCCTACGTGAGAATATAGAATCATAAATACTTTATTTCCGTTCTAGTCCGTGCCGCTACAGCCAGTACTAACATCCTCCTCCTCCAACCGTTTGCCATCGTCTCTGCAGCCAGCGTGTGGTTAGTCTGGTACCCAAGTTTGCGTGCTTTCACTTTGCTGTTGCAGTTCTGACGCGCCATTCATCGTTACCTCTAACTGAGCCAAATATTGTTCTCAGTACTCGGCGTTCAAATATGGCAGCATCTCTTCAGCCCTCTTTATAATCCTCCAAGTTTTCCATCCGTATGTGAGCATAACAAATACGTAAAGCTGAAATGCTTTTAACAAAAAAACATTGAGAATACTAACAACAAGTAGCATCTGCCTTAAAACAAGGAACCATTTAATAATATGTAGCGTTGCCACGTACGCTAACGAATCGTGACAATAGGTATGAAGGAAAAAAGGAAACTCGACAGCTTTGAGATATGGTGTTATCACAAGATACTAAAAGCAAAGTGGTCTGACTAGTATTTTTTTTGACATTTATATAGAGTGGACGACAATAGGTTAAGAAAACAGATCTTCAAATATCTGTGGGAAAAGAAGTCAACATCAAGTTGGATTAAAGAAGTCCAAAAAGGATTTAGAAAAAAAATAATATAAACGCAGAAGAAGCAATTGAAAGAGAAGTTTTTCGGGCAAAAGTGTTAAAAATGAAAGGAGTCCAGGGTAGGAGAAAGAAAAACACAAGTTCAAATTGGACTGAAGACAGGAAGAAGAGACATAGTGAAAAGATAAAAGAATATTGGAGAGAAAGAAAATAACAAGGAATACAGAATTTAAATTCGCATGTGGTCCTCAGATGGCCGATACAAATAGGAAAAAAATGGTCTGACAAAATTACAAATGAAGAGGTGCTGAAAGGAGTAGGCAATGAGAGGTGTTGGTTGAAAAGCATAATTAGATGAAGGGTAGAACTTATTAGACATACGTTGCGGCATGAAGGACTACTAAAATTTGTAACTGAAGACATAATAGAAGATAAAGGATATAAGGGAAGACCAAGGTTGCAGTATATTGTGAAACTCCCGTGTGGAGTTGCTAGTCTCCCATCGGGGGCCTCCCAAGGTGGCGGGTAGGGGTATTCTCACCAGACATGTTGGGTACCGGAGAAATAAAGTACCCGGGACGGACCAAAGCTAGCAGCTGCTGCCTTGCAGTTGGATATTGGTTTATCAAAGGCTAAAGGAAGTAAACCTTGATTAAAAATTGCCTGGTCCTCCAGTTTGGGGGTTAATGCAACGGGCCAACTCTCCATTCATTGGAAAAAAGAAAATGTTAAAAAATAAAGGTAAAGAGAATTCAGTCACTTCTGTAATCTTTCATTCGTAATAAAGGTAAAGAGAATTCAGTCACTTCTGTACTCTTTCGTTCCGGAAAATGTGTAAACATTGTATAGCCGGAATAATAGTAATAATAATAATTGTGAAACTTAAGAGGAAATGAAGAGGAAAGCACAAGATCGATCACAATGGAAGACTGCTGCAAACCAATCTTAGGATTGAAGACATAGGAAGAAGAAAGCTAAAACAGTGGGCGCAGTATCAGTTGGGCCGTCTCACCGTAGAATAGACAAAATGTTTGCTGCTAAGAGAAAGTCAACATTTTTAAGCTATAAACAGTGTTGGTTTTAGTCATCGATGTATACTATATGTATCGCGTGCTGACAGGCAAAGTGAACGGCAGAAAACGTTTCGAAGCTTCTCCCACCACGGGGGGGGGGAATAAAACCTTTGGTGCTAAGTTAACACTTGTACTAAACGAGTCATTTAGTCAGTAATGAACTTGCTTTGACACCTTACATTTATGTAAAATTTGTGTATAATTTATTGATTATATCTGACAGTAAACTTAATACCCAAAAATGATTATATCAGCTTGAATTGCCGGCGCAGCGTTTCGAAAACATATTTCAAAACAATGATTTTTCACATGAAGTGAAACTTATCAAATTAATAGGGACCTTATTTTATAATATCTTGGGCTATGATATTGCTTAGGAAAGAACCGCTGCAGCTAATTCCTCTAAGCTTGGTGTCCGCCAAAGTTAAATAAACTTGTATTATTTAGTAATGTTTAATGTAAACAATTTTTATATAATTAATATGTAGCTAATTAAATTAAATAAAAAATTTTAATGTAAATCAGCATTGTTTATTGAACGCTTTAACGATCTTGGCGAGCGTATACCCCAGCTTCTTTTACGCAATAAACATTTTAAATTTTACGGCTTACGTCTTTCCGTCTTTGTTTCCCTTACTTTTAATCTTTATTCGTCTGGCTTCAACATTAAATATTCATAAATAAGTATTTATGAGCTCAACGGAACCTATCGATAAACTGAAATAATGTGTCAGAATACTGAAATCTTACAGTGAAACAAATGTGTTTATTTTGTAAAAGAACTTCTTAAAAACCTCCCACTTTGGAGTTATTAATTAATGTTAAAGTATAACATACCTACAGTATACCATTTAACGCAAAATATGCCCTGCTAAAGCAACAACAGCTATAACAAGCAGAAAAGTCAGACTTTGAACAGTTACAGTGTGTAGCATACGCAGTATTCTTTCCCCCATTGGTGCAGCGTAGGACCGAATTCAGTGAAAGCAGCACGCGCGTCATATAGTATGCATCCGATCCGACGCGATCCATATAGTATACATCGATGCATTTAGTACTTAACACCGGTGATATGATAACGTATGTTTAAAACACCAAAGTTGCCTCTTAAGACACGGTGAAAGTCTGGCCACTCACTACACTACAGTTTGATAATGGTGGCACACGCACGTACTCGGAGTTAAGCAACAACAGAACAACCTTGTTTATTTTTAACAAGTGTTTACCCACGTGCGCGCGCGCGTGTGTGTCCGTACGTGTTTCGCTTACCGTACACGGCCTGTTGCTGACGTGTCCATTGTATTGCTGATACACGAACTTTTCAGTTTAAACTGTTTTCCTTCTGGAAACACACGCGCCCTCATGTAAATGTGTCCGTAAGGGGTATTTGATTTTGTCTCCTGCGCAGAAATTTTCATGAAATTTTTAACAACAAAACATCGATCCCTGGAACTGGCATCATCGCTGTGATCATCCGCAAGGAGCGCTGTATTAAAGTACGTATATTGTAACGCTGTTACAGAACATTCTACATGTTTCTCGGCTATCACAGCAGAGCCCAGCAGTAATGTGTGTGTGCGTACATACTTTGAGATGAAAGACAGTTATGTGGCACTGAACATGCGAGGCTGTTCCAGACTTCACCGGTCCACGCGCACTGTGTTCAAGGCCGCAAGCAATTACGCTCTAGTGTTTTCTAGTAGCGTTGACACGTATTATGAATTATCCTGGAACACTTGTTCTATCTATTTAAAGAACGACAGCTGCCGCTTTGTTTCAGTTTAAGTGGCGATTTATTCAAGTGAGTTTCGGAGTACCGTGGTGAAGGTGTTATTTGTGTTATAATTGTACGGGACTCTAATAGTTGACGTTATTAGTGCCTTTGGACAAATTTTACACGGATTATTGTACAAATGGATTTGTGATAATTAAAGCTGGTGATTAGTAACTTGCCTAACAAGGGCTAACAAAGCATACTTCGCATTGCTGCCATCATTTAGGTCTGGGGATGTGCGCAGGAAAACAAAAATGAAAATATATAGGACTGTCATCAGACCGGTGTTATGCTACGGGTGTGGGGCATGGACAATCACACAGCAAACAGCCGACATAGTAGACACCTTTGAAAGGAAAATCCTTAGACACATTATAGGGGCACAGTACAAGAAAATGGCTCATGGAGACTGAGATGCAACAATGAACTGTATCAAATATATAAAGAGATACCAGTCTCAAAATTTATAAGGATACAAAAATTGCGTTGGGCCGGACATGTTGTGAGAATGGAGGATGGCAGGAACCCCAAAAAGGCTTTGCTGGGTACATGGGAGGGAACGAGACCTAGAGGCAGACCGAGGAAGAGGTGGGATGATGGCGTTACAGAGGACGCGAGAGACATTGGGGATAAGAAACTGGAGGAGGGTTGCATTGTATTGAGTAGATTGGAGGAGGAGATTGGTGGAGGCCAGGGCTGTAGCGCCATAGGAGGAAGGAAGGATTAGTGACTTCTATTAGTGTCTTGTATTTTGTTTTCCACTGTACCATACGACGATCAGGGAGATCGTCGTAACAACATTATATATTCAGGTGTAAACAGTAAAATTTGTATGGATAAAGGAGATGTGAAGAGGCGGCAGGGGAGGGAGAGTCGGCAGCTGAGAGGCGCGGCGTGTAAGAAAAGTGAAAGCTCCCAGCGTTATTGTGTATCGCCAACACAACTGGGTCACGTCTCTTACAGGTTCGGCTCGCTTATCAAGTATATTTATACATTAAACAGGTTTCTCTGCTCAACCGCGCACTCACAAGTCAACAACCATCTTGTTCGTCAGTATAGGAAGCACATTAGGAGCAAACTAAACTATTCGTGTTATTAATTACGATATTGCTCCAATTTGGTAGCGTGTCTAGAATTTAACCTTCTTCCGGGGGGGAGGGGGAGATGGTCGTGTCGCCTTCATTAAAAGAAAAAACAACTTAATAATAATTTATATTAGAGTCTTCAAACTGGGTGACAAACGTGCGGTAACATCCTGAAATCAATCCCATTAAAGTAACCGGTAATAACACAATACAACTGCGTGCCATTGAAACTTTGTTTACAAGATATTTACTGACATTTTGCATTTAAAAGTGATAAGTGCGGTTTTAATAAAAAGAATAAAGGTAAATCTTTCAAGAACATTTTATGCATCCAGAAAGATACACCGTTTGAAAATGTTTTAGTTTATTTTTTTTTAAATTTATTTAACTATTTGCAATCAGTATAACATAAAAATAACATACTATAAGCAAATCTTTTGTATGAGATAAAAAATAGGTGTTGACCATGTGGAGCTGTTATCCTGTGATAACAAGCTCAGTTATTACTTAAAAGTAGGTTACAAAAAGAAACAACAGTCACAAAGATTATGGGTGCTTAAATCTAGATGGTAGGTCTAGTATTTTTTTGTCTCTTTAGTCTATGAGTGTCTTCACTATTGTTTAGCAAATTTATTGCAAGAATATTAGGGTGTAGTTCTAGTTTACTTAAATACTTTTCGCTGCACTTACTCACTTCGTCTTTAACAGATGACACTTTTAAGTCACAGAGGATTTCTCTATTTGGTATAAACCAGGGTGCATTTGTTATAATCCGTAGAACTTTTGCCTGGAATCGTTCTAGAATCTCTATATTAGACGTTGATGCCGACCCCCACAGCAGAGTTTAATTAGCCTTGATAATTTGGCCATTCCATTAACAACTTCTTCGGAGGCCAAGGAACTGACTTTCATATATTTCATAATTCAAACGTATACGCAAATACTGTTTAATGAACTTGTTTGTATATTAAAAAAAGGAGTACTATTTTATTAGCGTACACAGCTGAAAAAAAAAATAAAAGACACCCTAAAAATTAAGAGATTAACAAAATTCCTCGTAAACTTTTTTTGACTCTGTCCGGTCCCTTTTGTCCCCCTCCACCGCCATAAATACGCGTCTGCTGGAATTATTAATAAGCAGGCGATACGCTTTAATTATCAATTCATAAACTAAATCGAATTCTTTCAGAATATAATTTAAAGATCTCCACCGATAAAATCAATGTTACGGCATTCCACGATACCGACAAAGACCTCTCGGTTCATGACGCCTACTTGATCAAGTACCGAAGCGATTTTTATTATCTGGTCTGTAGTACTAGCTATACGACTTGACGGGAATTTCAGTAAGAAACTCCGTAAATTTTAGCAGTGTGAACCACACAATAGTGAGAACTTTAACAGAGAAAAGAAGCCTCACAGGAAACACAACTAGAGTTTTTGACTAAGTGTTTATGTATGGGAGAAAATCCCGGGTAGTTCCTAACGACAAGATGTAAGTCACGTACAACCCTCAAGTGTCTGAAAGTATCCACCACGAGAATGTATAGGATGAGCAATGAGCAGATCGAAAATGATCCAAAAAATTTTCCAATCAATATAAAAATTAATGAACAGGGAGAAAAGTGGAGAAGACATCCCGAAAGAATGGGGAACAACAGAACACCCGAGGGGGAGAAGATGTGTCGGTAGACCTAAGAGAGTGCTGGGAGTGAGGAAGCTAAAATAAAGAATGTGGCACAGTTCTTTTGCTACAGTACTTCTGGTTAACTGATGAAGACGGTGTCAGTTCGCGAATCGTTTTGCACAGTGAAGATGGCGTCCGGAGGAAAGAGCGAAACGTCTGTTAGTAACAACAGAAGGCCCAATAGCCCGGAGTTTAGTCAGTTTGTTTCTGACACAGTCCCTCCAGTGTTTCTACTATCACAGTACCTTGTGTTTGCCGTATACAATGTCCCAACCAATTTCTCCGCCTGCCATTGATGATGTCCAACACTCTTCTTTTCTCTCCTCCTCTTCAGAGAACCTCCTCAGTTGTTACTCTATCTTTCGAGGAAATCCTTTCCATCCTTCTCCATGTCCACATCCCTGTGTCGACACAAATATTTGTTGATTGTCTGAGATCAATGACTGAACTTCATGGTCCTTTAAGCACATCCACTAAGCTGACAAATCCGTAACTTTGTGGAATTTTAAGTTGCTGTAAGCTCTTCCTCGGTGCCTCGTACAGAACACATCGTTGCTCCAGGCCGTTTTCAGAACAGTATGTAAACGTGAGCCAAGTGCAATTCGTGGCAGAACGAGTGTCCTCGCACGCCTCGTGTACACATATTATTTCAAAACTTTGACTTATCCAAGCCTCAACAGAAATAAAGATAACGTAAAAGCAGGAGTTTACTCAGTGTCACTTTTTAATACCACCTAGTGTGTCTGAGAATTATTTTAATAGTGCTATACTTTTAATTAAATTGATGTATTCTACCGTAAACGTCTCTGCTTGTACTATACGATATCTCAACAGGAAGATAGTGGAACACATTGATTTGTTCAATAGGGTGATTATCATTAATGGTTATTTTTGCTGCAACAGTGTCTAACGAAGAGTTATCCAACATAGTCAGGTTTGCAAGTTCTTAAGCTTTCACGGCTGGCTTCGACATTGTTGAAATTATTATTATCAGCCGGTCTGTTAGGCCGCTGTTTGTCGTTTGTCGTTTGTCGTTATTGACAAACATTTCGCCCCCACCATAGGAGGCCGTCATGGTCTAGATTGCTATCACCTCTGAGGTGAATTGGCGGACACTGATGATGGCCTCCGATGGTGGGGGGCGAAACGTCTGTCAGTAACGACAACTGAGGACCGCGGTCTGACAGCCCGGCCGACAACAATCATTCCAACAATAGTCAGGTTTGCTTACGAGATATTTTCCCTAACTGGTGTCAAAAGGTAGTTGTACTTTTTCTTCAAACTACCAAATGCTGTTTAATCTAGAGCAGAGGAAAGCGTTCAGAAGGGTGTTATTATTTTATAAATCAATGTAGTCTGACGTCATTATCATCTTCTTAACGCTTTTAGGCTTCATCGGCCTGTTCCTATTCCACAGTCCACTTTCTCTTACGTCTACCAACTTTTCTTCTGCCTCTAGGGTTGTAATCTTTCGCTATCTTCGGTATTCTACTTTCTTCCGTTCTATTTATGTGTTGGATCCATTTTCCTCTGTATTCTTTAATCCTTTCACTAACTGCAAGAATATCTAAATCACTTCTTATCTCCTCATTTCTTATATGATCTCGTCTATTACACCTTTTAACTGATCTCAGAAATTTCATTTCTGCTGTTTGTATCTTCTGTTCAACTTTTTTCTTTATGACCCAAGTTTCAGAACCAATATAGTCACACAGTATCACAACACAATAAGCAACACTTTCATTAAACACAAGTAATGAAAATCACATTATTAGTTCGTTCGGAAAAGTAAGAAGGCATGAATGAACTAGGTAATGTGAGGTTGAGGGGGACGAGGACAACATCCTGTTTGTACGTTTGTATGTGGTTCACGGAGAGAGAGAGAGAGAGAGAGAGAGAGAGAGAGAGAGAGAGAGAGAGAGAGAGAGAGAGAGAGAGAGAACGAGTGAGAGGGAGAGAGTGAACGAGTGAGAGAGACCTAATTTCGTTGGTCAGAGCGATGCTATACTGCCGGCAATCATGTTGACCACGGTCAAGCCTAGGCTAGGCGGCGTTCTGTATGTACGGTTGCATACACTGTGAAACGAAGGTGCACGCGTACTCATTCGCTACTCGCCTCTCAAATAAACACATTCGACGACGATAACTTCTTACAATTTTATAACATAAGCTCACACGCAGTACCGTGGCGTCCATGCAATCGCCGTTGCCGGCGGCAACAGTACTGAAAATAAGAGAAAACAATATTAATCGTTCCTTCAGAACCACATGTCATAATCTTCAAGGTAGCGGTGGATGTCAAAACCTAACTTGGTAGTGGTGGATGATTACAGTTGGTATTGCTGTATGCAGCAGAAAATGTTCAGCTGCTAGAGAAAAATAAAACCAGAATAAAATCAAATGACATAAGTTGTCAGAAACGTGCTGCTGGAAAAACTATGAATATGAAAGTTAGGAGGAGTCAGTCGTGGAGAGAAAAGAATAACACTTACGTGGTTTGACCATGTAGAACGAACGGATAAGAAACAAACCATAACTGATGACGAAAGAGGAATAGGACTGAATTGATGGAAATATTGAGAACTGGAGCGGACTTTGCTCGACGACGATCACAATACAGGGGAAGAAGAATCCTGTTAATTTAAATAAAACCTGTTCCTGTAGACAGACACGTAAGAAAAACTGGTGTTTTTTGCAGTTTGTGCAATTCATATAACAACTTTCATCTGCATTGGCATTCCGTTCCCACGCTTTCTTTTTTCTATAAACCGCTAAGCTAGGCTCAATACCAGTTAAGATGTTACCTCCTATGTAGGCCTATTACAGGTTTACTCCTAATACGCTCTATGGTTATTCTTATTTGTTATTACATCATTACGACATTTAACGTAATTAAACGAATGAAATTCGGTTTTAACTGGACAGTTATCATTTACCCATCAGTATAATTGGAATATGCCACAGAATGGCTTTTGAAGGGTAAAAGGTAAAAAAAAAGGTCTAAAAGTAGAAAACTAAAAATTGACACTTTTTCCAAAGTGTTTATTTTACTAAGATGTTGATTTTTCTGAATAATGTGATATGTATACCGTAGTTTATGCTACCAATAAACTTAGAAACATATTTTATGAAAAATCAAAAGCACGCCTGCACACAGCAAAATCATTATAATTTTCTGCACGGTTCATTTCAATAATATATACTTTCGAAACGGCGTAATCTAAAATGATGTGGTTTTATTGTAAAAGGGAATATGTTGTACTTCATACTGGCAATTCTGAAGTCAGTAGAGGCTACACATATGCTTCATTTTTATGCGTGAAAATAGGCCTTGATTGTGAGATTGATTTTTCGTTAGTTCTCATTGGTATACTTTAAAAGCGTTTTTGAAATACCATATTTTTCAACAGTTAGGATGAAAAACAACATATGTCTCAGAAACCATGTTACGTAGGATATTTACATTTTCAGGAGTGACGTGAACAACTCGCCTCTACCTACTGAAACAGAATTCTAGAACTAAAATGTATACTTTGGGTGCTGTAAAAATAAATGTTAATTAATTTTTTTGAAAAAAGTTTATAAAATAAAAATATTGTTATGTTCATGGAAACTAAGTAATTCTGCTTCATTATACATAAAAGACTTAAAAAAATTTTAAGTATCTATCGTATCCGGTTTCAGAGAAAAATGTAGGCTACCTAAATTTGGGCAGTTTAACATTACCAGCATATCGCCCACCGGCTCCTCTTGAAAGCATCAACCGATTTTCGTAGCACGCCCACCCATACTTTTACAGTTGCCGAGTGTTATTGAGATTAATTCCCCTTAAAATTAGGGGGTAGAGGGCAGAAAACAAAAACGTAAGAGGATAAAATTATAAAGAAATTCCAAAATCCACGTGACGTATCAAATTAAAGATAATTTTAACCAATCTCATTATAGTGTTTGGCTTTAGAAATTTCAAAATTTTAGTTTACCTGGGTTGTAAAAAGGGACCAAACTAAAAACAAAAATTCTATAATTTTCATCTTGTTATTTGAATTAACAGTATCTGTAATTACAACTTTGTCGTGTTTACTTGTTGAACTGCAACTTGCCATGTTCCGGACGAGGCGTTTCAGTGTTTCCACCATTTTCAAGTCCTAAACCATACCTGAAAATGTCGTCGTTTAGGACTTGAAAATGGTGTAAACACTGAAACGCCTCGTCTGGACCATGACAAGTAGCAGTTCAGCAAGTAAACACGACAAAGTTGGAATTACAGACTGCGAATACAAATAACAAGATGAATAATTTCCAGCCGTTTGTTTCATTCAAATCTGAAAATTTTGAACCATAAAACACAACAATTCAAAATAAAATAAATATTAAATGTCAGATTCTAGGTAAACAACAGTACAGTGTATCTTGTAATTTAAATTGTGTAGACTCCTGTAAGCTGAAATTTCGCTTTTTCAAATCTTGTCTCTTCTTTTACTTTGCATCTGTATGTTTAAGTAATCACGATTTTAATATAGCAGAAACACAGAAGGTTCGTGGAAAACTGATTATTACAGACGATAGACGTGTGGGAGTACTGACTGAGCGAGTAAATTAAATACGCTATGTCTAAGCGCTACAGGGAATTCCTTCCCTCATGAAGACCTACCGGCAGTTTTATTGATGTTTATGAAAAGTCGTTTTTTCAACGAAATAATTTAATAGTAGAAAATTCATCTTTTAGAGTTATGCGATGTCTGATACAGTGACTTGTGAGGGAGCACTCTATACTTAGCAGTATAAAATGGAAGGGGTGCGGGCGTCAAGAAACTAAGCGACCCCCGCATTATAATCAAACATAAATAACTCGGATGAATTAAGAAAATGTTTGTTTACATAAAATCTGTTATTAAGCTTCATCAGATATGCAAACAATACGATACGAAAATCTCCACTATAAGAACAATGGTAATGGCATTTCAAGGTAAGGAACCAATATAAGAACAAAAATAATGATTAGAAATCGAATTCTAGAACAGGTGAGCCAATTTAATTATTTGGGAAATCATATTGGCTATGAATGGCACCTGGCTACTAATCTAGGGGTCCCGAGTTCGATTCCCGGGCCCGCACCATAAAATCGAGGTGCGTTTTTGCAGCCCCCAGGTCGACCCAGCCTGTTGAAAATGAGTAATGGGATAATAATGGGCGGCTGAAGCGTAGTGCTGGCCACACTGACTTCCTTGTATGCCGGTACGGCTCACTTAAGGTAGCCTACCCTGCATACTCCTAAGCTACTTCGGTGGTACACGTGGGAGCCATTATTATTATATTGGCTATGATAGGAATTATCATATTGATGTTAAGTTCTAGATGATCTGTGGGACAATCAACCGTACTTTTAGAAAGAAGGGACGTCGGGATACAAAGCTAAAGTTATGGCAGTCACTATACTGACCTGTAGATGTGAATTATGGAATTATGGACAACAACCAAGAAACAAGACAGTAAATTGTAGGCCTCGGAAATGGCGTTCTTAAGAGGAGTTAAAAGGTGTTCTAAACTTGACCTGTAAAGAATGAGGGCATAAGACAAGAGTTGCAAGTTTCTAATTTGAATGAAAAATTGAAAGAGTGTAAAGAACGGTGGAAAAAACATTTAGAAAGAATGTCAGATTCTAGACAAGTCTGGAAATACATACTTAAAGGGCACGGGTGTGTGGGTAGAGATGGCCGGAGGATCTTTGAAGGCGTAACAGGCAGCACTTTGCCTATGCCGTGTTATGAAGATGATTTGTTATATACAAATAAACTTTCACAATATGAACTTACTTTCATTTATCTTGCCCAAACGTTTCGAGGTGATGTTCCTCTTCCTCAGTGGGAATGAATACTCATTTGTTTACATACATCAATAATCATCAAATGAAGATGATTTGTTTACATACAACATGGTTTACGCTACTTCTGTCTCTACATATATTATATGTAACGTTTGAATATAATGAAATATTTTTATTTTCGTTTCCAGCCGTTTGGAGGTTAATTTTGGAATATCTCTTGTGTTCAGGGCCGGATTTAGGGTTCCTGCCGCCCCTAGGCACTATTGTTAGCCCCCCCCCAAAACAAGTGATTTCTATATATTCAATTCTCCTTGACTGGTGAAAACAAGTTGCTGAAAATAGTCATTTCAACTATCTCTATTGCAAATACTATATCTCATTCGATCTTAAATCTAAAAGGGTAATGTGATGGAATTGTGAAAAAGACTACATTTTTTTAACTTTTATTAACTTTTATTTACGTGTACACTTTAGTAATACATAGATTAGTTTTATAACAAGTAATATACGTAGGCCTACTTTCTTTTTATAAGTTTATTTATAGACCTACATGGTTTGATTTTATCATCATATTTGGCTCAATACAAATACTGTACTGCAATTAGAAAACCGAAAACATGAAATTTTAACAAATAATTTTCACCTCGTGCCGCCCCACTAAGCCTGCCGCCCCTAGGCACGTGCCTAGTGTGCCTAGTGGGAAATCCGGGCCTGCTTGTGTTTAGTTCAAATCTGAGGAAATGGTTAGACGGTGGAAGCTGGATGGTGTGATGCCTGAATTGGCGGAGAAACGAAGTTACTGGCTGCAACGACATTTAGATGAAGAAGAAGAAGAAGAAGAAGAAGAAGAAGAAGAAGAAGAAGAAGAAGAAGAAGAAACGCTCAGTATGCGCGTGTGCAACGACAATCGTGGATCGCTTGGGTGGTCTTCAGTGCTCTGTAATTGATTCACCGACGTACTTCCGTTACGACGAGGTACCACCCGCCGCGGACTCGTGCCTCTGTCTGTCTTAATTATAACTGGAGACAATTAATTCGATTAACATCGTCGTAAAACAATAGACACCTCGCATGCCAGTGGCACAGCGACAGGGGTCCAATCCCCTCCCCCAAATAAAACATATTTTTTAACGCGGGACGCTATAACTACTAGTTTTTGTTTTTCTTTTACTTTTATTCACAAAAATTCTCAAAACTCCCCCCCCCCTTTCCGTCAGAAAGAAATCTGGCTACGCCTCTGCTCCACGCTCGTATAATTTCACACTGGAAACTTTAGGCTTTCTGTCACATTGCTGCTCGACTCTTAGCAGTGGCGTATCTAGAATTTGGCCTGAGGGGCTCAAGGTCGGGTAGGCTTCATACAAAAGAAAAAACAAATTAAGACTAATCAACATTACTAACTTTAAATTGGCTGAAATCAGTCCCATTAAAGTATACGGTAATAACACTATATATATATATATATATATATATATATATATATGTTGTAGCAGGTTTTTGGGTACACCCGTGTATGTGATGCTTATATTGCCGACGTTTCGTTCCGTAATCCCGGAACATTTTCAAGGCGTACTCATCCACTGATCTAAAAACAGGCGTATATATAGATAGGCCTATACGCATTATTGAAACATTGTTTTCAAGATACTTAGGCTATTGACTGAATTATTTTACCGTATTTCAAACGTATACGTAAATGCTGTGCAATAAACCTGTTTATAAAAGAATTACTACTATAGTCACAGCTGAAGAAATAATGAAACAGCATAAAAATTAAGAAATCAACAAAAATTCACAATCAGAATGATCACAGTTGCACACCACTATATAAAAATTATCCCGATTAGCGCTTTCAAGCCTCACAGCCCATCGTCAGATCGGAATAGGCAGAAATTATTTTAAAAACAAACCCTTCACCCCTCTCCCCCACCCTGCTCACACACAACAAGCTTAAGAATTATTTGCATAGTACTAATTGGATGGTTAAAATAAGGGTGTGTGACTGACCCATGTGTGTGGAGAGGAAGTAGGGTAAGTTTAAAAGGATGCGCGCGCGCGCGCACACACACACACACACACACACACACACACACACACACACACACTGAAACGCAAGGAATTTGCTAGAAAAATATGTAACTGTACAGATGGTGTGGACAGGGTTTAGGGGGTGGGGAAGGGTCATTTATATTATAGCTTGTTGTGTGTGAGCAGGGTGGGGGAGAGGGGTGAAGGGTTTGTTTTTAAAATAATTTCTGCCTATTCCGATCTGACGATGGGCTGTGAGGCTTGAAAGCGCTAATCGGGATAATTTTTACATAGTGGTGTGCAACTGTGATCATTCTGATTGTGATTTTAACCACTAACACAAATTTCTTCATTAAACAACAAAAATTCGTCAACTTTTTCGCCCTTTTGGGGAGGCGTCGTCCGGTGCCGTTTGTGCCCCCCCGTAAATACATCCCTGGCTCTTACGATCAAATAAACGTTTTTATTCAATCTGTACCTTCCGATTTTTCAAAAATAAATTTGAATTCAATAACAATATTACGTCTATTCAATACAAACCTTTCAAGATACAGATTATGCGCGAGCTCTTATGCTTATTAAAACAAATACTGTACCATTACAAAAAAAAAAAAAAAAAAAAAAAAAAAAAAAAAAAAAAAAAAAAAAAACGCCACCTTAACCAAAAAACACGCATTGCTTTTGCCGACTTGGAAAAAGTTTTCAGTAATGTGAATCGTCACAAATAACGACAGGTCGTATGAAAAAGCGGGCGTCAAAACTTAGTAAATATTAATTAAATGCCTTTACATCAATTATCCTGAATTTGGATGGTAAATTATGATGCCATTATAACTAGTGAGCTGCCTGAGCTGCACAACTCGATCACTATCTTGAAAGAAGTGACTTACACTTATAGTTACATCAATTTTGACAGTAGATAATGTTTCAGTCATAACAAAAATACTGTTACAACGGTCTCACGGATCGTCGTATGGTACAGTGGAAAAGAAAATACAGACACCAATGAAGTCACTAATCACCAGCTTTAATTATCACAATTAACAGTTTGTAATCAACAAGTTTATACTCGTGTAATAATTCAACATGATCTGTCCACAACAATAATAGTGTCAACCAATAGAGTCCGCACAATAATCACTTTTCACTAATAACCACTTGAACGCACTGGTTAATCGCCCGACGTAAACTGACTTCCAAGCGGCAGGTGTTGGTTATTTAGAGTCTGCAGGGTTAAGCACTCGAAAATTCTTGAGGATACTTGAGCGCGGCCTTGGCAGAAACACGCGCCGGCTGGGTTAGTTGAGAAACTTGCAGAACGGCACTATCGACTGTACGACAACGCGAGACAACACGAAAATCCCTACCTTTTTTTGTTTAGTAAAGTAACAACTGTAGAATAACCATACAATAAACGCTAAGATTTCTAATTAATCTCGGATTTGTGTTAAAATTCCTTTTAGTCTCACACTCGGCTGGTTTTGATAATTTTTTCAAATTTCTGAACCCATTGTTGGACCCTGGGGTTAAAAAATTTTGAAATTTCCGAAACCGTACACAACATTCAGATTTTTGTTATCATTCCCTTTAGTCTGATATCCCACACGGAATCTACAAGTTTATCAAAATTTTGACCCACTTTTTTGTGCCTTGCTGTCTCAAAATTCTGAATCGTCGTCCATGCTACGAGGCAACGCTCCAACCATCGTGTTTATATCGACCGGCACGTTTATTATTTGTCCTATAATACTTTGACTGCCGTGGACGAACCGCGGGCGTCGTATATGCATGAACGGTAGACGCGGTGAGACCAGACGTTCAGTTATACAATCAAGCGGTGGAAAATGATCGGGATACTCGGGGTACACGAAGCCATTGGATCTTGACAAGTTGGGTATATTCTCGAGTGCTAGGGACCTGTAACACGTTTCGCACACTTTGAAGCTAGCTACATCGTCGTCGGGGAACTCAGCAGCCAGCATGTGTTAACTCTTTTGCGGCGGTGGTCGCAAATCTCTCTCGAACCATAAGCGATCGCACACGGAGCAGGCGTAACCGAACTCGTTGTCGTCGAATCGTTTCGTGAATTCCGCATCTGCTGCTATCTCTTCAGTTCTCAAGCGCTTTGGCGATACCGCAGCGATTGTATATTCGAATTCAGCTGATTCGTTCCCTCGTTTAGTTGCCATCTCAATTTTCGTATACATATTGTGTTGTGGTCTCCAAGTTGCATATAACTAACTATATTTAATATTACCTTGTGTATCCAGGAGGAGCACCAGTGTACCTGGATACACAAGGTAATATTAAATATAGTCAATTTTCGTATTCAATCTACAACGTTTTACTCGTTCGTTGGTTTCCTTTCGCTTCTCTGCCAGTTTCATGTTGTAGAATGCATCGATTTTCTCCTGCTCAATCATCGTCGACGCGAACGGTGTATTTATTAAGTACTCGTTCAATTCTTCGCGCATCAAGTCATCTTCCTTTCGTTTTTGTTGCGATGGGGCCGCTGGTACCGAAGCTTCACCGCCGACAGCAGCCGCTCGTTGCTGTTCCTTCTCGAGCTTCTTTCGTTCCCGACACTTTCTTACTCGCTCGGCATTTTGTCGTTTCTTGATCTGAGCCTTCTCGTCCCTGCTATCTATTGTCGAACGTTGTTTTAGTCAGTCGCCACGTTTGGTTACTATATATCAGCAGCAGTGTATTTCACCACAACACAAAACAAACCTTTATTTACATATTGCGACGTATCAAAACAAACCTTTATTTACAACAATCCCAATGACATCATGCAATGATGACGTCACGCAATGATGACGTCATACAGCGTTACATGTTACAGAAAGTTTCAAACGATGCAGTACAGACAAAAGAGCATGTAAAACTAAATTTATTTTCACTAAAACGTTTGCTAAACTCAATGTCAGCAGCGATTATTTCTGTCTTGATGCGTTTACATATCAAATTTCTAGACTGTGGGGAATCGAAAGTCTGGAAGCGTCACGCAATGATGACGTCATACAGCATGAAAGTTTCAAACGATGTCAAGCTAAAAGACATTATCATGTCAAAAAAAGCAACAATCCAAATGAGGCACCGATCTTGCACGAACTTTTTTACACCAAGTTCTGGAGTTAAAACATAATTCACACGGTCGTGTAAGACGCCTTTGATCTCAGCAATGGCGTCCACTCTCAATCGCTGGTCTTCCAACACCTTGTATCACATTCTTTTAATGATATTTGGAGTTGTTAATTTTTTTGGCCGCCCACTGCAGGAATTATCTTCAACGCTCGTGCGACCGCATTTAAAATCTACTGCCTGCTTACAAACTACCGTTTTTGAAGGCGCAGCATCTCCTGACACATTTAGCACTTCGTTGTGAATTTTTATTGGCTCTAGGCCCGTTTTAACAAATCATTGATGTGAATTAAGGTTAAAAAGGATTATTTCAGTTGGAGTTAATTTTGAAATGTTAAGGATCTATTTTTTTCTACTATATGTTAAAATTTAGTATACTCTATATAAGCTTTCAGCGACTGCAATATAAACATGTGACAAAATTGTTGGTGATAAGAGCTAATTGACCTATGAATGATTTTTTTCTTGGACATTAATAAACCTTAACTTGTCACTGCTCACTGCTCACAGTATGTGGTGAGCAGGTAATTTCTAGTGCTGTGAATGTAATGACCATTGTAAACTTTAATAATGGGAATAAAGATATTAAAAAAAAAGACTTAAAACGGAGAACTAGATTCCCTGGTTCAATTAATTAAAGGTTTCCACGTTGTTTGTAATCCTCATCATCATCACCATCTTAAAGGATTAAACCAAGGATGGTTTGTTCCGGTCTCAAATAGGCAAAGAGTACACCTGGTTCCTCGGACGTCCCACACCTCTCCGTCCCGTCGGCGTGTAGTTCCGTAGTTGTTTGGGGATGCGGCAGTCCATCCATACGGCAAAGATGTTCCCACCAATTCAGCCGATACTGGGCGATCCTGTCGAGTATACTCATAATATTCAGTTTCTGCCGTATATCTGTGTTTCTTCTATGATCATGGAGAGTATACCCTGCCACGTGCCTGAGAAATCTCATTTCAGCCGCTTGGATGCGACTGGCCTGGCCTTTCGTTAAAGTCCAATTCTCAGACCCATAAAGAAGTGTGGGAAGAGCCATCACCTTGTAGAATTTTAGGCGTGTTCCTTTACTTGCTGACTTAAGAGTTCGCCTGATGGTTCCGCACATAAGGTTGAACTTATGCAACTTCTTCACAACGTCGTTGCTTGCATTATAAGTCACAGTGTAGCCCAGGTATTCAAAATTGCTAACTTGTTTCAGGCCAGTACCATCTATAACAATTGTTGGCCGTATGGGATCAGTTCCACAAAAAGCCGTCACCTTGGTTTTAAGTGTGGGTATTTGCAATCCAGAGTCTTTGCAGATTCGATTTAACAAATGTATACCCGTCTGCAATCGGTTTTCAGAGTCCCACAGAATTGTTTGCAATCTTGTTTTTCTAATTTTCTTTGTGTTTATTACATACATGAAGTAACCAAGTAGTAAGAATATTTTCTTCCCATCAATAACAAACACGTTATTGCAAGCAAGTATTTTATAGATGTCAAGAAATTGATTCTTAGAAACTGCTGTATGTGAGATTGTACATAAATATGACCGCTTGATACAATTAGTAAGGAATGTTTGAGGCGTAGCGCACATGAGATGTGTGTTGATTACCATAGTCTGATGTAATCCTGTCACATAAACAGCATTCAGATTCCGATCTGTCAAGTAGTGTATCGCGAAATGTATTGTTTATAATTATCGAGAAGCAAGAATTGAATTGCGATCTTATATCAAGGCTCACAACTTCGTGACTGCATCTTCGTAATTCTTGTCAATTACTAATCAATCGTATCCAGTCAGTTGGTGTCTGACTTAATAGTTTCTTTCTATATTATGTAATGCTTTTAAAATGTATTCAAGAAAACTTCAGTTAGGTAAAAAAAGTGCATAATAATGGAAACGAGCAAACACCTCATGAAGTCTTCTATGGTTCACCTGAACCAGGTATACCATTAGGTGAACAATACAGAACAATTTTGTGAAAAAGCTTTTCGAAATCCGACTATCAGCGAAAGCTTTCGAAGTAAAAGCGACTCCCCATCTATCAGTGGCGTATCTAGAATTTGGCTTTGGGGTTCAGGTTCGGGTCGGCTCATGACCGGCTCTAGTAGAAGGCCGGAATATTAAACGTGGCAACCTTGCGTCGGAGGTCTTTAAGCATAATGTAACAAAATAGCTAAAGTGAACATGTTATATTTTGATTTAATTTTTTTAGCATTGTTAAAATCATGAGTAGGCCTATTTATAGCTAAATCTAAATTACAGGTCTGTGCGCACTTAGTATTATACACGTACGCTTAAGTTGAAGAAATTAGTGAATTAGTGTTAGGCCTAATGAATTAATGTTTCGTTCAAATTATTGAATTCGTATCATATGGAAATTAGTTAATTAGTATATTTCATAATTAATATAACAGTATTTTACATAATAAACTTTTAATTTGCAAAAAATGAAGAATTACAAAACTGCTGTTAATCGGCAATTAAAAATGACGCGATTTGATTATTGAAATACATAAATACAAAAAACGATCTAGAGATCGTCTAGACGGCCTTAAATATCAGCTGGTTTCAGTGTTGCCATGTTTAATATTCTGGCCTTCTACTTGAGCCGGCCATGGTCGGCTTCATACAAAGAAAAAATAAGGTAAGACTAATCAACTTTACTACCTTTAATGTGGCTGAAAAACACATAATATCCTGAAATCGGTCCCATTGAAATAAACTGTAATAACACAATAAAAATACGCGTTATTTAAACATTGTTAAACTTATTGAACTGAATTGATTTTCCTATATTTCATATTTCAAACGTATACCCTAATGCTATGTAATAAACCTATTTGTATATTTAAAAAAATCTGTTAATATTAGTGCACACAGCTGAAAAAAATTAAAAGTATAATGGGAAAAATAACTCAGAATCTTCGAAGAAACTCGACGGACAGAGAGTTAATGGCTGAAGATTGGCCAAACAAGTCTGGAAATATAAACCTATAAGACGTAGGTGTGTGGGCAGACCCAGGAAGGATCTTTCCAGGCTGTAGGATCTTTGAAGGCGGAACAGGTAGCATCTTGCCTATGCCGTGTTGTGAAGATGATGATCAAGATGATGAAATCTATCAATTTGTGCCTTGTTGTTACATACATACTTACACACTCTTGTGTGTGTCCAGGGGCGAACCTAGTAGGGGAATATGGGGCATGTATCCCCCAAGAAATCCTTGAAATCTATCAATTTGTGCCTTGTTGTTACATACATACTTACACACTCTTGTGTGTGTCCAGGGGCGAACCTAGTAGGGGAATATGGGGCATGTATCCCCCAAGAAATCCTTGAAATCTATCAATTTGTGCCTTGTTGTTACATACATACTTACACACTCTTGTGTGTGTCCAGGGGCGAACCTAGTAGGGGAATATGGGGCATGTATCCCCCAAGAAATCCTTGAAATCTATCAATTTGTGCCTTGTTGTTACATACATACTTACACACTCTTGTGTGTGTCCAGGGGCGAACCTAGTAGGGGAATATGGGGCATGTATCCCCCAAGAAATCCTTGAAATCTATCAATTTGTGCCTTGTTGTTACATACATACTTGCACACTCTTGTGTGTGTCCAGGGGCGAACCTAGTAGGGGAATATGGGGCATGTATCCCCCAAGAAATCCTTGAAATCTATCAATTTGTGCCTTGTTGTTACATACATACTTACACACTCTTGTGTGTGTCCAGGGGCGAACCTAGTAGGGGAATATGGGGCATGTATCCCCCAAGAAATCCTTGAAATCTATCAATTTGTGCCTTGTTGTTACATACATACTTGCACACTCTTGTGTGTGTCCAGGGGCGAACCTAGTAGGGGAATATGGGGCATGTATCCCCCAAGAAATCCTTGAAATCTATCAATTTGTGCCTTGTTGTTACATACATACTTACACACTCTTGTGTGTGTCCAGGGGTGAACCTAGTAGGGGGAATATGGGGCATGTATCCCCCAAGAAATCCGAAAAAAATGTTTAATGTTTGAGAAAAAATTTGAAACTGGTTGTGTGTTTTGAAACGTAATTAATTGATTTCCAAGTTTTGTCAATTTTAAAAAGTTAATATTTAGGTCAATTACAAGTTTAAAATCTACAATACTAGGCCTTATACTCAATAATAAATCTAATAACAACAACAAAAAATGGGCCACATTCACATACATAAATAATAAAATGACAAAACTAACAAAACTATTTAAAAACACAGATATAAAAATAGCATACAAAACTAATAAAAATAAATTACAAATTCTAAATAGCTCACACAACAAAGATAATACAACAACTAACGGTATATACAAAATTGAATGCCAAGATTGCAATAAATGTTACATAGGACAAACAAAAAACAGCTGAAAAAACGTTATTTTGAACACCTAAACGCATACAAAAAACCAGAAATATATAAATCCAATTTAGCCACACATGCAATAAACACAGGACACGAATTCCCAAACATAACCAATGTATCACTAATAAAACATATACCACACAAAGGCACTATAATGAACATTTGGGAAAATTTACAAATATACAAACATAAAACACAAAACAAACTAATACCAGAACAAATACAAATCAATACAAAACATGACACAATATTCAAAGCACTCAACATCGAAAATACACAAAATACAAAAACATATACCACAACCACACACAATAACACAACTTTAAAAGACCAAAGACCAACAAACTACCTTAATAACATCCAGCAGCCAACACACAAATACTTCACCAGAAACAAGATGGCGAAGGCTGAAGATGAGGGAACAGGAACTCTCGAAACATGTTCCAAATAAGGAAAAGAACATCTTGAGGTAATATAATTATAAATTTTAAATACTCAATAATAAATATAACAGATGTTGAAAGAAATGGTGAAAAATGAAAGAACTCGACTTGAAAGAGAGTAGGATACAACTTACAAGCAACTTGAAGTTGATGATTCATGTAAGGACGTGCTTTACACTATGCTTGATCCAAGTCAGCTGATTTATTTAATTCCGCAACAAAGGAACTGTCTGGTTTTACCAGCTAGTTGGCTGTAATCCGAGGCCTATGAAAAAGACAGGCCATGGCGCGTACGACGATATTGAAGTCACGTGAAGTTAGGAATCGAACAGTTTCAGTGTTGCCCTGTGTACTCGCCTAATTAACACGCGTTACTTGACCAAATTTACTTAAATATTTCGGATTTTTTTAAAAATAAAACATACAATCAACATATAATGAAACATACATAATCCACATATTTTTTTAAATATCAAGAAGGATAAATAAAACACTTATTTAACAAAGTATATGGTAATATTTGTTTCCTCAGGTTTTTTACCTTTTATTTCTTTTTATATTTTTGCTTTTTAAAAATACTGACAATTATTATATTTTTTATAATATGGGAAAAAACAACACTCCAAAAAAACGATATGTGGTTGGAAACAATCCCCCCCCTCCCAATGAAATTTATCAGAACGGATTTATATCCGTTCTGATAAATTTCATTTATTGAACGGAAACAACTTTGATTTTTAGAATATTTATTTATATCCAATGTACAATATTAGTAAAAAAAAACACAGAATTGAAAAATTGATTAATTTGTACTGTAGACAAATAAAGCTGCAACAGGTTCAAGTTTAGTATTTAATAGTTAGTAGTGTCCAGAACAAAATATAAAGTAAGGAAATATTTTACATTACATTACAGGGTCATCCGACGGTCGAATGCAACACTGTTTTTGAAGTTGTCAATTACATCACATGTTCTTGCGTTAGCAGCCAGTTCTTGTTCCACAAACGGAATCATCAAGTTTTCACGGAAATTATGCAGTTTTACGTAAAAACATACTCTGCACGTAAAAAAAAAAAAAATTCTCAATCTAGTGGTGGTGCCACGGCACCGGTGGCACCTTCGTTGGACACGCCTATGCCTATGTCCTCATTCTTTATACTGTGAAGTTTACAATACCTTTTAACTACTCTTAAGAACGCAATTTTTGAGGCCTGTTTCTTTGAAGATTTTGAGTACGTCAATTTCCCCGTTATAGGGTACCAGCCTATAGATGGGCACGTCATGTAGACGGGCTCCCTACGGCCATGGTTTCCTGTAATTTTTATTCAGGGTTGTCTTACCCTTGTCCCCAGCATCCAACTGGAAAGCATCAGCAAAATATAATCCCATAACGCAGTGTTACAACTAACTAAATCCAACTGGATTCAAGCCTGTAACAATTCACAGAAAAACCGGACCAGATCATTTCCCCCTTTCGCCTTAACTTGATGCTGGTGGCTATTATTACCCTCCACCAGGAATATTTATCGACTTTCCGGTCTCGATAAGTACTATTGTGCATAAACAGCATCACCTCTTGTAGTGTGTGGTACTTCAGCATGCAGTACGGTCTTGGCTGGAGAGCGGCTAACGGCTCCTTTGTGAGCTAACATCGCTCCATCCAATCCTGGGAACCTGTGAGGACCAGTGTGCCAAGTCAACCCGGTAGAAAAGTACTACCTCTCTGAATTCCCTCGACCCCTTTTTGCCTCGATTCCTGGTTGAAAAACGCTGCTGCCAAAACAGCCGGCCAAGAGTTCACATCATTGATTTCAAAGCGTTAGGTCAGACCATGGCCGGCTCTAGTAGAAGGCCGGAATATTAAACGTGGCAACACTGGAACAGGCTGATATTTTGAGCCCGACTAGACGATCTCTTAATTTATGTGTATTTCAATAATCAAATCGCGTCATCTTTAATTGCCGGTTAACAGCAGTTTTATAATTCTTCATTTTTTGCAAATTAAAAATTTATTATGTAAAATACTGTTATATTATTTAAGAAATATAATAATTAAATCATTCATATGGTATGAATTCAATAACTCAAACAAAATTAATTCATTAGGCCTAACACTGATTCACTAATTTCTTCAACTTAAACCTGTAGTATTAAGTGCGCACAGACCTATAATTTAGATTTAGCTATAAATAGGCCTACTCATGATTTTAGTAATGCTATGAAATTAAATTAAAATATATAACATGTTCACTTTAGCTATTTTATTACACTATTCTTAAAGACCTCAGACGCAACGTTCCCACGTTTAGACTCGATCCGACGGAATAACGGCCGCAGAAAGCAATATTGTCTGCTAGTCCCATTGTGAAGTTCAGCGAACGGCGACCATGACCAGTGCGCGGAGTCTGCTCGGGTCAACCGCCTAATAAAGTGACACCACGGACTCGACGCCGAGACCACCGCCGAGGTGAAGTTACAGTAGTCATAGAAAAGGGCGGATTTACCATTTTGCCGCCCGTAGGCAGTATAAATTTGGGGTGCGTTTACGGGTTTAATTCAATCCTTCAGATTTTCAGTTACCCTAAAATTTGTTCTTTATATATTTTCTTCTCAATTTTTCTTAATAGATTTCTATAGAATTATTTACATAACGTACTAGGAAGAGTACACAAGTAAGTTACTGTAGCCGTGTTTGTTCCAAAACATTTTAACTGACGTTAAAACATAACAATTTTGTATGTAAGTTGATACAAAATTAAAAAGATAAAGGGAGTTTTAATAATAGTCTTTGAAATAAGTTAACTTTAAGTTTTTGAATGCAATCGAATTAATAGTTAATAATTAATTAATATAATGTAAGTATCACATAGATAATGCATGCAAATGTAATTATGAAAAAAAACGATGTATCCTACTTCATATACATATCAGAAGTAAATAACAAACTATTCTCTTTGTGTAATACGCCTAACCTAATGAATATATATTTTTAGAAGTTTCTCATCATATTGAGACGAAATGGAGCGGAGTTCACAACATCTGTAAGGTATAAAAACACTAGATGAAAAAGACTACAAAGACGAAGTAAACACGATAAAATATCTAGCAGAATCCAACGGATACTACACAACAGTAGTCAATAAACTCCTACACAAAACAAACAACAGACAAAGACAGAAAACAACAAATTCATAACACTAACGTACATCAACAACCAAACTGAAAAAATAGCCCACAAATTCAAAAAAGCAGGATACAGAATCGCATACAAAACTACTAACAAAACAGAACACACACTATCAAAACACACACACAAAGCACAAAACAAATTCGATCTACCTGGTGTTTACAAACTAAACTGCTCAGATTGCAACAAATTCTACATAGGCAACAAATAAACAGAGATACATTGAACACACAAAGGCACTACACTCCACTACAGAATCCACCTTTGCAAACCACCTCATTGAAGCAAACCACACATACAAAAACATCGACATTAACATGGACATTCTACACGTACACACAAAAGGCCGAAAACTAGATACTCTAGAACAATTGGAAATATACAAACACACGAAAACACATAAAAACGACATCCTAAACGAACAGACACAATTCAAATCACACGCGTTATTCGAACATATCACACCCCACACACACAATATCGATCTTTCAAAAGTCGATACCGTCGCCAGCAACAAGATGTACAGTGCTCCCAACGGCAGCCTCTGAAGAAGCTTTTTAAAAGCGAAAACCGGTTCAGGTTATAAGGTAAAACCTTTACGTTTTTACCCATAAAAAACTTTTGGGTGTTCCGAGTCGGTAGTGAAATAATTATATTTAGTATAAAAACAACATAACGACCGTCAAATTTCACCTTTCCAAAATTTGCCGCCCGTAGGCAATTGTCTACTGTGCCTATGCATAAATCCGCCACTGGTCACAGAAGTGATTGTGACAAGAGAGGCGAGGTGAAGTTACGGAAGTAGAGACAAACATCAGTAGTGGAAGAATGAAAGCCTGCTTGAAAATGAGGGTAGAACAAAGTGTGCACCGCGGGCCGAAATGGCCCTCTTTTTACCGGCTAAGCAGTGTAGCAGTAGTCTCTGCCTTATATGAGCCGTCCGGCATACCAGGAAGGCACTGTGGCCAGCACTACGCTGCAGCCACCCATCATTATCCTAGGTGTTATTCCAGCAGTAACGTAGCGTCCATGTAACCGCTGTTGCCGACGGCAACACTACTGCAAATAAGAGAAGATAATATTAATTACTTATCAGAATAAATACTTCGGTTATTGAATAATTTGAAATCCGAACAATATTAGTAGGGAAACTTGAAGGAAAGCGTAGCATTGATTTCGAATTGCTGGGCACTTGCACCGTCTTGTGTTGCCGGCTCAGACATCGGCAATGATTTACTCCGTACGGTCATTGACCTCGTAGTAGTTGTCACTGTATAAACTGTGGAGGGGGGACACCTTCGTCCATTCAATATGTTGCCGCTGTATAAACCGGCAAAACACTCAGTCAACAGCTACGTTCGTTATCGGAACTGACGTGCAGCAGATACTACGTACCTATTTGTGTTTTGTTTGTTAGTCATGTGTTTATCTGGTTGTCTCTGTTATTTTTAATTCGATTATTTTTTTCTGATTTATTCTGTGTAAGTATAACGAGAGTCAGATCCCGATCAACCGGGACCCTCTTCTTCTCCCAGCGAATGATAGAAAATGCTCTAAAAAGAACGCTTGGTACAAGAAAAAATTCGAATTAATTTTTAGGTTACGTTTTCGAATGAAGAGATAGATTGCATGATACTTGTTCGCTCAAAGTATTAAACTGGATTATTGATTGTAAAATGATTTATGTACTGTATTTCCGAATATATATACATTGCTTATCGTTTGCTTTTTGTGATTCCAATAGCTAACTGTATATCAGAAAGATCATTTTCTGTACCAAAACACATTAAAGATTTGTTGAGTTCAACTATGGAAGATTATCTTCGTTAGCAAGGTTAAATATTGAAAGCGAGATACTTGAATCGCTCGATTTAAAAGAAATTATACAAGACATCGTTAAGGCAAAATCAAGAAAAAATAGATCAATTAGTATTTTCTAAGCTTAAGTACTACTATGGTCATTGTAATTACAGTACTATTAGCAAATATGTGTTGTAATTTGAGAGTTTACTAAAATAGTTGTTAATTTTCGAAACTGTGTATGCCACTTATCATTGTAAATAATGGATAAAATGTTGAATTTCGAATCGGGGCGGGAGCACCAGTCTAATGGCACCATAGGGCACCACGCGCTTCTAATCCGACTCTTGGTTATAACTGACAAGCGCGAAAGTTTTATATAGTAGATGGCATAGAAATAACGCTTAATTAGAATTACATTTTGTACAAACTATATTATATTTTGCGTCTGTATGTGTGTGTGGAATATAGTGTACAGTTCTGCATAATTATCTGCTGTTAATATAACATTAATAATATAATAGTTTGTTATTGTTGGCGTGGGGGGAAGTGTATGTGAATTGCAATGCTGTCCGCGGTCACGATGCCGGCGCGCGCGCGCGCGCGCGTGTGTGTGTGGTCTGCACCAATTTGTCCCACAACATGAATGTTGTGGTCACACTGTAATAAGTCAGCCAGTCGATTTGTGTACGAATTACCGACACATAAATCTGTCCCTCATAGTCCGCCGTGAGCGAGTAATTAAACGGACTTATCATATCCTTAAATACGTATGATGTGCTGTTGTCACATCTTATTTTTGTTCTTGTCAATAATACAGTATAAAAAACATCGAAGCATGATAATGTTTTGTAAACAAAAGATTTCTAGACTGTGGGGAATCGAAAGTGTGGAAGCGTTACATTTTTCGATGACGCATTTTGTGGAATGACCCCCAGGCTAAAAACATTATCATGTTAAAAAATAATATGTTTTTCCCTTGCTGCGGTAAGACGTGATAAGCAGAATGCTCCACAAACTGATTTTTTTTTGTAACGGCCATCTGAGGACCACATGCCAATTTCAATTCTTTATTCTTTGTTGTTTTCTTTTTCTCCAATATTCTTTCATCTTTTCGCTGTGTCTCTTCTTCCTGTCTTCAGTCCACTTTGAACCTGCGTTTTTCTCTCTTCTACCCTGGTCTCCTTCCATTTTTAACACTTTTGTCCGAAAAACTTCTTTTTCAATTTCTTCACCTGCGTTTATATTATTTTTTTCTTAATCCTTTTTGACTTCTTTAATCCAACTTGATGTTGTCTTCTTTCACCACAGATATTTGAAGATCCGCTTTGTTAACCTATTGTCGTCTATTCTGTATAAATGTCCAAAAAATACTAGCCTTCTTTTTCTCATTGTTTCTGTTATATTTTCTATACTCTGATATATTTCATCATTACTTCTTAATTTCCAACCTTCTGAAGTTTTTTGTGGGCCTAATAATTCGTCTTTCCAATATTTCTAGTTTGTCTAAATTATAATTCATTGCTAGACATTCACTTGCATACAGGCATTCTGGCTTCACTACTGTACTATAATGCCTTATTTTCGCATTTTTAGATATGCACATTTTATTGTAAATATCTTTAGTTATACCATATGCTCTTTCCATTTTATGAATCCTTTCTTCTATAGCAGATTTTTCTAATCCATTCTCTTCAATTATTTCCCCTAGATACTTAAATATTCTAACCCACTCTATTCGACCAATTTTAGCAACAATTTTGGCGCATTTTTAACGTTCGTGAGAAATTTGTTTTTTTCTGCAGAAATTCGTAAGCCTGTTCTACTAGCTATGTCCTCTAAAAAATTGACTTGTGTTACTGCAGATGTCAGATACTCAGAAAGTATAGGAAAGTCATCTGCGAATGCCAAACAGTTTATTTCAATATGTATGTTCTTTCTTCCCAACATGATTGGTGATATTTGGCATTTCTCCAACTTAAACTTGTGCCGCCCCTTGGCCAGACAACACAAAAATCGGGAACTAGTTTAATTCTTTACCAGTAAACTAAACCAGCTGCCGTTGTTAGTAAAACGCTTACTAACAAATTACAAAACAAGTATGATATAGCAAACTGACAAGGTTTGCATAAACTTATTCACTCACTAGGTATTAGCTAAAACATCTCTTTATTGCTATTGCAATATTAATCAAACATTATTCCTGATTTTAAAGAAAGTTATTTTAGTAAATAGCGCTTTTACTGCTTCAAAGATCTTAATTATATTATTCTTGTTATATCAAAAATTTATTCATCTAACTGTTAGTTTTAATACCACGGATCCGGGTCTCAATTTTCTCAAAATTATTAATTTATCAATATATACATTACGGTTACTATTACTTCTTACAAAATTACAAAATATACAAATCTGATAATTTGTTCATTATATTGCGAAAGTTCTTTGTTACTTCTTATTAAGGGAAATTTACAAAAGTTGTGGTTTGATATCACCTGAGGTTTTTGTTGTATTCTTGGGACATCTCCAGTCGTCTTCTACTGGTTGAGTACGTTGTTCTTGGTGTATCTACATCGGGTTGATTTTTAGTTTACTTGAAGCTCTCGAAGATAGGTTGTTTACTTGAAGTTCCAAATGTTGTAATTTCACTTTTCTTAGTGCAGATTCTTGTAGTTCACATTTTCTTTATTTTAATTACAGTTATAGTTCTCACTTTGCAGTACTACAGTCTAGTAGTTAACTATGTTACACTTACATTTGATTTTGTTTTTAAAAGATGTGTTGGCTACCTTTTTCTATTTTATTTATATATTTTCTCACAAACTCTAGACACTACATTATTCACAATAACAAGATTTCACGCTGGATATGCTTCTAGAGAACATACACATACGTATATGTGTACAACACCAAAACTCACGTCTACTCATTGCGACGTTCTACGGCCGAATGCGCGTACGGTTTAGGGGAGAGGGCTCAGTAAGCTAGGGCGTATTGACACTCTAAGAAAATAGTTCGTACTTTTCCTATTATTATTTATTCATTAATTAGAAGATAAATACTTTATGTTTATTTTATTATGACTTAGGGATTTCTTTATTTCTCTAGTCGCATTTTTAATTATTTAAGTAATTATTATTATTATTCACTACTTAATACTTTTCTTGGCGTGTTGGTACTGGAAGGTTTCAAGTTGATACAGGAATCTGGGTATAGGTAAGGGTGTATGATACTCTTACTTATTAAAATTAAAAAATTTTAATCTGTGCGATTTTTAATACATTTAAAATCGTCACAAACTGATTTATTATTATTATTATTATTATTATTATTATTATTCCGCCTGTACAATGTTTACACATTTTTCGAATCTAAAGATTACAGAAGTGATTGAATTCTCATCTTCTACTGCTGCTTATCCATCTAAAGATCTTCTTCAATTTCTCGTTCTTTCAATATAGTCTGAATTTCTTCTATCCAGGTGGTAGGTGGTCTTCCTCTTTTCCTTCTTACTGTGGGGTCCATTTCATAACTCTCCTTGGCAATCCTTACTGTGCCATTCTTTTCGTGCGTCCATAGCATTGTAATTTTTTTTTTTTTTTTTTTGATAAAATCAACAATTGAATTTTTCACATTCATTCTGTCCTTAATGACTTAATTTCTAATGTTCTCACGTCTGGATACGCTTGCCGAACGTCTCCAAAAGTCCATTTCTGCTGTCGTTAATTTTGTTGATGTGTGTTTATTAATAGTCCAAACTTGTGAGCCGTAAGTCATGCTACTTCTAACAATGGTTTTAAATATTTTGGTTTTAGTTTCTGCTGTAATTTGCTTATCCCACAGTATTCCATTTAATGTAGACATAGCCATCTTTCCCAGCCAGATTAATTCTGGATACAGACTGATTTTTAAGGTTTAATTTTATTAAACTATTTTCTAGTACGCCACTATAATGTAACTACCAGTTTGTTCCCAATACAAGCAGGAGTTCCCCAGGCAAGTGTTTTGGGTCTAATCTGTATCTAATATCTCCTCTAATTCTGTATCCAGTATATACAGCTGATCTATGTGAATGTTATGTATGTATGTTCTGTATCCAACTAGCAATTATGTGATGCCAACTACATACGCTGATGATACTGCAATCCTTGCTGTAAACAAAAGCTCTATGGAAGCAACCATTTTACAACAGAAATCGCTACCTGCGATTTAGAAATGGGCAAAGAAGTGGAGAATAGAATTAAATGAAACGAAATCTACACACATCACCTTCACAGAATGCCACGGGACAACATCAATTGTGAAATTAAATAACAAGGCTATCCCGGTAGCCGACTCTGTAAAATATTTGGGCATCCACCTAGACAAAAACTGACTTGGCGCAACCACACTTGGATGAAGAGAAAACAACTGGACACCAAGTTTCGCAAGCATTATTGGCTCCTGGGCAGAAAGTCATCACTGTCAATGCGAAACAAGCTGTTGTTGTACAACACTGTCTTCAAGCCTGCGTGGTCATGCGGCTTACAGCTTTGGGGAACGACGTCTAAATCCAATATCGCCAAAGGTTTCAGACCAAGGTGCTGCGTGCCATAACCAACGCACCGTGGTTCATCAACAACAAAGACATCTACACTGCCCTCAGTCAGTGAAACCGTTGCGATGTTCAGCGAAAGATATGTGAAACGGCTTGAAGAGCACACGAATCCTTTAGCCATAAATCTACTAGACAACAGCCTACAGACAAGACGTCTAAAGTTAACATTTCCTCTGGACTTACCTAGACTCTAAGACTATAATATTATATATTATATAATACTATAATAAATATATTATATATAATCTGTCACTTTTAAATACTCATAGAGAGAACTAGTCAATGGTCTAGTTCTCTTCATGCCGTGTATTCTGTAAACAATTATGCTTATTGTTATGTATGAATTGAATAGATTGCATAAATAAACGTAAAAAAAATAATAAATATTAAATAGTATACTGTTCAAAATTATCAACCCAGTTAGTCAGGTAATATCTTGCTTATAAACTTTCGTGGTTTCCGCTAATAATAACAACAATGTTTTTCGGTTTAACACACGTCTTTTTATTTACTTTAAAAGCAAACGTTTCGCCCATACTACGACGAGGTGAGGCATCCTCAGTGACTCTACTGAGACTTAGCACAAAGTATACTAGTATACTAGTATACTATACCAGTATAATAACTACCCCTAAATATTTCTCGCCTCGTAACACCTTAACCACTCACGCACACGATTACCATTTATACATGTTAATTCTTTGTTGCCAGCAATATAGTTTTGTATCATGAATGATCTTGCAAATTCACATTTACGCTTTTCATTAATACGTGCAAGCATTTAAAAACGTCTACATCACTTACAGTTACAGTCATTTTTACTCTGGCTTTAGCTTTTACTTGAATAGTTGAATTTTGGGTTATCAATTTTGCTTTAAATATTTTAAGTTCTGAAGTACAAAAAAATTTGGCACTTGTTCACACCTCTACCGGAAGTAACACACACATCTACGCTTAACAGGCACACAATTAAATTAACACACGAAATATTCCTTATTTACATTGAACATATAACCCTTTTATTGAATCATTATTGGATTAGGTAATTACCTGAGGCACTTTAAGCCGTTACGAACGCATTCAGAAGATTGATTACCCCGCCGTCAGACCTGAAGTTCGCCGTTGAAGGATTCGGATTGAAATGAGGGAGGTTGGTTTTCACAACACGTGTGCGCCGAGCACAGCTAACGGGTAGCGAATTGTAACGTCGGTGAAAACAGCTGATAGTGATTATTTTATTTCTTCACTGTAGCTCAGTACAGCATCGATAGCCCGCATCGCGGCCGCGCGGCGACCTTGACCTTACCGATTTAGTAGGTGTAGCGTGCAGACAGCCGCCGTGGCGGCGATTCAAATGCAATTCATGCCGAGCAAATCAGCTTTAAAATTTGCCTCGGCACAGCGCTCGCGAGACTTTTCTGGACGTCGCCAGCCCCGCGCACTGTGTCAAGGCCGCAATCAACTGCGTCATATTGTAGAACTGATGCGTAGCGTTTTCTAGTAGACGCCTGTTAGTGAATATTCCGGAACCTTGGCGGGGTATAAATACAAGTAGGTACTCGGCGACGTTCATTTTCAGTTTGAGTTGCGAGTTATTGTCGAACGAAACTCTGCGAGTTTGAGTTGCGAATTATTGGAATGCAGTTCGACGTATTGTGGCGGAGTATCACGTGTTTTATAATTGTACGAGACAATTGTAATACAATTGTGTTTTAGATCACTTAACATTTTTATTGCGTGTGAACAATTTTTATTGATTTTTTTGTAAGAGACTGTCTTGTTAATTACAACTACAAGACAGTCTCGTAGGTGTCTTGTATTTTGTTTTCCACTGTACCATACGACGCGATTGGTTAGACCGTCGTAACAATACTTATGTATTATATACTTATACATATTATATACAATTCTTTCTCCGTTTCTGACGGCTAAAAAAAAATTAAAATATGTTATACACGATTATAGAATGTTTTGTACAAAATCGGTACGACAGCTGAGCAAAGTAGCAGATGTGCGTTCAAGGTTACCCACGATCTGTCGTAACAATGGGACTAACAAATTTCATCGATACAACATTTTTTTCACCGATTATACTGTATACATACTCGCTCCCAGCAGTAACACCTTTCTAAACAAATTCGCCAGTAAGATCTGTCGAGCAGCTGTGTACGGATGTGTAAGAGTGCGCGTAATCTCGTGCATAGCAGACTCTTGTGGCAGTATCAGCAGCCTACACAATGGAAATGCTGTACATTGTAAGTGTTAGATATTACTCTGATTACATCTTTTAATTTAAAAGTTGGAATTCTGTTCATTATAACACTTATATGAATTAACGTTCTTCTTCTTATCTGGCGTTACAGCTTTTGATGGGCTTCCTCAACAATACTCCTCAATGACTTGATCGCCTTCAGTTTTGTGCGCTGTTTTAACCGCTCCGCCTACCAAGGCGATCACTTCAAAAATGCTTTGGTGCGCTAACTATGAGTTGGCAATACTTTCAGAAATATTTGCATTTATTTAGGATTTCAAAACTATGCTTTCATTATGTAGCCTTCTTTTTTACATTAAGCTACAGTGAGAAATACTCAGACTTATAACAATCTAACCTAGGAGTACGATACTTTACGTTGAATGCTACACTGCAAAGCGCCTGGCTTTCAGAGGCGCAAAACGCAACCACTCGTTAGTAGTGCTTTAAGGTGCTAGGAGCGCTAGAATCGCTGCCTACTAAACGTCACTTTTTTAATCCTCATACTAATTACACTTGAAAAATATTTTTTAATGATTTTCTAGCATTGGAATCTTACGTACATGTTCTAGAAAATATAGATATAACTATTTTTTTATAAACCTTGTTTTTAATATTTTTCATATTTGAGATCATCAGAAGAATGAGCTCATCAAAAGCCCTACCCGTCGGATCAGAAAACTTCTTCTTCTTCTTCTTCTTCTTCTTCTTCTTCTTCTTCTTCTTCTTCTTCTTCTTCTTCTTGTCTGGCGTTACAGCCTTTGGTGGGCTTTAGCCTCCTCAACAATGCGAAAAACATCCTCCATGCATCCCTGTTTCCGCCCTTCTTCTCCACCATCTGATTCCCATGCTACCAAGATCTTCTGTTACGCCATCCAACCATCTCATCCTTGGCCTGCCTCTATGTCTAGTAGTATATAATGTTCCCTTCATCATTCTTTCCTCAGACATTCTTTCCACATGTCCCAGCCAACGCAATCTGTGTTATCGGATGAATTTCACTATGTCTTTCCAGTGCATGAGAGTCTGTAGTTCATTGTTATTGTGTATTCTCCAACTGCCTTCTTCTCTTACTGGGCCATAAATTTTACGCAATATTTTGCTCTCAAATGATTATAAACCAGTTTTGTCATTCTCTGTCAAAGTCCACACCTCAGATCTGTATGTGTAACAACTGGTCGCACAAGAGAATAATACACTTTAGGTTCTATACCTTTTGTAACAAGACTGGTTTTAAAGATGTTAAATTAACTTTCAGACTGAAATTATTGTTACGCAGTTGAAGTAATAATATTGTCACTCCTTCTGTGTTAATGAAAGTCCAATTATGGCTGTGATGAGTTTTATTATTCCAGACGCTAAATTCGTTACGTTATTCAAAAACATTCTCACTGCTGCGATATGTTGATGATAGCTTAATTGTTACTCTGATATTCTGGATGCTATCTCTGTTACGAAGTTGAATACTATTCTCTCCTCTAACAACGTGTAACTTTAACTCTAATAATGTTACTTTAAAGAGTAACATATAGTAGCGTGGCGTCCATGTAACCGCTGTTGCTGGCGGCAACAGTACTGGAAATAAGACAAAATAATATTAACTATATTACAGAACAAATACTTAGTTATTGAATAATTTGAAATCCGAACAATATTAGTAGGGAGACTTGAAGAAAAGTGTAGCATTGCTTTCGAACTGCCGTGCACTTGTTCCATCTTGAGTTTCCGGCTCAGACATCGGCAATGTTTTACTGCGTACGGTCATTGACCTCGTAGTAGTTGTCACGGTACAAACTATGGAGGGAGGGACACACACTCGTCCACCCAATGTGTTGCCGCTGTATAAACCGGCAAAACGCTCAGTTAGCAGCTATGTTTGTTTTCGGAACTGACGTGCAGCAGATACTGCGTACCTAATTGTATTTTGTTCGTTTGTCTGTGTTTCTCTGTTTGTCTTTATTATTTTTAATTCGATTATTTGTGTTCTTTATTCTGTGTAGGTATAATGAGACTCAGATCTCGTTGAACCGGGACTCTCTTTTTCTTCCAGCGAATGATAGAAAATGCTCTAAAAAGAACACTTGGTACGAGAAAAAATTCGAATTAATTTTTAGGTTAAGTTTTAGGCCTATCACAACAGGTGTTAAGTACCCACGCCACGCCACTGCTGCTACAATATGCTGATGACAGCTTAATTGTTACCCTGACATTCTCGGCGCTATCATTGTCGCGCAGTTGAATAATATTCTCTTCTCTAACAACGTATAAATTTAACTCTAATAATGTTACTTTAAAGAGTAACAAATGTAAATCATGCAAAATTCAGTACGATTCTTAGGCTTTCACGGCCGCCATCATTAATTATTTAAATTATTGTCCGGCCTGTGACGTCATGGTCTTCCAAAATCTTCATGCTGATTGACAATATCAGATCAGAGTTTTCGACCTCGCGTCTGGAGGACATCTTCAGTGAAAGGTCTCTAAAAAAAGCAGACTGACTTTTTAACTGTGGTTGACTCACGTACATTTTGTCAGCTTCTTTAAAGACCTTTAACTGAAGATGGCCTTCAGATGTGAGGCCGAAACGTCTGATTCTAATAACGTCAATCAGCGTGTGAAGATTTTGGAAGACCACGACCTCACAGCCCCGATAATAATTTAAATAATTAAAATCCAGTATTTTAACAAATTATACGTGATACAATTAGACAAATATAAACTTCAAATGTTAGCTTTATAACTGTTTTTTGTGTTTTTTGTGACTGGTTCCTCGTCATTTCCTAGGTTCGCATGTAAGCCTATCACAAGCGACGGACGTCGTTAAGTATTATATTAGTGCTTCAGTCTCAGCTAAAGAAATGTGAAATCGTAGCGTTTAATAAGTATTTCGAGACAGAAACTTCTAACAGTGAAACGACTCAATGAGAAAGAAATGAGTTTTCACCAAACTCAACAGAGATTCAACACAATACAACACAACAAACTCAACACAGTTTTACGTTGGTAGTAACATAATTCTTCTTCTTCTTCTTTTTAATTTTTAATAACTTTCTAGTAATGCCATAACGAAAATGTGCATTCAGTCAGCGGTAGAAAAAAAGAGTATTACTGTGCTGACTAATTATTCGGATGATAAAGTTAGGTGTTCTATTTGCCGATCGGAGTTTTCAGTATAAAGCATAAAAGGAAATGGAATATGAAGAGCACATTAATTCAAATTGTTTTCAGAAAATTTAATTAATAATATATTTTATAATATAGTTTTAATATATTTAATAATATACTTATAATATATTTAATAATATTAGTTTATGATAATATTTAAAAAATAATATATTTTATAATATTCAGAAAATATTTTATAATATAATTAAGAAGTAAAAGGTAGTGGGCGGATAGAGATCATTAAGTTATAAAGTAAATAGCAAACATGTGTGTTTTTGAAATAAGGGTGAGTGACCGCGCCCATAAGCGGTGTTAGGACGGGACGAAAAGGGTGTTTACCTAATTGCTGTTTGCGTTGAATTATTGAAAGAAATAGGGGAGGTTTGACAATATATATCGCATTCTAAAACTGCGCCGAAAAAAGGAACGTGCAGTTAAAAGTATGACTGAGAGAGGTTTTAAAACGTTAGGTATTGAAAAGAATGTACACACACACACACACACACACACACACACACACACACACACACACACACACACACACACACACACACACACACACACACACACACACACACACAGAATGTACTAGAAAGAAATGTAGAAGTACCGACACGGACGAGTGAACTCGCTAGTTACTAATAGCCAGAAAGGGCGATTAACTTAAAGCTTGTTTACGATAATGTGTACGCGCTGTAGGACAAGTGGGGGGTATAAAGAAGTTGTCTAGTTCCATTATTGTTATTTCCGATCTGATGATGAGCTGTCGAGCTTGAAAGCGCTAAATAGGAATAATTTTTCTATAGTGGTGAGCAACAGTGTTAATTCTGTTTGGAATAATGTTTCGTTAATAGTCTTAATATTATTTTAATTTAATGAATAATATTAATATATGTTTACATGTGTTATAAATGACGTTTTAGCATTATAAATAAACTATGAAATGATAAAAATATTGGTTATTTAGAACACCCACAGATAACCCCCCCCCCCCCAGGTCAACATCATACCAATTTTATCAAGGTGTCCTCAAATGTCTTCGTTCACACCGCCAATTTTTCGATCTGGAAAATAAGCTAGCCTATTTAAACTCTACTTCCCCAGAGCATGTTCGTCACTGTGGCTAAGAATGCAGTGGGTTGTTAAGCTAACTACAAGTTACCCGTCTCAAAAGGAGTCACTTTAGCTGCTTCGCCGGACGGTAAGGACTGGGAGGTATACGAGAGTCGTCCTGCGGTTGACTGGCAACGCAACTTTACGACTTGTCGCCGCTCCTCCATAGTATTCACGTCTGTTTTACTGTCACGTCAAAGCAACGCGAAAGTCTAATATGTCTCAGCGGCAGTTTCCAAGTGTCCAGCAAACAGAAAGCGAGAATTGTTTCCAGGAGTGTATTTTTGCGGGGGGAGAAGTCGAAAAGAGTTGACGAACTTTGTTAATCTCTCAATTTTGTATTTTGTTAGTTTTTTTCTCAGCTATGAACGCTAATATAGGAATTTCAGTTATTAATAAATTCCAGCTGTTTTATTATTTATTCAGCTGTATAATGTAGTCTAGACATCAATTGCAGCTGTATATAGTCTAGACATCAATGTTAATAAAACGAAGCTAATGATTGTATCTAAGAACAAGTTCACAAACTGCACCCTTAATATAAACCAAAGGCCAGTTGAACGTGTAAGCAAATTTACTTATCTTGGTACTATAGTCAATGAACAATGGGACCACTCTCAAGAAATAAAAAGCCGAATTGAAAAGGCAAGAGTTAGAATTACACTAGAATTAGAAGTTTATTCAAAAGTCACGATTTAACAGTAAACACAAAGATGAGACATTACGCTGCTACGTATTCTCGGTCCTCTTCTACGGTGTAGAATCTTGGACTCTGACTGAAGCCACAACTAAAAAATTGGAATCTTTCGAAATGTGGCTTTACCGTAGAATACTGAGCATTTCATGGACAGCACATATAACTAATGTTGAAGTTCTTAGAAAGATGAAGAAAGAAAGGGAAGTTATTAACACAGTGAAGATAAGAAAGCTTTAGTATCTGGGACTTCTCATGAGAAATGAACAGAGATTTTAGTTATTGCAGTCCATAAAGTACTTGGAAAGAGAGGAGTTGGGCGACCGAGAATCTCATGACTGAGAAAAAGGACCTGGTTTGGCATGAATACAACTGACTTATTCCGTGCAACAGTACAGGAAGTTACAATAGTCTGTATGATATCCAACATCCGAAACGGATAGGAACTATCAGAAGAGATGATATAGTAGTAACTCTTTTCTAAATACACAATCAGGTTTATTACACAGCATTTGCGTATACGTTTGAAATATGAAATATAGGAAAATCAATTCAGTCAATATGTATCTTGTAAACAGTGTTTCAATAACGCTTATTTTTAATGTGTTATTATCGTTTACTTTAATGGGACTGATTTCAGGACGTTATCATAGTTTTTCAAACACTTTAAACATAGTAATGCTGATTAATCTTAACTTGTTTCTTCATATGAAGCCGACTCGACCGGTGCCCTCAACTCAAAGCCCAAATTCTAGACACGCCACTGATTGTTTCAGTTTCTGCAGGAAACAGCTGAAACATAAAAACGCATGAATACGACGGAATCGTGGATTCGGGAATATGTATATACTCTGTACATAGCCTATCTATACAATAGTATCCATGATTAGTATGTAGTTGTAGTATATATTGTCTCGGTGTGTAGTAGTTGGTCATACTGATTTCTTATCGTGTTTTCTGTACTTACAGAGCAGTGGAGCCGGCGCTCAGAATCAGGTAATGCGACAATTACATAATACGTATATTGTTGTCTGTCTCGTCACGTGCTCTAACAGACTAACTGTAGCGTAGATTGTTGTACAACAATAACCAGTAGCTACATTGTTGCAAACTAACTGTTTGTATGGAAACTAACATTGTCTCTAACTTTTGTCAAAACTCGTGTCAATATTTCCAAAATGTATTACTAAATACCGGGCTGTTAGGCCGTGGTCGGTTGCTATGAATTCTCGACATCGTCGGCAACCTTCGGGGATCTTCTGCCTCTACTGTTTTTGTACACTCTGTCGCTTTATTGCGGCCTGAAGAAGATCCCCGAACGTTGCAGACGATGTCGAGAATTCGTAGCAACCGATCACTGCTAACAGCCCGGTATATAGCAATAATTTTGGAAATGACATTGTCTCTGTTTTTGGGTGTAGGAATATCCGACAGCGTACAGATTTTCATACTCACGTGTAGACTTTGTCGTTACATAATGATCTTCGCTACGTTTTTAAGTGTTTGCCTTCTTTATCTTCAATACGTAGTCGTCTTTTTGGTTTATTCTGCATTAAATCTTTCTTTGCTTATTATTTGAGGGAATTTTTGTAGGCAGCTTTCCTTGTTCATCATTTTCGAATGGTCTTTCCTTTGACATTGTTGTTCTTCATCTTTTGCACACCCTTCAGCCGTCGTGCGTCGGGAGGGGGATCCTCCACCCACTTTTACAGCCCGCTGCGTTTTTGACCTCTAATGTAGTCTCCTCCCTTTCTACGCACAGAAATAGACGAATACATGGTGCTGTCACCAAAAGCTGCTGTCTAATATCGCTGATAACAAATACATGGTGCTGTCAGCAAATGCTGCTGTCTAATATCGCTGATAACAAACGCGGAAATCCTTAGCAGAGTTGTTACTAAACTACAGCCTTGAAGGGAAAATTCCTGGGCAACGTAATTCTGCTGATTACGCAATACGTGACAAGCGCCACAATGGCTGTTAGCTTCACATTTAGTCTCTGTACTTTACGCATCCCTTTACAATAATTTACGTTTGAAAACCCCCTAACAAATGAATATTTCAACTACCCTTGGTCCCACTGATTCTCTGCCGTAATTAAGAGGACTGGAACTACAACTTCGCCATGTAAATTAAACAATTTTAGGTGCATTTTTCTCCAAACCTATGTAAGATATAAGCCTACTTTTTTTATAATTTGAAATATATATTTCTGCGTTCTGGTTCTTAAAGTAATTTTTTAATTTTTATAATTTTTTAAAGTAAAACCAAAATTTTGCAAAAAAATTAACATGTAATGGTGCATAGTTTTTATTTGAATAAGAGTTTTGTGAAAACCGTCTGTTTAAAAATGCAGCTTAGTGTGGAAAATAAAACGAAAAAATCTTGCAAATATTTTTATACCGTTTTTAAGAAAAGTGAACCTTATACTAAAAACACAGTTTTCCATGAATCGCATTTAAAGGTAAAAGTAATTATTTAATGAATTATTTATTATCTCATCACGTCCCTGCTCCATAAGAAAAGTTTTCTGAGTCCTCTTGTTTTTCATATTTATCCTCCAAATTTCTTTTTGCCAAGTTTTTCTTTTCGCGATACTTATTTCAATTTCTTTAATCGATTTTTCGGCCTCTTATCAATTATTATTTCATCAATAGTTTTTATCGTCTGTACGCCAGGGTTCATTGTGCCAGGGTTAATCCCAGTTTTTTTTTTTTTATTAATCTGCATTGTTGAAAGTAGCAATGGCATTAAGAACACCAAATTAAAGTGTAGTTTTTAAAACAAACTTTGATTTTGAAATCCTTGATCAAGTTACACTATTGAGTGAGTCGCTAGGATTTTGGATGCCGCCATAGATAAATTTTTAAAAATTGGTTTAGTTTCTTCCATGACTACTTTTTCATAGCAATTTTTATAGTCACACTGTTCACTTTTTGCTTTAGTCCATTAGTATTTGCACTACTTTTCGTCACCTTTGGATGCCTCATTGCAAGAAGCAAGGTGAAAATATTCAGCCCAAACAGCTGTTGTCATTTCTTCTAAGCTTTTGACACTTCTTGTAATCGCTTATCCATAATAGGTTCGAGTTTCATTGATGGCAGCGTCAGTTAGATTGCCACGGTCACCAATTTTGTGACCTAACCTAACCTCAAACAAAACTGTAAATGTTGATTACTTGTTGCAATGTTACTCAGTTGATCTTGAAGTGCCAACACAACAAAACAAAATACCAGTACAGGAGAACAAGAAATGAATACTATATTCGTGTATCATGTAATATGCTCGAACTGAAGCTTGAAAATACCCATACATGACATCATAAAAAATGTTTACAAATTGTGTTCTACTGCGCAGAGAATTATTGCATTTGGTATCAAATTAAACCTAAAGACGCATAGAATAAAATAAGCCAAACTCTGAAAGCGATTTTTTTTACCCATAGGATCATCCCAGACCCCCTTAAAGCCAATACACTCTTTCAGGCGCAGCTGTAGCGCACACAAGGCAACCGTACTACCGGCGCGACATGAAGTATTCTTCTTCTTCTTCTTCTTCTTCTTCTTCTTCTTCTTCTTCTTCTTCTTCTTCTTCTTCTTCTTCTTCTTCTTCTTCCTTAGTTAGCAATCCGGAGATTGATTTGTAGCAGTTCTTCACACCGATCTTCTCTGAGCTTTCCGTTTCATCTCCTCATAGGGATTACAACTTACGTCACCAATAATCTGTTTCATATATTACAGTCTCGGTCTTCTTCTTCCTCTTTTTCCTTCAAAGTAACCTTCTATTATTGTTTTTTTTTATCAAATTCTTGTGACACATAATATGGCCAATAAGTTCAACCTTTCGCTTCACAAAATTTGGCAAAATCTTTTTTCTCCAACTCTAGTCAGAATCTCATCATTACTAAGCTTGTCGACCCATCTTACTTTCAGTAACTGCCTAAAATGCCACATTTCCAATGCTTCAAGTCTTCTCATTTCCTCTGTTCCAACTGTCCACGTCTCACATCCATATGGAGCTATGCTCCATATGTAACTCTTCAGGAACCTCTTTCTTTTGTCCAGAGCTATTTCTTTAGAAGTCAACAATTTCCATTTGCTGTAAAGTGCAGCTTTAGCCAATCCGATCTTACTCAAAATTTCTGGCTTACTTTTTCCGTCTCCTGTGGTTTACTTCGTAAATAGGTGAACTCTCTTAACTTCTATCATTCTCCCATTCAGGCAAATTTTCATACTAAACTGCCCATGTTTACTACAGACCATCACTTTAATTTTATTAACATTTATTCTTAAATTGTATCCTTTGCTCAAAACAAAATAACGTATTATAAGGTAGTGTATTTAAAAAATGTATACAGTATATAGATAACTTGGAAGTGCCGTAACCGTTTTAAATGACATAGCTTTCTTGTCTGTAAGGAAACATACCTTCAGCTATAGTTATAAATTAACCAAAAAAGTACAATGTAAATGGACATCGAACCAAAGCCTGTCCGCTCATTAGTCACTGCCGTTAGGATTTAAATGTTATTTACAGTTATTGTGTTGCGAACACGGCGGGGTGGTCAAAGTGACGCGGATTCGTCACTGGCGTACACATACGGCCACCGATTATTATAATTAATTTGTTACAAATGCAGTGCGTGTGTGTGTTACAATTCAGTTATGTGGGCTTTAATAATTGTTTTGCCAGATTTTCGCTGGCTTGGATTAATTTTGGGAGTCATTATTATTACCTTATTATTTTATTTGTACAATTGTAATCTGTTGTGGGATTATAATTTATACAGTTTAAATTATTGTAGACACGCATTGAATCCGTTTCACAGAATCGCCTATTTTGCCACGTTTTTCACTTCCATGTTGCATAAGGCTGATTCTTATTGTACTGCCCTCAAAACATGAAGAAAAGTCATTATCCGAAAAGTGTCTATGTGTCTGCGTGTCTCTGTGATTCTGTGTGTAGAATTTTTTCTATGGCGAACGATAACTGCCGAAAAATCAAACAAAATAAAATACTTTTTTGCATATATGCCCGAGTTCTAGAGGACTCAAGGACTACTGATTTTGGTGAACATCGGTTAAGAGGTAGGGGTAGTTTATCTGCAACGTTTTACATTTTAACAAGAGTAAAGTACTTAATTTTGATAAATAAAGTAGCCTGAAAAGAAGGTCATAATAATCCACTGTAGAAAGGTAGATGAAATATCTATATATGAAAAGGGTAGTTGAAGGGGGAGGGGGTAATTTTCTATAAATGAAAATGATAGTTGGGTGGGGAGGAGAAAATTTTTTATACGTGTACTATGATATCGGCAACAAAGTAGTAGTTTCTATGGAAATATTTCATTTCAATTTGTCAGACATAAAAATCGAGTTACAAGGAACACACCTAACTCGTTAGAAATTATCGAACCGAATTCAAGTAAGTGATTTTAAATATAAATTTTAGATGGAAGTCATGTACGGTTCTCCATGCCGATATTTTCTATATTGATTCGAAAACGAATTTTCTACTTCATCTTCTGCTAGAGAGTATTCGCATCGTCTGTTCAGATCCATAAGCAATTACATCCACTCCTCCAACGCTTCGTAAATCTTCCTATACTTTTTCGTCCAGTAGGCTTGTATTGCCAAACAAGAAGTAGTAAGTCAAATCGTAAGTCGAGGATCCGAAAGTGGAGACGTCTGGCGGCATCGAGAGACAAATGGCGAAGACAAGTAATCGACAAGGCCGTGACTCTCAACGGGCTATAGCGTAAATTCTTCTTCTTCTTCTTCTTCTTCTTCTTCTTCTTCTTCTTCTTCTTCTTCTTCTTCTTCTTCTTCTTCTTCTTCTTCTTCCTCTTCCTCTTCCTCTTCCTCTTCCTCTTCCTCTTCCTCCTCCTCTTCCTCCTCCTCCTCCTCCTCCTCCTCCTCCTCCTCCTCCTCCTCCTCCTCCTCCTCCTCCTCCTCCTAATCTTCTTCTTCTTCTTCAGCACTACAGCCCTGGATTCAAACATCAATCTTCTCCAATGTCTCATATCCGTTGCCATCCAACCATCCGAGTCTTCCAAAACATCATCCAACCCTCTTATCCTAGGTCGATCCCTCTTTCTCCTTTTATACACCTGCGCCATCAGGATTTTCTTTATCATACGCTGATCATCCATCCGCTCTAGGTGACCCAGCCACTGTATTCGTTGAGCCTTTACGAATCTAACAGTGTCCTCATGCTTTAATAGCTCATCCAACCAGTTGCGTGGCATCCATGTAACCGCCGTTGCCGGCGGCAACACTGCAACTGTACTGGAAATGAGAGAAAATAATATTAATTATGTCACAGAACAAATAGTTTAGTTATTGAATAATTTGAAATCCGAACAATATTAGTAGGGAAAGTTGAAGAAAAGTGTAGCATTGCTTTCGAACTGCTGTGCACTTGTTCCGTCTTGTGTTTCCGGCTCAGACATCGGCAATGTTTTACTGCGTACGGTCATTGACCTCGTAGTAGTTGTCACGCTAAAAACTATGGAGGGAGGGACACACACTCGTCCACCCAATGTGTTGCCGCTGTATAAACAACGGCAAAACGATCAGTTGGCAGCTATGTTCGTTTTCAGAACTGACGTGCAGCAGATACTGCGTACCTATTTGTGTTTTGTTCGTTTGGTCATGTGTTTCTCTGTTTGTCTTTATTATTTTTAATTCGTTTATTTGTATTCTGACTTATTCTGTGTAAATATAATGGGAGTCAGATGCCGTTGAATCGGGACCCTCTTCTTCTGCCAGCGAATGATAGAAAATTCTCTAAAAAAAAAACACTTGGTACAAGAAAAAATTGTAATTAATTTTTAGGTTAAGTTTTAGGCCTATCACAACCGGCAACAGGTGTTACGTACCCACGCCTCGCCACTGCATCCATCTCTGGTTATTTATTACCTTCCATTCTTCGTCTTCTTTAACTGGCCATAAACACGTTGCACTATGTTTTTTTTTTTTCAAACCTTCCCACCTACATAAGCAACAACCGGTCTGATAAGTGTCTTACATAGTTTTTGGCGCCAATTAACGTAACGTAATTTGAGCGTGACAAACAGCACTTCTTTAATAACCATAAACAATATCTGCTTAACGTTTGTCTGAAGCTCGCGCGGCCGGTGTCAGTAAATTCAAAATTACTACTAAAAACCGTGCTGTTACATTACGTTGGTTTTACCTGATACAGATATCGGGTAGTGTTCGGCGTACATCTGCCGCTATTGTGTTTTTATTCTCTGTCGCTTCTTAGCGCCCTGAAGAAGATTCCCGACGGGGAATCGAAACGGTCTAACAGCGCGGTTTTTAGTAGTAATTTTGAATTAATATCTGCTTAGTTTTGTTTTCCGAGTATCACGTACTTCACACTAAGGTTGATCACAGTAAGGCGGAGGCGGAGGCGGAGAGTGGTGCGGTACGTAAGTCATTAACTCTCCGCAGTATACTGTAGCTCCGCGTCACACATCTCTCTCCAACTTTTACGTGTCTCACCTTGATGCAGTTCACAATACGGATCATGTTGCTATCCTTGTCTTGGGGCATTACCCGTCTCTCGTAGACGGGAATCACTGACAAAATAAGGTATTTTATTTCCTTAGACAACGTGTTTATAGAATAGACTGTTGCGAGGCATTTGGCGCGCTCGCGCGCGCGCGCGCGCACTGAAGCAGACAGAAAAAGTAACTGATGAAATATGAGATTTAGTGGGATTGAGCGTGTTTTCTTGGTTCAGGCGATAAAAGATTGATAGAGTACTGGAACAACGAAACACGCTCCCACGCGCGCGCGTACTCTTTAAGCAGTGTAATGTATTGTGTTGTTGTCGGTCTTGGTCCCCCCAGTATTGTACCGAGTCGTTTAAGCTCTTACAAGAACACAAGTGACGTTTCATAAAAATATAATTAACGTGTTATATGTTGGTGCATTGCCAACCCCTTGTTGCACTGAAATGCAACATATAAGTCAGTACTGTAAGTACGGGGATGGATCAGGGGTACCAATCTACACCCCCCCCGGATCATCATCATCTGAAGGATTAAACCAAGGATGGTTTGTTTGTTCCGGTCTCAAACAGGCAAAGCCTAGAGATAGTCACTCCAGCGCTTCCTCGAACGTCCCACACCTCTCCGTCCCTTCGGCTTATAGTTTCATAATTGTTTGGGGATGCGGCAGTCATCCGTTCGGCAAAGATGTTCCCACCACCAATTCAGCCGATACTGGGCGATCCTGTCAAGTATACTCATAATATTCAGTTCCTGCCGTCTATCTGTGTTTGTTCTATAATCAGGGAGAGTATACCCTGAACTGCCGATGTAAGCTGTCCCTCCTCTTGTCCCTGTCATTATCAAGTAGAGGTTAGAGCACCGTGTTGCCCTTGAGGTGAGAAATGTCTTATGACCTTCTATTGGCCAACGATGTAGGATGTGGGAGGCAAAGAGATTAAAGATCCTTATGGATATATCAACAGGGAAAACTAGACTGTTAAGTCTGGTAAGGCAGTCAGTTTATGGGAGAACAGCCAGACAGAAAATCGGGCTGGACGTTAAGGAATCCAACGTTCAGTCTATTCTCTCCCCCTCACCCCCCCGGCCACAGGAGCAACTCCTAGTTACGTGACTGCGGTTAGTACTTCCATAAGTAACACCGATACTTTCTTGAAACCTTCCAAGTAATTTTAATCCATTTTGTGAGAGAAATCAGGTTGGCACACTCTCGTAAGTAGGTCTAATTTGTGACGGAGCCCGAAATTATAGAGAAACGTCTCTTCTTTCTTTTAAACATTATACAAAGCATCAAAATATTATAACTGTGTGTGTCTGTGTGTGCCCGTGGTTTATCTATTACCTACTTGAGTTTTCATGCTAACCGCAAATCACTTCATGATAACGCGAGCCAGTTAGTAATTAGTGCAAGGAAATCGACTGCAGTAGTCCAATAGGTGTGCATGCGTGCGTGCGAGTGTGTGTGTGCATTAGTATGTAGGTGTATATTTTTCAGAAGGCAAGAAGCAGAATGGAATTACCATGTTGGAGATAGACAGCGATCTCGATCAGTTGCGGCGAAACAACTTTTTACCTGTTCTTACGCGGTCAATTGCGCCTCGCACTTTCACTTACTGGCCGAATCTGTCATTTAGAAACGTTCCTATTCTGAACTTCGATGAGATTTCAATTCTCCAGCTTTTCATTTGTGCGAGTAACCCCTTTCTTTCAATATTTTTGTTACGTTAGGTTAGGTTAGGTCAGGTCAGGTCAGGTTAGGTTAGGTTAGGTAATTTTAGCTAAATTAGGTCAGGTCAGGTTAGGTTAGGTTAGGTTAGGCTAGGCTAGGTTAGGCTAGGAATGAATAGAATTATAATGGTAATTTCTCTATGATTATAATAACATGAAAATGAAATTGATCGGAACCGAACGGATTCAAATTTCCACTTCGGTCGCAACTGACCGAGTTTTATACAATAGGGTCGCAACTGACCACGGTCCGTTGACAGGGCAAGCGACGATTAATAAAAATCGTGCGAGATTTTAGGCAGTTTGGAAAACGGAATCACTGCCTACCACACAGGAGATGTACTGGTCACTTACTTGGAATCGACCACTAGTGAATCCGCTTGATGCGTGGAGAAAAATAGGTGGCATTAAGCGTGCGTGGAGAATTAAGCTTGAGGCATGGTGCGGGAAGAGGATGCAAGATGCGACTAAGCAATGCCCAAGTATGTAAAAGTGTGATCAAGAGGAAATTCCGGTGCTTAGGGAACTTAATTAGACATGATTAGGCCTACTATTAGAAAATAAAATTATAGCATTGCTGTAGGAAGACTGATGAAAAGTATCTGGATCAACCGGTTGGAAACGAAAGGTTGAGAAAGTGCAGACGTTTCAAGGAGTAAACAATCAACCGAGGAATCTGACGACTTCAGAATATGGCCGCCTACTGATCTTCGGATTGAGTATGAGCGAAGAAGATCCTTGTAAGACTTCGACTTTTGTACAGTAATGTGTCTGACGACAAACACTGTCAAACTCTTTCGTGATATCCCTCTGTCTTCTTTCACATGAGAGGTTTCTTGTCACGTGCTATGTTATTAGGATAACCAGTGATGCTAATTTAGTGGGCAAACTCGTTAAATCTGGACTACTTGAAGATCGTATTAGCGACAAAAATTTGTAATTAGAACCAACAACTTTTCTGGGGTCAGTTCAGGCATTTAAAGTGAAAACCGAACGATTTTTTCATATACCATACATATTTGAATAAAATTGGGTGCAGACGTTACAGACTGTATTTAACGTTAATTTTGATTAGAGTCATTATTTTACCAATTATGTTCTATTAAACGTCACCTTGTACTAAATTAGAAGTCTGGCGATCGTTTTTGTACGCTAAGTTTGTACAACGGGAAATTTACCACGACAAATTAGTGTTCTATGCGGAGGTCACAAGGGTGTAACTATTAGAATGTCTCGCTCTCTCACACACACATACTCGGCCAATGACGTATTTCGAATCCCTGTATAAGAATTCTTTGCACGTGCAAAAGGAACAATAACTTTATTAGCCTCACAAGGAAGAGTTTCTATATTTTCTAATATATATATATATTGCGACAGTACAAGTAAGTGATGTACTGAGCATTAAATATAAAAATTTAAATATACCTAATATACTGTAAATAATTAATAATGTAATAGAAATAAGCATGTCAGGGATTGCAAGCTTGGCTCAGACAAAAATATGAACAGGTGTTTCGACCTGAATCGACGTGCACACACACACACAAATGTAACTGAAAGTGTGTACACCAGTATTTTGCTAGTGTGTGTGAACGCAGGTCTATGCAGGCGAGTTTACCACCCCAAGATGAATAATTGCATAATTACTGTTTTTCCGTAATTATTCATAAACTATAATTAAGAAGTAAAATCCAAAAACACAATAAAATGTAAGAAAATTTACTAAATACTGTGTACGAAAACCATGTGAAAGTGCCACACCGTACGAGTGTAATAGTGAAATAACTGTGTACAAATCGAAAGGGTTAAGTTGCAATAGTGAACATGTGTTGTAAAAATAGTTATAAGATAAGTATAAGAGTATACTTCCAGGACTCTGCAATTCGCAGAAATATAAGAAATAGCGAAATTGACAAGGAGTGGGGGAACTGAACCCAGAAACAATTTCAGACATGTCGATTTCGTACCACTGCAGGTGTTGACCAAGACATGGGTATAAATAGGACACACAAGCTACAGTGGTTCTCTTTCTTAAATCATCCACGGTGCAGCGGGAGCTTCTGCCCGTCCGCACAGAATATTTAAATTTTTGTAAATAATTTCATCCTTCCAGTTACATACAGTTATGTAACTGGATTGTAAAACAAACAATATTTAAGTAGTAACAAAATTACATAAGAAGATCCACATCAGAAGATCAACTGACGTCCGAAACAGCACGAGGAGAAGTTCCAGAGAGCGATACGACGCTGGACAGACAGAGAGAGAGTCGACGCTGGACAAGAGGAGAAGAGAAAGGCGACGCTGGACAAGAGGAGAAGAGAGAGGCGACGCTGGACAAGAGGAGAAGAGGGAGTGATGCTGAAGTTCGAGACGAGGACGATTACAGAGGGATCCAATGATTAAGTATGATTGACGACGATAAGGTGATAAACAACTTATTTATCTCTTAATCGAACAATTAACGTAAAGACAATTAAGGACATTCTTGTTCTATTTGAAAGTAAGAGTCAATGTTTATTGTAAAATTTGAATTAAAATCATAGATGTTATTGAAATAAGATTAACGTAAACAAGAGCTCAAATTAGTATTGAAATGAAAAGAATACAAAGCATTTAAGTAAAAATTAGCGTTAAATATAAATCAGTACTGAGAAACAAAAGATAAATTCAGTAACTATTGGTATTTTTGAGTTACATTGCAAAATATAAGAAAATATTTAAATATTGATATTTTGAAACACACTAATTGACTGAGTAGTCTGGAAATGAGATTTTTCGTTAATACAATAATTAGTATAATAGAATATTTAGTCAGTAAGGATGTATATAGCATAAGCCTTACGGCATAATAACGAAATAATAACGAATGTTTTAAGTCGAAGTAAGTGCCATGTACACAATTTTATTAATATCAAATAAATTTGAAATACCGTTACAAGCTACATAGAGTTCTTATTACAGATACACCTGAAACCCAAATTAAATGTTATATTGTTACATAATTTGTCGCTCTTGAACGTGAAGCCAGTCACGCCTATTTTTATGTATATCGTATCGTTGCATAAATAATATCGCTTCCAACGTGGGGCATCAGATTTATATTATATTCACTTATGCAGTTGTATCGTTACAATATATATATATATATATATATATATATATATATATATATAATAGGAACGTGATTAAAAACGCATACGTTATATTATGAGAACGATTTCGTAACCTGTATTTTTACGTTTTGTAATACTCGGGAGTTACAATACCCATCGTATGACGTATTGTAACGGCGGTCTCGCGGAACGTCGTATTGTACAGTGAAACAAAATACCAAAATATCAAATAAGTCAGCTAATTAATTACCAGCTTTAATGAATCAGGAATAACAAATTGTAATCACTAAGATTCTCTTATACAATAATTCCAGTTAAATTTGTGCACACGCAATAATAACGTCAACTATAAAGAGTTCCGCACTATTTATAACACAATAATCACTTTCCACTAATCCGCAACAATCACTTGATCCGCACACTACAACAACGCCAGGTGTAACTAAGCCAGCCCGTAGACCCTTATGTGTATATACCCCGCAGAAATTTCTGAATAATTTCCCATACGCCTGGCCACATGCCGGCACAGTTTGCATAGTTAAGAGTATTCGAACAGTCTAGAACCTACTGGAGTGCAGGGCCTTGACAGGGACACTGCACCTACTCGGCTACCCGAGGAACGTGTAGAACGTTTACGTAACTGCACCTGCGACTTTCTGAGAGCATTACGTCATTGTAGTAGCAATATTTAGGTTTTAATAGGCTATATCACATCGTTAATATGGATTGTGTAAGATTTTGTGAATATATTAATATTAATAGTTCTTCAAAAGTTAATATTTTATTAATACATGCCAGATATTTTGAAAAATATACAATTTTAGAACATTAGATAACATATTTTATAAATTTGGGTAGAATTCTAAATTTGATACTTTTAGCAGTACTGCTTTGACAACCTAACCTCTCGTGTTATTTCAAACGCGCTGATTCTGTTGCCGTCTTCTATTTTCGACGAGTTTGTTTATATTTTTTTCCACTGTATTTCTTCTTATGTGGTGACTAGGATCTTGTTGGTCAGCGTACGGCTTAATGATTGTCCAAAACGTAGCGTAGTCCTAGTCTTAGACGTAATAATTGGTCCCACGCATCCATATTCTGTCACTTTGCTCTCTCCAATATAGCGTGTTTTGTACAGTTTTCATTGGTTGAAAATTGTCTAATTGAAAACAGATAATGGGATGAGGGCATCGATACCGTGTACGTAAGAGGTGCAACGCTGAAATTCAATCGCCATACATAAAGGTTGTATACACCTACAGTATACATAGAGGTTGTGGCGCTGCCAGGCCATTACTTGGCCAACCAACACCTGTCATTGTGTGTGCGTATGTGTGTTTGTAGAGAGAGAGAGAAAGTTCCCAGACCGATTAGCAGTATTGTAATAACATATCCACCTACAAAAATAACCTAATGCACTGCTAGCTAGCCAGCAATATGTTGGAAGTTAACTGTTTGGTTTGTCTGTCAGCACATGTATACACACATATCACTAACACCTTTCACGCGGCCACACCATGTTTATGGAGTTTAGTATTGTTGTCTTGCCACGAATGTATCTCCTGGCGTCTTTGTTTCTAACAAACTAGAAGCTGGATACTCCACGAGACCTTCTCCACTGCTAGAGCATGCGGAAGTTTCCTAAGTTTCAGATCCATAAATGCCTATATGCTTTCTAACAGGCTTCTCTCCTATTGCGAAAAGTAACTTAGATACTCTCTGACCATTAGGCAGTGGTCCACTATAGACGTTTCGGTCCCATCCCGCCTTGAGTAACAACTAGTAGGTTCTTCACCAGTTTTCCGTAGTACTGTGGAAATCTGGTGAAGAACGTACCAGTTGTTACTCAAGCCATACACTGAAGATGGCCTCCAACGGTGGGACATATTTAAAGTTTGTAGCCAGAGGTGTAGTGACGCGCGTCCGAGACGTCCCAACGCTGTCGTCCGATTATAAACCGCCTGTGCGACTACACTTCCGTCCGTGCACGTGTGGCCACTGTGCGTTTGTCCAAACTCCACGCGCGTGCGCGGCCCAAAAAAAAAACGCTCGTGTAACTTATTGGACTAACCAAATGCTAGCATAGAGGGTTTTGCTCAGATTTCCACAGATTTTAGCTCCAATGTAGCGCCACATGAGAACCATCAAGAAGTATGCATGAAAACCCACGCATTACTGTGAATCACGTTAAGACATGTGTCCGATTGTGCAGTTTTATTGGTTTGTTTACGATTGCAGCGTACGCTACTCCTTGCACTATTAATTATCATTGCATTTAATGTTACAGCGACGTCTTCACTCCTCGCGGCACCTT